>VZTN01000201.1:0-33406 GCA_013400515.1 Erpornis zantholeuca
GGTATTTACTCTCATTTTGCTGAAAATGAAAAGCACTTTAGACATTGAAGAGGAAATACTATAATATTTTCCTTAAAATTCACCAGAAAAAAAAATTGATATTTCATCTCCCTTGACAAGTATGCAAGTGCAAGGGGTTTGATGCATTTACATCTTGCTTACATTCACTCTCAGGAAAAACAAAACCCACAAAAAACCCAACCCAACCCAAACCAGGCCAAAAAAGCCATGGTCAAACACACTAAAAATCAGGGCTGAATAAGGCTGAATAGTCCATAGCACCACTGAGATGCATGATCTGTCACCTGCACTGCTGTCTCTGGTGGCTAAGGACCCTACTACACTGGCGCAGCAGGCCCGAGAAGGGAAGTGCTGGAGCATGAACCCCAACCACACAGAGTGTATAGCCTGCATCCTCTTCTTAAAGGGATGCAAGTGAAAACTTGTCACTCCTGACATTAAGAATTGGATCCATTTAACAAGCAAATCACTATTACTCAAATCACAATTTCTAAACAAAATTGTTAGCTGCTGGTCAGGAGCTTGCATTTTTTCCTATCAATCCTGTACATCCCTGAAATACTTGTGCAGCTAATTATGAACAATTTTTTTCTAACCTTGGGCCTTCGTCTGCCGTTGTTCATTTTGAAAACTGAATTCACTGAAAACATTTTGGTAAACCAATGACTCATGTATTATTTAGAATTCGAATGGTAAAAATCTGATCCTGCATGTAATATGTGCTATGTTAAAGTGCTTCTAAAAGGTTTTTACCATTTTCCTGTAGTTCTAAGTAAAACACTGCTTGCTTGCTTTTTGCAATTCAACTAGTTCCTTAGTCTTCCTGTGGGTTCATTCATTTTCAGTAATGCTGCTAACATTAACCAGTTCTAAGGTTTAATTTTCTTCATTTTTTTTTTACTATTCCCGCCCTAATAGTAAAATAAGTTCTGTATGGTTATGTATGCCAGGTTTGAAACAGAGATCAAGTACTTTATCCACCAGTACTTCAGAAGAAATTTGCTTTATGGAGAATTTCCTTTCTCCTCTCTTAGCATTTTGAAGTCATTAGATTTAAGACTCCTTTGAGAATCAGTGGCGCAGTCTGGAGAGAGAAAAGGATCGTAAGAGCAGCAGGGGGAACACTTCTCTTTTGCAGAGGGGTGAGACCATGGCATCGGCTAGTCTGGTGCTAAGAGCTTATTGATGTAGAAGTGATGTTGGAGGCGTGAGATGCCAATCACAAAGTGAGTGAACTTCAGAAGAATACGGAAGAGATAACAGGCAAAAACAGCCTTTCAAGAGTGTGCCTGCATAGTGATCAGAATCACAGCTGAGAATACGAGGAGAGCTTCCCAAATGAGGGATGATGTTTGACTGCTTAGCAAAGGCCTGAGGCAGCCAGCCCCAGGTGCCTAATGGAAACACTTTCTCTATGTACAGGTATGCCTTTCACAGTGTTTTTAACAGAAGTCTGCTGTGCCTTTCAATCCATGAAACAAAAGGTTTTCATTTATTGACGACTTTCCTTGGCTTTCCACCCTTGCAATAGTGCATCTAACAGGAGAAACTATATCTCTTGACTGTACAGTGAAAGAAATAAAAGTCCTATAGGCTTGAAATTCACTATTCAGTCAATAATTTATCAATTCACTAGTCAATATTCTCATCGCATAAAAGGAAGATGCAGAGTTAAAAAAGAAACAAGTTAGAAGAGGAATCCAATTTCAATCAGTTCACTCCAGTCAGCTAGTTGAAGGGGACTTTTCCTCTACCTTAACTGAATGGGGAAGTCATCTCTCAGTTCTTCCAAGCGAAAGCAAAGGAATTAAACATCTTCAAGTACAAGGACATCTTCTAGAAGAGACAAAAACTGTATGATGGCTGAAAGTTGAAATTAGAAGTCTCAGTTTTGTTCCCAACCTGAAGTTAAGGGGAAAAAAAACTTTATTGTTTTCCATATCTGAATTTTAAGAAATAAAGATCTGGGAGTTGGAACAAAATGAGAAGCAAATCACTAAGATGTTGGGGTAAATCACAGCTACAGTCTGTCTCCATTCACCACCACTCTCTTTCTGCATGTAATGTTTCTTTTATTTAAAATTCAGCTAGTTAATTTTCTGAATTATTTCCATTTTTATTCTCTATTTGTATTTAGCAGTGAGTAATGCAGTGGACTTGCCATCATCAAAATACTGTTGCATGTTCATTATATACATTCATGTTGGAAGGGGATGAGAACTTAATAAGAAGCGCACGTTTACTTGGGTTCCCCAATTACTCTTTCATTTTATTTGCCAGAAACACTACCATGGTCCATAGNNNGAAACACTACCATGGTCCATAGCTGTTAAATACAAATTTCACTTTCCATTTCATCTTACTTATATAAAATGTATTTTAGGACAGCATATTTATGTTAAGGGAGTGATGAATCATTAAGTAGAACAGGAAAAGCCATGTATTGATTTGTCTTCATTTTGTGCTGAATTCATAAACTAAATTCAAGTTTTCAGTTTGGAGGTTCGGAGATTTTTATCTTATTTCCAGTAAATTGATCAAAATTTTGATTATTTAAAAAAAAATAAATTTGTTTTATTCTGCCTGAAAAATAAACATCACTGCCTTTGGTCCCTGTCTATATTCTACTTTTACCTTTTTGCCTAAGTGCCTAATGGATGGGAGATGCTATTGTGGGAAAGCTTGGGACTATAAGAGCAGGTACTCTGCTTCTCATGACCAACATGCAGTGCCTCAGAAATTTTCATCCCTTGCACTCTTATACATATGACTCATGCTTAATTTATGTAGTGTTGTTAATTTTAATGAGGAAGAGATAGAAAATGTTTATGCACTTCCTGTCATGCCTCACGTAGACACAAGATTAAAACCTTATATACAAGAAATAATTTTTCACATTCATAGAGTGCTTGTTCTACTGCTCAGGACCTATTTTTAATTAAGAATCTGAGCTCTGGTATATATGCAAATATTGCTATGGTAGCAATAATAGCCATGAAAACATGAAAGAGTCTTCCACTGTCTCAATAGAGCAGAGAAGGATAGCAATGAAATATCTTACCTTCCTTAGCTTCACAAAATGAATTGTAATGGACACAGTATAACATGAGGTTTTTTGAGGGTTAGCCTTCCCTTGGTGATTTGCTGCCTGAATGTGAAGGAAAGTGTAGGGCAGAACTGAGAAACTTTAACTCTTTCTTATTTTTCCACAGGAAAATATTAATATTCTACAGTGGATAATGTAAATCAGACATCATTAAGAGAACTTCAGAAGTAAAAAATACAGAATTTTTACTTTTTGAAATGTTGTAAAAATATGGTAAAATAACACAATATTACACAATATAAGAATATAACCAGTTTCTCCATAATCTGTGCTCTGCTTCATACTGGAACCTTTTGTTTCAGTGGTGGAGAGTGGGTAAGAAGTTATTTCTAGTTTCTATTGTTACAAGGATAAATATAAGAAAGCCAAGTTTAAAATGCAGGAGTATTAAACTTTATATGAAGAATAAAGGAAAAAGTCTCCACAACTTGGACTTTTCTGATGATCAGGACTCACTGCACACACGCTCTGGTTTCTGCAGACCTTGCTAAGCCACGCCACAAAGCGGAATCCCTGCATAATCTTGGTAAAACACTATCTTAAGTAAGTGTGGCTTTGTGATGGTCCAGACGAAGTTTGTTGGTGATTCATCCTTTATTTATACATGTGGTTATTTATTAATATTCCTTTGGTTACACCTTGTTAATGGATTATTCTGCAGCATGTGATTTTACAAAATATACTGTTGTCTGTCCAGCCATTACATATGGAGAGTATACTTGACTTGCATGGGTGCCTTGTAACTGTATGGCACTTCGACTTAGGAGGGAGGATAAGTGAAGTCAGTCACAGCTGTATTGCATGCCAATGCTTCTCACTCCAAAGTGCCAGCTGAATCTTTTTTGGATCCATTGCAGCCATACTATAAACAGACGCAGAATGTCTGCCTGAAAGCTTTGTCTTTGCCTCTCTGCATGCCTCTCTCAGAATGCTGTAATAGCACAAGTGAACAAATGAGCAGGCATGGATTACCCAAGAAATATTAGAAAGTACTGGGGAGGAACACAACATAGGGAAAAATCTCTTAGTTTTTATTTCTATAGATTCTAACAGCATGGTGAATATTCATACTTATAACCATATGAGTTGGTCCAGGCAGCCCAGATTCATGGGTATTTTCT
This sequence comes from Erpornis zantholeuca, assembly GCA_013400515.1. Lineage (NCBI taxonomy): Eukaryota > Metazoa > Chordata > Aves > Passeriformes > Timaliidae > Erpornis > Erpornis zantholeuca. The sequence goes on from VZTN01000201.1 coordinate 4,249, forward strand.
TGCACCAGATTCCATTACCAGACGTTGGTACTTAACTGTTCTTCCTTAAGTCCTTCTTCCTTCTTTTCTTTCTATGTGCAAAGATGAGGTCTCTTGCTCATTCTCATTTCAAAAATGCTCTCCATTTAGCAAAACAGATGTTCTCTTCAAATAGGCTTCAGGTAATATGGACATCTTTGCCTTTCCTTGATAAATCCATCACAACCAAATTACATATGCATAAATGCAGCCTAAGTCCTTCAAGGACATGCTCATTAGCTGTGTCATTTTGGATTCACTCTTTGGAATAAATATGCCCCTGTGGCCGTTTGAAGTATTTAGATTCACAGATTCTATTTGGAAATAGTGATTTGATATATATTAACTATGTATTTCTATGTACACAGAAAGAAAAAGAGACAAGAAGACAGTTATTTGCTAAAGTGTAAAATAAGTTGCCTTATTGCACAGCCCTGTATCCTTTTCACATACATAAAAGATGAGACTCTGATCAATCATCTCTACTATTCCTAATTTATTCACAGTGATATAGCTTAGCTAACTGGGTTTCCTTATTTATAATGAAGTGACAGAAAATATTTCTTGCTACAGTAATTGACTAGTTCACAAATACAATCACCATAGGTTATGGGAGACTTTGATTTCTGTCAGTGTAGGTAGATGAAATATTTCTAACATATGGCATACAGTAACACAGCTTCAGATAAAACATGTTCAAGGGAATGTCTGCTATACTGAAAACCTACAAGGAGATCCATCAACATCAGAAAAGCTTTAAAGAGCGGAAGCATTTTTATTAAGCGATCTTAAACCAAGTTTTGTTGAAATAGCTGAAATATGTAGTATAAGATTGAAATACGAGATACAGTAAAGAGATACTAGGTTATTCTTAGCTGCTCAAAGAAGGTGTCTGTCTAATTAATCAGCTGTGCTACTTTAAGTTCCAATTTTTATGACGTGTTTTGCAGTGTAAAACCAAGGAACTGTAGTTACAAGCATGTCCCTCAGAGTTGATACTAGCTGTGGTACTGTCAAAATCAATGAGAAGCTCTCCCTTGGTGTCAGTGCCAAAGAGAGGAAAGCTATATGGGTTAAACCAAAACATAGAGGTGCTAGCAATTACTGCAGAGGACATTTGGAATCATCATGCAATCACTATTTCTTTCCCTAGGCAACATTCAACCTTACCTACCTAGAGGTTTTGGTTCTTTTTGTTTTAATATAAGAAACTTTAGAAACAAACACCCACACTTCCATCAGGCTCTAAGGAAAGTGAGACTGACGATTAAAAGTACTTCAATTCTAGGAAATCTCCAGTAGGCTGGAGTGACAGATCCACCAGGAATAAAGTTGTGTAGTATGTTGGAAACTGGTATGTGTGAATGGGGAATGTAGCAATTGCAGATTCATAATGTTTGATTATAAATAACATTTGAGGGCTCATTAAGGCACAAGAGCATGCATTTCGTTACAAAAACACAAGGATTTAATACAGGTAAAAAGCCATTATGGCACTCAGGGGCAAAATAAAGAAACGTAAGAAATGCAGCATTCCTTCATAAAAATAAAGCAATATATATTCTGCTTCAAGCCTTACCTTAATAAATAGGCCCTAATCCCAGACAATGCTCCAAAGAACTGAGAAATAGAAAGGCAGTATTTACAGATTGGCATTTCTCCTGTCTGTTGCTTGTCCTGTCTTCAAATTTTATTTAAAGATCTTTTTCTATTGAAAGTTGGTCTGAGAAGAATTTGACAATACTGCTAATACTGATTTTCTAAAAGTCGCCTAAATACTAAAAATGTGGCTGAAGCACAGTCCTGTTCCACCTTCCCTCAAAATGGGAAAGTTCTTCATACCACTGTTATAAAACAGATTATACAGTTAGATTACAAATACATATTGAGGCAGTACTGTGGGCTTTTGTTCCTGTTGTACAGTGTAAGTGTTAAAAGCAATTTTTAAGAACAAACACATCTTTTCACTTCTAACAGTCACCACATTCCTCTCATGTTGTGTGGGAAATCATTACACTGGTGATTCCATTATGCAGATCTTTTTAAGTTAGTCTGAAAACCTTCATAGTTGTAGCACTGCAGTGCTCTGTGGTAATTTTCCAAAAGGCTAATTATCCAGTGTCAAACACACTGCTAGTGGAGTGGTGCTAATTACCTTTTTTCCTCTATTTGTTCAACTAATGAACTTCATTAGGTTCAACTTAGGCCCATTGCTTTTCACCTGTTCTGAGCTTGAAACTTGCTGCTGCTTTGTCAGTTCTAATGAAGAAACTTACCTATTTTTTCCAAACATATTAGCTGTGTTATTTAAATGTGTTAGCCCTCTGAGAGATGGCAGGAGTGCAAAAGACTAAATGGACAACACAGCCTCACTACAGCTGCAAGAATATTCACTGACCAAGTCCTCTGGGTGCTCTTCTGTGGGCATGTGAGAGGGAAGGATGAGATGGGTTTCAACATGGCTTGGGTAAGGGTGAAACCTTGCCCAACCTGGGCTAGAGAGCATGAGAAACATCAACACATTGAAGGTTCTCACTGAGACAGCAGTGTTGGAACACCCACCCTGCAAAGGGAGGTTGTGGGACTGGTTCAGTGGGAGCAGGTATGGCTTCACAGCACCCGACTGCCCCCCAGCACAGAGTGAAGTGGACCACGGGGGTGGGGATGGACTCTTCACAGTGATTTCTGGTGGGAGAATGAGAGACATTGGCCAAAACAGGAGCAGTTTAAAGGTTTAAGATAAGTTTTTCCCCACAAGGACAACCAGGGATCAGCGCAGGGCCCAGGGAGGGGGTGTTGACTTTCTTCTTGGACGATTTCCAAACTCCTTGAAATAAAGCCCTGAGCAAGATAGCCACACCCCATGGCTGAGCCTGTTCTGAGCAGGGGATAGGACTAGACCCTCCTGTGGCCCCGATATATTATGTAACTGCCTTGATCCCCTCCATGGTATTCCATCACTATTTTGTCTGGCTTATACACTGCTACCCAAAAATCAGCCACTGTAAATCACATACAATTTCAGGACCCGCCTTCAGCAAAACAAAGCAATAGAAATACTGCAAATGGAAATAATACTAAGATATTAATCGTAGCAGCAGATTTCCCCTGCTTTCCATTGACTTTCTTTTTAGTTAAAATCTAAATGCCTTCGACAGAGAAGTCCTGTGCAAATACTGAATAACTTTTATTTTTATTGTAGTATGGAAAAGTCTTAGTAAGTGTAGGAGTTGCAAGCTTCGTGCTTTAAATTCTTTACCTTCAATTTAGATTCAATATTTTGGCTCTTGTGAATGATTCTTCCAGTATCATGGGGTATGTCTTTCATCACAATGTTTTCAGTAACATCCACAAAACCTCTGAAAGTCAAGCCTCTGCAAAGTATTAAGAACTATTCTGCAGGGAAAACATCAATTCTACTGTATTTCAACTATGAAATATGTTACTTGCAAGCAAATGCAGTCCTTGAATCTATTATAATTTAAAAACTGAGTGATATATCACCTTGAGCATGGCAATAGTTCTAGGAGTAACATGATTGTGATCATTTCCTACTTTTAAGAAATGAGCATTCCCTCCCATGTAAAGCAGAAAAACATTACTTAGTGAAGGGTATGTGTCCACATCAGCCCCTGACAGATAATCTTTTGCAATAGTAGATGAAGTGGGTGCACCAAAGTAAATGTGTCCACACTTTTACATTTGAAATTTTGCCACTTTCAAGGACCATGACTATAGTTTTCCATGGTTAAACAGAAATTTCCAAGTGCAGTAATCATAAAATTGACTCTATTTTTGAGATTTCCAGTGTCTATTCATGGGGGTTTAAAAAGATTAGAAATATTGTTTAAATAAGTAAATCAAATGTGAAATCTACAGGACAGAATTAAGCTGCATTGCATATATGCCGTTCCCAGTCAAGCCCACATGCTCAACACACACTTGTTACACAAGGTGAATAGTGTGTAGCAAACAAGATGGAATTCAAAATATTATCTGTAATATTCAATAGCCTTTTAAGCAGCAATACTACTATAGATGTATTTAAGATCCTGATATGACTTAATAGGTAGATAGAATTCAGTCTTCTTTGAAGCTGGTTTATTTCAATGCTTCTAGAATTTCAAAGAGAGGTTCTTCTCCAGCTGCATGGTAAAGTTTTAGACAAGCCAGTTAACATACACTCTTCTAATTGACCTGGAATGTATAAAGTTCTACAGTTTTTATGGTTAAGTCATGCATTCAGACTGACCAGTATTCAAAACTCTTAATTGGAAAGTACTAGGGTCTCCAAACTGAACTTTCTGTGTGTTTCCATTATTGTAGATTGTACTACATCTGCACCAATGTCTTCCTCACCTGCTGTCATAAGGTCATTTAATTTTTTTTTTAAATTTGATTTGGGTTCTTATTTTTACTATATCTGTAATCTCATTGGCATATATTAAATATGTATAAATATGTTGTTAAAATTTATCCCCTTAAAATACAGTATCTTTGTTTTTAATTTTGGATTAATGGATCTCTTTGAAAAGGCATTGTGGATCCTATGTAAGGGAAGTGTATTTGGAACATAAATTGGCTGGAAACATGTCTACAAAAGCCATCACTTATCACTAGTTTTCCTTATGTCTTCATTTCTGCTCCATTCTCTGACCCTGCCATTGTCTTGTTTGTTCCTGCTGAACAAAAATAATGTCGTTTCCTAGAACTGACCTGTAGAAAACTGTCACAACACAAATCACTAGATCACTGGCTCAACAACCAGTCATGTCAGAAAGCCACTGCCCTGCCAAATCTGTTTTAGAAACCCCTGAGGACCTGACATAATGAATCAGTTCTCCCTGGTGAGGCTTGCTCAGGGTTTCTTTTAGGTTTTGGTTTTTTGGTTTGTTTTTTAGTGTTTTGCGTTTTGGTTTGTTTTGGGTTGCTTTGGTTTTTTTTGGTTTGGTTGATTGGTTTGTTGGGCAGTTTTTTTGTTTATTTTTCAGTTTTATTTAGTTTTGCCTAAATGTTAAGAATCTGTCTGGTTTTCGCTTTCCTCTTTTTTTGTGGCAATGTTGTTAAAAACAAACAGGATGTGTGCATAAAGCATGCACAGCACTGTTAGTTCACTTCAGGAACTCCAAAGTTGCCACCTGACCAACAGAAATGTCAGCATGAATGAACATAATGTCACACAATGATTACAGCTAGTCTCTCTGCACTTACTGTGCTTTGCCTATTCCTTTGGTTTTGCCCACTTGACATGGAAGATTTTTTAACTCATCAGAGGATAAGCCTCAAATAATTGGATTTTAAAAATCATTTAAAAATTGGCAAAATACCTAAGAAAATAGAGAAAGAAAATGAAGTAATTCTTTTGTTGTTGATATATCACTACTGTTTTACATTATAACATGTTCAGAGATGCAGATGGATTATTAATAATTTATCATGTTATAAGTTATTAGGGTGTCATCTGCCATCGGAAATCTCAGACTCCAGTTTCTGTATGCTTTTTCTTTTCCTAAACTGAATTGACTCATCAGGGTCAATAGAATGGCTTAGATTTCATTGGTCTTGTGTAGGAAATATAGAAAGGATCATTGGCTGTGGAAATCTGTAAGAGAAGATTAAACCATTGTCATTCTGACCCTAAAATACAGTTACAGAGACATAGCAAAAAGTTTTTGATTAACATTTCTGTATAGAAGAATATCACAACAAGATGCAGGAGGAATTTCCTTCTTGAAATTATGATGAAACCAGTCTTCCAACCTTCTTGTTAAAAAAAATGTGAAGGCACTAAACTAGGAGATCCCATCTTTGTGATTACACTTATTCTTTGACCCAAAAGCCCCATTTCAAATCCCTCCTTACCATACTTAAACAAACCAGCTTAAACATACCATTGCTTTGTAGGAAAGCCTTTAGTCCTGTATTGAAGTTGTCAACCTCTGTATTAATAATTAAGTAACTGCTAGAAAGGAATTTATGAGGCAAGACTCTTGAAACATGTTAATAACTTTCTCAATATCTGTTGGACTTCTAGCCTGATAAATGGGTCCTGTACTTGAACAATCACTTCTTAAAACTTTTATTTGAAATTCCATGTTCCCTTCAATATCTTCTCATTGGAGAAGTGCATTTGGTTTTGACCATAAGCTTTTGGGTTAGGAAAAAAAGCCCTGAGCATCCCTATGCAGAAACATCTCTGCATCCATAATAGGCCTACAAACATGATGAGTATATTTAAAAATTTAAACAATACAGATAAGTACATATGTTTCTGAAACATCTTTGCTCTTCCTTCCAGTCTCATTAAACTTAAGAGTCTAGGCTGTAATAATTTGTTACCTTCTTCCAGTTTGAGGTGTGGAGGGAGCCATTCATCTCTAAACCTGCAGTTTTAGTGAAAATTAAGTTTTACTGGTTCTTCCACTAAAATTATGCAGCTTTAGTTGCAATTTGCCATCTGCAATTAGATTACTCTTCTCCAAACTAATGAAGTGTAATTTGTAAATGAACTGTTTGTTTCTCTGAAAGGATCACTCCAGTCACTTAACTGTCAAGTCTCCTCCAAATGGATGCTTTGTTAATCATGAATGTCAGAGTCTAGCCTTTTTGAATTAGATTGACTTTCTGGAGCTGTCACTTGGCTTGGCTCTTTGACAAAGACTAGGGAGGGCAGGAAAAACTTCAGTTTCTGATTTTCTCCAAAGCCACAGAAAAGCAGAGGTGCAGACCACTTTATGCTTTCCATCTTTCTTTTGACAGAGTTAAAAGGGTCTTTGAGATCAGATGTCCTTACACAACATTTTCCTGTTACACATTCATGATGATGTGGCATGACAGACGTGAAAGCTAAGAACAATTTCTTCATTATTATAATAAAGGTCAAATATGAAAATTGCACAATACAATATACAGAGTAATGATAACATTATATAGAACCCTGGAACTGGTTAGCTTTTAAGAGCTTTAAATTATCCTTTCTCGAGTCATTTGTTTCTAATGTTTCCTCTGTAGTGCCTTCTGATTCCAGAAATATCAGTTTTTAATGGTAGGTTCAGCTTTCAGGTAATATATCCTCTTTTTTTTTTCTTTTCAGAATATATTATTCTCACAGACTGATACATTTATGTGTGTGTATGTCTGTGTGTGTCTATGTGTGTTTGGTTGGGGTTTGAGTTTGCAGAAGAGACGGGGCTGTTGGGGTTTTGTTACTTAAAAGCAGCAGCAGCAGCATCCAATCTTGTTCTGAGCCCCTTAATGCTCCTGATAACAAAGTTCAGCTGGTTTATACTGTTCCACTAGCATTTATCTAAAGGGTTGAGCTGAGCTAACAGTTGAGCTTTGTGAAACTGCAGATGCATACAGAATGCATCGTTCAGGATGGCAAAACTAATATTCAGATCACACTACTTATATAAGTTCCTTATTTCTTATTTTTCTCATGCTTCTAAACTTTGACAATGAACTGCTTTACTGCAAGCTCTGTTATTTGCATCCTGATTTGTGACAATGTGTACAAGCTCCAGAGCAGCATTGCATACATTTCTGAATTTGAGTGAATAAACAAGCTTGTCAAATGTGGTTCAGGATTTGTAATGATTTATAAGAATTACAAGTACTTTATTGTTATTTCCAATTCCAGTCATTTGGGATTGGCCATTCTACTCACACAGAATGGCATCTTTGAAGACACACATAGCAAGTCAATAAGAAAAAATAATGCAGAGACAGCTGCCAGTATTTGAAATTTTGGCCGTGTATACCTTTAATATTTATATGATGCTGCTAGCCAAAAGTCAGAAAAGGTGCCAGAAAGTGGCATGTCAGAAAACAGACCTAACTAATATATTCCCTCTCTTCTCTTTTAGTAAATTGAAATGACACTTGTTTTTTCCTATAATAATATGAACGCATTTAAGTTAATTCTTTATTTAATTGTTTTGTTTTTCAATTAGCTTCTTAATTGCTCATTTATCAGTAACAGTATTGTCATCTCTACCCTTCAAGTCCATATTTTTCTCATGCATGTTCTTCTTTATGTACAGAGAGCTTTAATGTAATTTTGGAACAGTTTTAGTTATCATATATCATTTTTTTTTATTATTTTTTAGCTATCAAAGTCACAAGTCACTGATTCCCCCCACCACCATTCCCCCTCAATGATTAGATTATTTTGGCAATATCCAACAGGGAATAAACTCTTAAAATGAAATAGGTATTTCAAATATATGACGAATTAAGCTTATAGTTCACGTATGTGTTTTCATGCTAAAATATTGGAGAGCTCAGAACTCAGCAAAAAGCAAAGAAAAGGCAAACTACAAACATGGCAAAGTGAAAATTAGTTTTGCATTTGAACAGACACTAATGAAAAATGTTCTAAAACCATTCACATTGCTTTGCAGGCTGTGGCAGTTTCCTCACCTTCCTCTGCAATGACAAATATGGACTTTATGTTGCAGTAGAGCCAACCCAGCTTTCCTGATGGTCATCCCACTTTAAAAGCTTGCCTCTCCTCTGCCAGCCTTACATCTCTAGCCTTAAGTTCTGCTAGTGTCAAGGTGTCTTAAGAATCACCTTTGTATTAATACACATACAGTAACTTCTTCAAGAGAATATAGTTTTTATGGCCCGGGATCAGATAAAGGCACTCTGTGAATTGGTGTCAATGGGTTTTTTCCTTCCGTTCACCTCCAGTTCAGTCTGGCGTGCAAGGGAATGGAATAAGTTATAACCCCTGTCCTCCTTTAATTTACCATGGCAGAGCTATTTCCTTCTTGAGCTCAAGGGGAGCTACTTTTAAGAAACAAGTCTCCGCCTTTACACTTCTCAGGTTGGGCCCTCTCTATCCACCTTGATCTGTCACAGGATATTAGGCAGGCATTCCTTCTGTTCCCTGTCATGTCCAAAACTTAATTATCATTTGTAAACAAACTTAAAAACATTTGAAACTGGGATAGGTAAAAGGTATTGAACAAGAGCTGTTTAATTAAACAAAAGCTGTGATGTTAGCCGGGATGCCTAAGATTTATGAAAATCTCAATTCAGCACTATTTTGCTAAACTGAGATCACATCTAGGGGCCAGCTGATGAGTACAAGGATTTTCACAAGAGAACATTTACTGCAAATGAAGGTATAAGTGTGTTGGCAATTAGAGACTTTGGGGGAATATAAAAGACCGGCCCCTGAAATTGAATTTAGATGTGACTGTTCCATTTTCTGTGATTGATCACGCTTGTGAAATGGCTCAGCTTTTCATTAATGCCAATGGCTAGACTCATGGGCTCTGCCACTTCAGCAGAGGGAAGCCTACTTGAATTCTGCTTTCATTCTCCTTTTCTTATTTCCCTGGAGTTCAAGGGTCAGCAATCAAAGTGCACATCAACCAGCCGAAACTGAAACTTTTTCTGCCTCACTGAGCAGACTCTGAAAAAGCCCTGGTTGAATGGATCATTTGTATTGCTATTTGCCATTGCTATTTATCTTACAAACAGAAGAAAAAAACATCACCTGCATTAGTTCTCACATCCTGTATGAAATTATTTCTCATGTCTGTGCAGACAGGTATCTGTATTTTATGTTTATCCTATAACAAGTTATGATTTCCATAGTACATGTGTCATTCAAACACACATAAATACCCTTCAAATGGAGTGAAAGAGCTAGCTTAGGTCAAGGGTGATCTTCATTTATTGGATAGAGCGTGAGTCATTTGTTTCGCCATAAGCGAAACGCTTGTCATGCTTGCTGAACCATTGAAGACCTCTCAGAATTTATTGCTAGAACTTCTCTTGGGTTTTATGAAAACTTTTATCATGACAGCATCTTAAGAACAAAACAAAACTAACAAATAACCCAACCAAGCAAAATATAAAACTAAACAACAGTAACAAAAACAACAATGAAAATATAGGACTTGACTAATAAATCAGGAAATATCCTTCTTGAAGTTTATGGAAGCCAATCAGGTAAAACCTGAGGAAAATGGAACTCTGGATTTTTATGCAGTGTATCCTACTTTTTTTACTTACTCCTTGTATGGTATTTATTTTCTCATCTAAGGCACTTGAAATGTAAATAATATATGGCTATCTTTAAGGTCAGGTCCAACCTAAACCATTCTGTGATTCTATGACTTTTACTGACACAACATGGGATCATCTTCTAAGGAAATTTTTCCTACAATATCACTGTTAAGAAAAGAACAACTTATTTAGGCACCACATGATACTTGGTGGAGTGAAAGTGAACTAAGGGAAATGACACAATATGAGCACCAGAAAGGGCACATAAAAAGGGATACAACCACTTATTCTTTCTCCTGTTTTTTGTAGATGACCTCTCCAGCAAATACTCCTTGCTTAATGTTATTTCTCTAACTACTAATGAAAGCTGGCAGCTGTCCTGCTATCTATCTGACTCTTTGGTTAACCAGTTGGACAGTGCTGATGAAACCAGCAGCTATTAACACAGAGGCTTATATTTTCACCTTCATGGTGTGCTTGGGCTCTGCCTGCCAACAGCTTTTACAAAATAATCCCCATCTCCAACTACCAGCTGAATATTTTAGTTTATCTATATTCATACACACAGGCACACAAGCCTCACGGACATTTTTTTTTTTAATTTTTATTTTTACTTAGCAAAAAAATGAGTAGGTGATTCAATATGCACTTGTATAAAAGTTGTAATTTGTAGAAGGTTGGGCTAAAGGTGTATTAAAAGAGAGAATACCGGCAAACTGCATTTGCACTGAGTAGTTTCTTTTTGCTTTCACTGCTGTGGCTGATGTTTTATTCAGATGATCTCTAAGGACAGTTAATTAGCTCAAGGAAGCAACACAAAAATTTATGTTGTGTCAGGTAATGAGTTCTGCAGTTTCAGTTGGCTTCTTTAGCAGAACAGCATTATGTGTTCTCTTGGCCTTGGAAATACTCAGGCTTAACTCCCGAACTTTCGCTTGAGCACTCGCAATATCTGCTATCTAACTGATAAATTAAAAATGACAGAAGATGAGAAATGGAGAATAAATTGGCTATTCCGAGTTCAGCTCTAAAGGACAGCAGCTCGGATGATTCACCTTCAAGGACCAAAGGCAGAAATAGACTTTGAAAGCTGAATGCTCTCCCTGAAGGTATCTACCAGCCAGTGCGAATTTAAGGGATATACCATCCCAGGCTTGATTTCCACTGAACCATGAGGGTCAGTGCCAAGCAGTTGGAAAGGGACTTCTGCCAGCAGGAGTCCATCAGGCAGCTGGCAGAGGTGGCGTAGGGCAGGCAAAAGAACTGTTTGGGTCATTATGGACACACAGCAGGCAGACATATGTCAGTGCTGCCAATTACACCATGGATGTTACACTGTAAGCAAACAGAAATTAACTGTATTCTCATCAATAAGGCAACAAGGAGATATTTAATTTCTTTTCCTCAGTGCATGTTATGTACAAAAAATGCAAAAAGAAGAAATATGATTAGCCTGTGTTCAGATAATTAACCCACTTTGTTACAGTGTTTTAAATCCCAAAGGAATTTTACTTATTCTCTCCTTTTCTTGATCAGTAGGAAACCTCATATATGCTACTGCTGCAGTTGTTTCTGCTTTTTTTAATTGTTTTCTGAATTCCAGAACTTGTCTCTTTTTTCCAATATTGAAAATTACTTAATTTCTCAGTTTGAATATGTCATAATGTCCCATTCTCTAGAAAGCATGAAAGCAAAAATACTGAAACAAAGCTATGTCTTCATCAATTTGTTGGGAAAAATGTAGGAATAAAGTAGTTTATTTTTCTTGTAAGTATGAATAGAGAAAAGGTTATGATCAAAAAAAAGGAATGTTCAGAGAGAGAATTTTTTTTGCAGAGAGAACATATTTTGCAGAGTGGAAATTTTATATTGCTCTGCAGTCAGGACTTGTATTATTTATTTTGTCATATGAAATTTGTCTCAGAAAAAAAATAAATTGGAAATTGGATTTCCCAGATGACAGACAGACAGTATCATTATCATAACTTGCATTAGTTTCATTGTGGTCATTTAAATTTTTTTTTTTTTGGGTGAAACAAATGAGAAATGTATTCTCTATGTGGGGATGTGTAATTGTTGCCAATCAAGGCACTATTAGTGGTTATTAGTGGCTATAAATACCTTTAAGAATGCCAGACTACTGAGTTGGCTAAAAGCTATGTTGATCAGGTGCTCGATGCAGTCTAGCAGTACAGGAATGATGCTGGACACAGATTCATTCATTCACATCTAGATGCATTTGTAGTATACAACTGCACTCTGCAATGCAACATCACTTCCAGTACTAAAGGTATTTTTGTTATATTAAATACGTCTGTACAACACAGGACAGTACTCCAGATCTCTGCTGGATTTCTTAAAATCAAAGTCTCACTGCCCTTTCCCTGTTCATAGGAGCTGTCACACTGAGTCAGCAATGTGCCCTGGCAGCCAGGAATGCTGTCTATGTCCTGGGGTGCATCAGAGCTGGGCAAGGGGAGGGATTGGACCACTCTGCTCTGCTCTGGGGCAGCCTCACCTCCAGTGCTGGGGGCAGTTCTGGGTGCCACAATGCAGAAAAGAGATTGAGCTGTTAGAGAGTGTCCAAAGGAGGGCCCGAGGATGGTGAAGGGCCTTGAGGGGAAGCTGTGTGAGGAGTGGCTGAGGGCACTTGGTCTGCTCAGCCTGGAGAAGAGGAGACTGAGGGGAGACCTCACTGCAGTTACAACTTCCTTGTGAGGGGAAGAGCAGGGGCAGGCACTGATCTCTGCTCCATGGTAACAGTGACAGAATGGCATGAGGGAATGGCCTGAAGCTGTGTCAGGGCAGGTTTAGGTTGGACATCAGGAAGAGGCTTTTCACCCAGCAGGTGGTTGGTCACTGGAACAGGTTTCCCAGGGAAATGGTCACAGCACCAAGCCTGGTAGAGCTGAAAAAGCATTTGAGCAATATTCTCAGACACATGGTGTGATTATTCAGGCTGTCTTGTTCAGGAACAGGAGTTCAAATTTGATGATCCTGATGGGTCCCTTCCAGCTCAGGTTATTCTACATTTTATGATTCCATGGAATGCACTGTGGAGATGTGTGTGAATGAAAAGCCATAGGTAGGACTGACATTGATGAATGGTTATTCTTCCTGTGTCAGTTTCTTCCATTTAAAAAGTATTTATTCCTATAGAAACATCCAATCAATAAGGTTGTTACAGACTTCTAAGATCAAGTATAGCTATCAGTCTGAAAGGTGTGTGTATGTGTATGTATACATATACATATGTATTTTTACACATGTATATAAAATATATAAAAAACATATTTAGCATATAAGTACTTATATGCATGGCTATAAACATCACGTTAGGAACAGCCATTCTGCTACCACCTTTTTCCAAGGTTTTGTATAAAATCTCTGTCTTGAGGTCATCTAGAGGTGGAAGGAGGTGATTGATTTTGTTTTCACTTCTGCTTTGGGTGGATTGAAGTAGTCACACATGGTGACATGATGGTAGTCACACATCAGTTTCAAATGGCATTCCACCAAATTTAATTCATAACCAAAATATTGTAGTATGCTCCACTTAAGTAATAAATATAAAAGAAGAGCTACATAAATGTGCATGAAATCTTTTCTCAAAGGCTTCAGAGCCTTGTATTTGGGTTGCAGGCCTGTGTTTTAGTAGCAAGGGGACTACAGGGGTGGCTTCTGTGAGAAGTTGCTGGAAACTTTGTCCATGTCCAGCAGAGCCAGTCCGTGGTGCTGCCAAGGCCAAGGCCAAGCCGATCAGAGGAGGGAGCAACCCCTCCATGATAGCATACTTAAGAAGTGGTAAAAAGATTATTGTGCGAAGGTATTTGGGGCCAGAGAAGATCAAGGTGAGAATGTGTGAGAGGAACAATTCTGCAGACACCAAGGTCAGTAGAGAAGGAGGGGTAGGAGGTGATCCAGGTGCTGGAGCAGCACCCCTGCAGCCCATGGTGCAGCCCATGGAGGCCCATGGTGGAGCACAGATTCAGCTGCAGCCCATGGAGGAGACCCATTCTGGAGCAGGCAGATGTCTTAGAGCAGGATGTGAATCTATGGGAGGCCTGTATTGGAGCTGAGTCCTCACAGGGATGTGTGGGCCCATGGAGAGGAGAGTCCACACTGGAGCAAGTTTTCTGCGAGGACTTGTGAATCCATGGGGGATTCACAAGTCCCACAATCCTTGTGGGACCCACTCGGAAGAGCCTGTCCGTGAAGGACTGCAGCCCATGGAAGAGTAACCCTTGTTGGAGCAGTTCATGTCTCCCATGGGACAAACCACAAACTGGAGCGGGGGAAATACTGCTCTCCTTGAGCAGTGGCAGAAACTTTCATGTGATGAACTGACCACAGACCATAATTCCTGTTCCCTGTCTCTCTGAATTGCTGTGGCAAGAGTCTGTGAAGGAGGGGGGGATGGGGGAAAGTGGTTTTAAGAATTATTTTTACTTCTCATTTTCCTGTTCTGATTTTTTTGGTAATAAATTCAGTTAATAATCCCAAGCTGAGTCTATGTTTTCCCTTATGGTAATCAGTAAGTGATTCTCCTGGTCATTATCTCAACCCAAGAGCATTTTGCTATGTTTTTTGTTTCCTATCCAGTTGTGGAGGGGAGTGATAGAGTGGCTTTAACAGATACCTGGCATCCACCCATGCTGAAATCACCACAGTATCAACAGTTGTGCAAACTGGAATAGTATGACAGTGGAACGTGTCGTATTAGAGATGCATCTCTATTCTTTTAACACCAACTTTGAGAAATGGTCACATGATGTGTTTTGAAAAATAGAGTGTGGGCCAAATTACTCCAAAGTAATTTATTTTTCTTCAGAACAGACTAGTTACATGTCTCTTAAGAAGTGATTTATAATTATTTCAGCAATAATTAACATTTTCTGCATTTAGAAATATACCATACATATACCAAATGGAGGTATGGTTTCTTCAAGATGTGCTGAAATATTTTATCTAACCAGTGAAATCTGGAAACCATTAATACCTAATATCTGGGATACAAAAGAGGAAATTCCAGAAACATCCATGTGGCTTCTGCTTTAGCTAAGACACCCTGGTCCCAGTAGACAGGCTCATTTGATTTGTGTGGGGCTCTTCCTTTAAAACCTATTTAAAATGAAAACAACAATAATAGCGTCACCTTGGATTTCTTTCATGACACACCTAAAATTATCTTGTAAGAGTGATCAGTATCATTATTCTTGTCATCTGGATTGGAAACTGAGTCCCAGAGTAGTAAAAAAAAATACTTGGGCATAATTAATCAGCAGCTCTGATAAGAAAGGCAGTGTGCATGATCTGCAGACTTAAACTTGGTCACATCACCTTTCAGCATACTGGCTAAACTTCTCCAATAATGTTTATAGTGTTAGCATCCTATGTCTACATTTGTTTCCCATTTTGGCATTTCTTTCACCTGTGCATTGGAGGATGCATGCCATGAGGGACATTGTTTGAGGCAATTGTTTACGCTTTTTGGTAGAAACTGCCTACTTTGATTTCTTACAGCGCAAAAATTAGTGCTGCTAGTCAAAGAAGATGGATGTGGCTAAAATAATGAATAATAAGTAATAAATATTTATAGATATAATGAATTATGTGATGCATAATTGATAGTGTACTGTATAATACATAATACAACTCTGTATTGTAGCTATCTACAATATATAATTTATATTATACAATTATAATTATACTTAATTAGAGTCATTCTGGTAATAGCTCCCCCTCAGTCTATGTACTTTGACTACTCTAGATTATTATTCAGCTATTTAATCATTGTTGTGTACTCAATATCACTTTAATACATTTTAAAGGCAATCAAAACTTGTGGGTTTGCATTTGAGAGTCACTTCTCAAGGATAAAAAGTTTCACCCCTCTTATTTTCTGTGGAACCTTTCTGAAGGAAAGAAGTATCTATGGATTTAAAGGCCCCTGACAACTGATATTTTACCTCCCTTTGGTATTCCCTCCTAATACCAATGGCTCAGCAGCTACCACACATCTCTCTGAGAGAGAAGTCCAAGGACCTTTGCAGATTTTCCAAATTCAGGAAATTTCCAGGAGAGAGATAGTAGCATGTAAGTTTCCAAACATAAATAGTTTTAAACTAATTCAACAGATTTAAACTGAGATTAAAGTGTGCACTCTCCAAATTCCAGCAAACTGTGAGAAACTGCATCCTGTTCGGCTTGATTTTCTGTAAATGTCCTCAGTCCTTGAGATGTTCTGCTTTCAAATTTATAACAGTTAAAAAAAAATGGGTGGAGGTGTCTGCCTTTAAACAGCTGCCATATAATGTTATTTGTCTACAACAAACAACTTAGGATTTGTTAGACTCTTGTGCTTAGTGTGGAGAGGACAAAATACTTAGGCAAAACTAGCAAGCTCAGGCAAGAAGTCATCATAGTCTCAGCACACTGATGTTTGAAAGCTCTCTTGGCACCAAGAGAAAACATGATCAATGCTGAAGTCAAATACTGCTTTTATGAGTAGAATTTCAGCTCCCTCAGACCAAGATAGATGATTTTTGCAGTGCTTTCCAATTTCAGCAGATAAGAGCCTTTCTGATTGACAGAATTTCATTCACTGGAGGACTTAATAGGCCTGTTGCTTGGCTCCTGATAAATTAAGTGGTTATTGATAATTTTTTTGTGTCATGTCTCATAGAGTGCAGAAGAAAATCAGTATATATGAAAGCTGGTTATCCCTTTCCTTCAATTATATTACTTTACAACACATTGTGTTACATCCAGTGCTCTTTTGAAATACTCTTCTCTCTGATAAAGCTACTCTAAACATAGCTAAAGATGGAAACACAAAACCAGGCAGGGATGAAGTGCAAACATTAGAGTTTCTCTCAACATCTTTGGAAGAATGTCCACGCCTTATTCTTTAAGAATATTTTCTTGAATTTTTATACAAGAATTAAATTTCTCATTATACCTGTGTAATCCTGAGAAGAGCTGAACTACCTTCAAACTTTACTTGGTTTCTTGCATTTTATTTACACTGATATCAATGGGAATTATGTTTAGTATACTTAAGAATCAGTTTCTTCATCCCTTTGATGAAGGGATGCTCTGCTGACTTCTGGATCTTCTATGCTGCACACTCTTTCTTCAGGAAGAACACCTTTGCAAGAGAACATGTTCTATGTTCCTCTCACGGCTGTCTGGGTCTGATATTAGGAGTTTCTTTCTGTTTCCCTGTTCCCTGGTACTGGGTCATGATGCAGAAATCAAGTATCAGTTTCCCTGGAAAAAATAACCATATGAGATATTACATAACTTCAGAAGGTGGGGGCTGTAGAAGAGGTGGCTTCTATCCCTTCTACATGTTTAAATGGAAGCTGGGGATGGAGTTACCATGGCAGGCACCAGTACAACTCGAGGGCTTACAGACTGGTATGACAGACACTGTGACTTGGTCATAGCTGGACTCCCAGGCTCTTCATCAGCCTGTCAGTGCTTTGGTCTCAGCTAACAGAGTGGAAACTGCCACATCCCTTCTCTTTAAAGAGGAACATGGAAATGAAAGCATATCCTGGGTTTTGATCTGTTTTTTGGGTTGTTGGTTTGTTTTTTTTTTTTTCCCCATAGACAATAAAAACGTTTGTTCTGACACCCCAGTAGCACTGGAACTTCAGTTTAGTCCTTTTTTGAATAGCTGTTTGTTCCTTCCTTATCTTCATGCATGTTAGAAATCAAATATTTTAGCACTTCTGCCATAAGAAAACTCCTAAGCAAATAAAGAAAGACAATACTTTCCTGTATACAGTGTTATAGGAATATAACTTGTGCAGTTGGATGATGTCTGTGATACCAAAAATAAATGGTGGGGAGGAGAGAACTCTACTCCCAGGGTAATCAAACATACAGAGGCTTCATGGGGCACTTTGAAAGCCATCTGCAGCTCAGAAATTGCATTATATCTTGTTACCCCAAGGACAGTGAATGGAGTCCATGGTACAGTAAGGATTGTTCTGCTTCTGTACTCATTAAAGTAAAGGATTGAGAAGAATGAACTGGGAATGCAGAACATTCTTTACATTTTTCACAGCAGGAAAAGTTCAGGTTGTCAAAAGGCAGTACTGACAATTATTTTGAACAAGGCTGCATGACAGAAGGGATGGAGAGGCTCTGTCAGGCACTCCCAGCCCCACTCCTTTCATCTGACGACAGGGTAACATTGGAACCAAATCTACCAAATCAGCTGCCACTTTGCAAACAATTTCTTTTCCACTGTGCTTTCTAGAAAAAGATTAGCCTTTGTGTGAACTATGCACTGCTGCAGCCATTGTACATTGCATGCTTTCCAAGCTTTCTTCATTTTATTAGATGTTCTTAACTATCCTAAGGGTCATTTTGATCACCTTATATATTCTACCTCCAAATCTATCAGAATATCATGTTACTCCTGTTTTTGCAACACTGCTGAATTTGGTAATACCCTCTCAGACTGCTTTAAGTTTATTTGTAAGTACACCCATAATGCTTATGATTCGGTGCATATAGAGCAAATAACAATGTGACTCAGATCTGAATTGTCTAGGTCCATCTCAGTTACATTCTGAATCTGCCCCTGGGTCTTCAGTTGTCTCTCTCTTACCAATGACAGTGAAATCTTGTCTGCATTAATCTCATAGCAGCAACCCCTGAAGTCAGACTTAAGGGAGAGTCCAACAGAACCAGATTCCTTGTTAAGATTTCAGTGCCTGAAATAGTAATTGGGTATCCACAATTGTTTTTTTCCTCTTATATAAGAAGAATGCAAACCAAATATAACTTCTTGAGAAAGCAAGTAAAGACTTATGGACTGGGAAAAAGTAATTGTTCATATAAAATAAGTTATACCTGAAGATATGAGAGGAATTTATACTGCATATGTGTGTACAAATACATGTATCCCATATAAACTTACCATAGAAATGTATATTCAGATTTCATTGATCTTTCATTATTATCATTACTGAAAAACAAATTGTTATGAAAACTGACTGATGCTGTTGTAGAATTGCATCATTCCTGACTTGATGAGTCAGATGTGTAAATCACGCTCAGTTTTGATGATGACTGTATTTTAATTCTGGCACTCTTCTCCTGAAGTGTATTGTCTGAAGTACCTTTGGCTTAGATTCTGTAACTGAGTCATTAAAAGACTCTCTGTCTCAAATTAAAACTCATGAACAAAAGGGAAAGCCTTAGAAGGCTAAAATATTTTGAAGGAAATCAAAATTTGGGCATGAGACGAGGTAAAAAATTCAAGAAGACAGATGAGTGGTGACTTGATTTATTCTGCTATAAATAATCATGTTGTACTCTTTTGTCTTGGAAGGATTATACTACTTTTTCTGGTTTTGCTGCTGTGTCAGAGTAGGCAGTATAGACAAACTTTCACACACTGTTCCAGAAGTGACACACCACCCTACTCACAAGTACAGAAGTGTCTGTTTAGGACAAGACCTAAAAGTTCATCATGATGACAAGTTTTACCAACTTGTGAAGATCATTTAGAGAGAAAAAAGACGAGGTATAGATTGTTCTTGTTTATGCTTTTTATTTTTATAAAAATATGTAAAAATATTGGACTTAGCTAGATAAAGATGTTCTTAACACTTAGTGTTGTTTTGGAGATGCTTTACATGATTATGCCAAGATTCTTTCAAGTTTCTATTTCAAAGGAGCATTTTTTTCTTATTATTTAAAAGTTTTATTTTTTTGCCAATTTTACTAGAGGGTGAGTTATTTGAATGCCCTTCTCTGATCAGCTTTTACCATTACTCACAGCAAACTGTTTTTTCAGTATTTTTAATATTTGGCTTCCTTTAGACAAGATGGTTTCCTCTTTCCTTAACAATGACCATAGCTGAACTGAAACAGCTGCATAAAAATTACTTTGGGCCTATGGGTATCATTTAGAATAGTGGCACTATTTAAATGTGGCAATTGTAAGACGTTTGAATGAAGGTTACAAATCTTCTCTTCAAAACCTTTTTGATATTTTGACAGTTGAATTTAAATTAGATAGGAAATGTGTACACAGTTATAAACAGTGTAAACAGTCCCTTGTTTTCCTTATCACTTTGCCATGGTGGGAGGAAGAAAGAAATTAAAAAAAACCAAAAAAACAAAAAAACAAAACTTCTGCTTTTAAACTTCTATTATTTTAAAATAGCAAAATTTCTGCAGTAGGAGTGAAGGAAATTATTTAGTGGGTTTTTCCTCACTAGTTCATGCATTTTCCTGGTGTCAGTAATGGAAGCACAATACAAGTAGCTGTTATTTCATGGTGAAATTGTATATTCCTATTTCTTTCTGGTTTAAGTTGTGTGCTTGGAGGTTGAGGTACAAAAAAAAAAGCAATTATGTGAAAAAAACTATCAGGAAACCGACTCTTGCATATTCCTCATACCTTTTCTTTCTCATGGCATTTAGTTAATTGCTCAGTTAGATAGCCATGAATAGGATGACCACATATATCTAGGATATCACATATATCATGTATATCTAGTGTTCTGACTTCTCCAAAGTCACTAATTATATCTGTGTCAAAAGCAGACTAGCTGAAGGAAATGTATTCTTCTAGGGAGCTGAATTACAGCTAATATTTTTCTTTTTTCTTCCTGCTTTTGGAAGTGTAAGAATAATGGCTTTTTTTTTCCATGCATGAAAGTAACAAAGGAAATGTATCAATCAGCAGTTCCACTGGTTCAGGTTTCCACCAGTGACTCAATTGGGCAGCTTCTACTTTTCAGCTTTATTTTTGGTTATCATAAGCAGACTCTTTATGTGAATTAAAACTACACAATCTCTTTTCAAGATCCTTGAGCAATTCAAGTCTAAAACATAGTTCTGGAACTTTTTCTATCTATGTCAGTAAGTCTTGAGGGATTTGTAACGTCCCTGGGGAAAATAAAAATAAATGGAACCATTAAACTGTCTTATTTCTGTTCAGGTTTTAAAACAAATGTTCTTTCCTAGCTTCTTCAGATGACCTACTTGGAACAGACAGGGAATCTCATCTACAGAGCAGTTTCTAAAGGTAGGAATTAGTCCTCTCTATTTCTTTCTCTTTTTTCCTTTGGCACTTAAAGATCAGCCAAACCATGACAGACCACCCCACCATCCCTGGTCTTCTTAATATGCGACTTGTGTCACAAAACCAAGAGCCTAGTCATCTTCTTGGATATTGAATTCTTGCAAAGACCCCTGAGTGAAGCACCTCCATGACTAAGCTCAGCACACTGAGCCAGAGAAATGTGTGACTAACTGTCTCTATCTCATGGAAGTTCAAAAACTCTGGCTCTTGGCAGCACCTGAAAACAGATGTATAGTTTTGACTAAGTTCTTTGAGGGCTGTGCACAGAGAATTACACAACTGCGTGGGTAGTTTTCTGAATCTGGGGCATGTCTTCCTCTGTCTTGCTGTAGGCAAAATATGTTTTGTAGAGAAGTTATTCTAAACACTCAAAGGAAGAGGTCACTTCCCCTCCAGCCTCCCATTTATTTAATTTTTCTTCTTGACTGTGATTGACCATGGGACAGACTGCTGTGCCTGTCCCAATGAGAAGTTATTGTCTCCAGGAGGCAGAGTACTGAGTGATGCAGCAGGCAATACTTTCTGTTCTGCCTAAAGTTAGTCTTTACAGTGCATGCTGTGTGTCATTCTCTCCAAGCAAGAAAAGCATTCATTTACATTTTTATCAACCTCTCCAAGAGCCTTAACTACGAAACTATCACAGCAATGCTCTGGGCAGTGTATCAATAAAGAGTCTGGCATCCCTTTAATAATAAAATTGTGTCTGTCTCTAGCTCTGACCTTCATTTCACACATAAAAATTGGGGTTTTGTAGCACTAATTATACGTATCTGTCTTTCTATCTGCATCTATGCAAACTTGATTCTAATGACTCAGACCTCATTAAATAAGGATTAATTTACATTAAATACATGATTAATTGGTAGGGATAAGGACTATTTCACCTTTAATCATGACCAATACGTCTTCAGCATGTTTCAACACTGTGGCAAGAGAGTTTTAAATTGAGTTCTGCACTTTTATTCTTCTCTTATATGACTTTTTAAATGCACATAATAGCAATAGAGAATACACTTTTTTCAAAGTACTGAAATTACCTCTTTCAAATTCTCTTGTCTGCACAGAAGACTAACAGAAAGGATGGCTACAGAAAGGATGATTGCAAAATGAAAGAATCTTGCAGCCCTTAACAATTTTCTCTGCTTCTAAAACAAGGCTAGTTTAAGAATTGCATTATTGTATTAAACTACATTAAGAATTGCATGCAATTACATTGCACTCTGCAGTGAAGGCTTTCAAACAAGCATCTAAGAATTGAAGTAGAAAATCTATCAGTCCAAAGTAAACACATAATATTCATGCTGGACATTGGGACTTTGATTCCTAAACCAGATTAGCCTTAAGGACACTAATACTCACTTTTTGAGCACTTGTGAACATTTAAGGTAAGAAGGTATACCTCTCTTGAAACTTTTTTAACCCTCAAGGTTTGAAAGAGCGCAAAATTAGTGAGCAAACCAAGTTTTTTTGCTTTGTTCTTTATTGTCTGTAAAAATCCTTACTCAGCTATGTCTGGAGGAATGGTAGGAGGGTGAAAAATGCTTCCTATTGTCCATTAAGCAGACCATGGTTATTAGGAAGACAGTTTTCCGCTAACTTTTTGTGTGTTAGACCTCATCAGCCTTTTCAGGCCAAAGTGTCTAGTTACTTTAAGAAATGTTTGTGTCTGTTTTGATGTCCTGTTGATGGATTTCTACGCTGACATTGTATTAAAGACAGCTTGTTTGGGAAAATAACAATGTAAAGAAATTCTCTTATACATTTTACTCTTCAGCTATGGGATTTCTGATTTCTACTTGCAGTCAAATGTGTACATATATTTTAATTAACTTAATAGGCATTTTTCCTTTATCTTACGTGTTTTATTTGGTTTTAATGCAAGAAAAATGATATTTTCTTAATATGGCCTATTTTTTAAAATTTCATTATCTCTCATCATGATGTGATGAAAAATTTTTTCTATACTCTAATTTTTTCTTCCTCCTGGCTATAGAATCCTAGTCAATAATTTCCAGAAAAAATGGGAACAGTAGGTAGGAACCTGAATAATTTTTTGCTATTATTT
The DNA here is from genome assembly GCA_013400515.1 of Erpornis zantholeuca. Classification (NCBI taxonomy): domain Eukaryota; kingdom Metazoa; phylum Chordata; class Aves; order Passeriformes; family Timaliidae; genus Erpornis; species Erpornis zantholeuca. Next base: position 27,471 of record VZTN01000201.1, read on the forward strand.
GGACTCATAACTCATTTAGTTATGAGTTCCGCTAGGGACTTATTTTGCATGGACTGAATAAAAATATTATTTCCAAAATCCAATCAAACCTAAATCGTATAAATGGGAATGAATGAGCTTGGGTTCATTTTAACGACAAGGTATTTGTTAACAAATGAGATAAATGTGCAGGAGGAAAGAGTGGGTGTCAAATGCCATCTCATGACCAATAGAACAAAATCATTTTAGTTGGATGGTATCTACAATGATCCTCTAGTCCAACCACCTGAATGATTTCAGGCTGAGAAAATAATAAAACTGACAAGCTTGGTTGTTGTGGTTTAACCCCATCTGTCGGAGTCCAGGGAAGCCTGAAAGCTTCTCTTGCTCCTCTGGTGGTTTCTTTATATCCCCAGAGCTCCTCAAAAGTGGCCTAGCCAGCGACCTAGGGTTTTGGAGAATCTCCCTCCACTTTTGGGAGAACCTGAATGCACCAGAGAGGTGAAGAGATTTTTGTTTAGTGTACCATAGAGAGTTCAGTTGTAGTTTTTAGGAACTTGCTCTATGTATTACATAGGGACAAGATGGAGATTTTTGGGTGTGGTTTTTCCTTCTTTCTTCTTCTTCTCTCTCCTCATTCTCTTCCTCTCTCCTCTGACACCAGTTCCTGTGGTGTGTTGGTTGGTGGAAGAAAGTTAGTATTGAAAAGACATATCAATAAGATGAGGGTTTACTGGTGTTGAAAACAAAATAAGATATGTATTGTTTTTTGAATGGTTGTTAGTAAGATATAAAAGGCAGCTGCTTTTTAGCTGCCATTGCCTTTTTTGCCCTGGTGTCCTTGGAGGATGCTGTCTCTCCCTCTGAGGTTTGATAAGAAAAATACACAACTCTGAAACAGCAGAAGAAGATCTCTTGCTGCATTTTTTCCAACATGAAGAACCAAAAGAAGAAAAGCCCCAGGGCAGAGGACAGGGGTTGGAGCCCCCAGTTCCAACCCCAGTGGGAGCCCGGGCCTTCAGCGAAGCACCACAAACACACTCACCCTCCTTCCATGGGATGGGGTAGAGATTCAGAAAACTAAAAATGAGAAAACTCATGTGTTGAGATAAAGACAGTTTAATAGTAAACAAAACCAACACACACAAGCAAAGCAAAACAAGGAATTCATACACCACATTGCATGGACAGGCAGGTATTCAGCCATCTCCAGGAGAGTGGGGCCCTCCCTCTGGATGACTCACCCATCCTCCTTCTTCTCCCACCTTTGTGTGCTGACCTGACATCACAGGATGTAGGATACCCCTTGGGTCAGCTGGGGTCAGCTGTCCCAGCTGTGTCCCCTCCCTGCTCCTTGTGCACCCTCAGCCTCCTCACTGGTGGGGGGGTGAGGAGCAGCAAATGCCTTGGCTCTGTGTGGCCTTGCTCAGCAGGAACAAAAACATTCCTGTGTTATCAATACTATTTTCAGTGTGAATCCAAAACAGAGGCCCATAATAGCTGCTATGGGGAAAATCAACACTATCCCAGCCAAAACAAGCACAGTGGAGTATGAAACCCCACTCTAAGAAGTCTGTTCAAGGGTTTGATCACTCTCTTAGCAAAACATTTTTTCCTATTGTCAAGTCTGAACCTCCCCTGATGCAACTTTGAACCATTTCCACGTGCCTGCTAACACTGAATCTAGAGAGAAGAGCTCAGCACCTCCCTGTCCATTCCTGTTCCTCAAGAATCTGCAGAGAGCAATGAGGTCAACCTCAGCCTGTGTTTCTGCAAATGAGACCAGTCCAGGGTCCTCAGGCCCTCCTTACAGGACATGGTATCCAGCCCTTTCACCAGCTTTGGTGCCCTCCTCTGGACACAATCAAGGACCAGCACGTTCTTCTCAAACAGAGTAGCCTGGCCCAGACACAGCACTCAGCTCAGGCCNAATAATAATAATAATAATAGTAATAATAACAACAACAACAACATAGCATCTTGGAAAAACATCTGTCCTCTTGAAACTGTTTTTGTTTGCATCATCCGCTTTGCTCCATTTCTGTGTATCTTCTATCTCTTAACAAGGCAGATGTAACCTGTAAGGCTCCTTTTACCATATATATATTTATAAACAGTACCAAAGAATAGTTAAAACTTGGAATTAAAACAAGAAGATAAAATTAAATTTAGTCCACTCCAAGGTTATTTACTTTTGGTGCCCTTTTCGTTTTCAACGTTTTCCTATCTCCCATTTCATTCTCTGTATCTGGATAATTTTGACCCACTGTGGCTTGTTGTAGTCCTTTCTTCCTCTGCTCTTTCTCTGTCATTTCCCTTCATTTTTCTGCTCCCTTTCTTCCACCTCACCCAAAACTATACTATTTCCCATTTTCTTTCTTGTTTTATGAATGCAGTTCTCCTTGTGCATATTTTGCTTTAATTCCCCCTTTCCTGAGAGCTATTGCATTTCTATTCCTACCTGTTTTGTTTCAGTTTGGGGGTGGTTTTTGTTTGTTTGTTAGTTAGTTTTTTTGGTTGTTTGTTTGTTTGTTTTTGTTGTTTGTTTGGTGGTGGATTTTTGTAAAACCACTCTAGATCTTTCTTATTTACACGACATTATCTCTTCATACCACCTCTTTATCCATTATATAAATATGGGAGCAGTGGAAAAGGTTGATGCTGGGATTCTCAAAACAAGAGGAGGAATTTGTGCACCTTGGCAGACCTCAGCAGAGGATGGCATATGGATTGCAGGTATCTGTATCAATCCAAACTGGGATTTCCCTTTGTATATAACCCTCTCTCTACGTTAACTGAAGTTGGCAAAATAACATTAGTTCAGCACTGGAAGGTGAGTTGAAGGCATAGGTGTGTCCCACTTTCCAGTGCTTAAGTACTTGTCTTTGGCTTCAAGGAGAAGGAGGGAAGGAAGATAGAGTGTGGTTGACTCTATCCACTGTTTGCCAGGATCAGGACATTCTGGAGAGCCCTTCAGGGGTAGAAAAACCCTAGCTGCGCTGTTCGTTTTGTCTCTGCACCCATGGAGTGAACAGGAATGTGGCCTGGCAGGGTAATTGACGGGGAAGATGCTGGTATGAATTCATGCCACCTACAGTGACTTGTTCACTAGAGTTTGAATTGCCTGTGAACAGCTCTCAGCAGCTCTCATTTAAGCCACAAAAATGTCAAAATATTTTATTGAGTGAAAAACACACATGAGTTACCAGGGCTGACTCTTTCTGAGTTCACACCTCTTAGCAAACAACTTCTAAAATGAGTTTTCCCTCCTCCCCCCTTAGCTAGTAGTAAGCAATTCATATGTTTTGAGGTTGTGAAGGGCTTTTTAAATTTATTTGTTAAAGCTCAACTTTAAAATAAAGTGCTTCTCATATAGAGGGATTGATTCTTTTCCTAGTGTAGTGAATGATAAAACTACTGTGGAGTATGAAAAGGCAGCATAGCAGTCTCTATCTTCAGCTGTGTAACACATCTGGAATCCAACCGTTCTACTACTGGAAACAGAAAGATTTGAAAACATTAAGGCATCAAGGAAAATTTGAAAGTGGGAATGAAAAGAAAGTATGTGATTAGAACAAAATCATCTATTGCCATATGCCTTCCCTACAGAGAAAACTGTTTAGACACCCATTACATGAAAGAGCTCAGCTAAGCCTTTGCCTAGAAATAGTCTACTTATATAGTAGCTAGAGAAAATAATGTTTATAATTTATCAGCAGTTCTTCTGTCCCTTAATTTAATTTAATTGATCAAAGACTTTTCAGAGCTTTAAACAGAAATGCCGGCTTCTGATTAATTCTCAGCTTTTTGCAAAAGGTGAAAAATGCTGAAAAAAGATATTACCTTCTTTCTTGTTCTTATGCTTATTCTTACTCTTAATGTTTGGTTTTTTTTGTGCACATTCCTAATTTTTGCTCTTGGTCTTATCCTTACTCAAACTCTTCCTCCTCATGTCTGAGGCTGCGATCACTCACTGAAGTATTTGGGGACTGGTAAGAAACATAAATGATGACTGTTTCTTCAGCATCATGTTATAAAGGCATCTTGTTTTTTAAAGTTAGGTGTTGAACAATGCTGGAAATGCTGTCTAAGCTTTAAGTTCCCCATGCTTTTTCTGAAGCAGTTTGTAATGCAAATATAAAAGGAGTTTTGGGTATGTGCTGCAGATATGGGATGGCTGAAAGCAAAATGATTGTTCAGAAAAGCCTGTATGTTTTGATATTTCACACTGGAATAATCCAAATTACTCCCTTTTAACTGAACTTTTTGAAAGAAAAACTGACCCATCTGAGAACAATAATAATTATTAATTTAAAGGCAGTAGCAAATAAGTTTTTATCAGTAGTACTTGTTTCTCATATTATATTCAGTGTGAATTGAAAAATACTTAAAATGACCCAACTTTAAAGTCTTCCTGGCGGTATACAAGTTTGTCTTGTATTTGATAATAAGTCATTTTATCTCACAACCTTTATCTCCTTCTTTTTGTTTGTCCCTCTATTCAAAATAGAATCATCCTACAAACACCTGTGAACCTCATATCCTCCTTCAAATGCCTCTATAATTCTCATGACAGTTTCTAGCAAAGGAAATACAATATTTGTAGCTATCTTCTCTGATGAGATCTTTATAGCTGTCTTTTTGACCACCCTCCCCAGCCAAAGACTTTTGCTGTCTTCTGTCACTTTTTCTAGTACAGCCCCTGCAAGAGTGTATATAAAATGAAGGAGGCTATAGCAGCTATGCTCTCAGGCTCTGTATTGATGTCCAACCAACAAAGTTTGAACTCTTCATTTTCAAATCACGTCTGGTAGAGGGTGGTTCCTCAAAAACTAGCACTTTCCAATTAATGCTGTGAAAACAAACCTACAATAAGAGGAGGATCTGATAAGGTCTTCAGTAAAACAGGCTTCAGATAGTACACATTTTTCTAGTCATCAAAGAGTCCACATGGGAACTAAAACATTAAAATAATACACAATACAAGTCTTCACCAATTCTGAAGGTCAAGGAATTGCTTGTTCTGTATTTCAGTATATCATAACGCAGTAAGATCCTGGCTCACCTCTCTAATATGTGGGTAGTGTGCTACCGTTCATGGCCCTGTCCTGTAAGTTTTTGTACCAAACATCTTCACTTTCACATCTTTACCATACAGAAGTCCCTTAGGCACAGCATTTCATCTCATTTAGAAGGTTTTATGCAATATAATTATGACCAATTCTGGATATTGCTAAAATTTCACAGTAATCTTTTTTCACTCATATTTTGCCAAAATTAAAATTTTTATTTTTCATCACACTTCAATAAAAATAAAATTCCATTATTTATCACAGGAGGAAAATGCTGTTAGGGAAAGTCTACCCGACTTCCAACATAAAAAGGGAACATAGTTCAAATGTTTTTATAATCCCATAAGCAATTCAGTTTGGCCAAAAACAAACCTCTCAGTTTTTCTTTCTTTCCTTAGGATGCCTGTCAATCATGTTAAACTGAATTCATTTTCATCCTTTGACTTGAATAAAGATAGCTAGTACCAAGTTGTGTTACTCATGTGAAATGGAGAAAAACATTCTTATTTTTCAAGAAGCAATGATTACCCTACCGGTTGTATCTCATTGAATCCGAAAAAGCTTTTATTATTGTAATTATATTCTGATTGAATTTTTCAGGCATCTATGATTATAGTAATGCAGCTTTTATTTTCTTTTAAACCATAGATTTCATAAAGACATATACAATGGCTGGCACAAAAAAAAACAATTACTAAAAAAATGTTTGGGTTTTTTTTTTAACTTTCTCTCTTTGAAGGGAAAACATATTTGTTAATGAGAAAACAGCAAAGCATAGTACATTGTCTTGAAATCTTGCATTGTGGTTTAAAAACTGAAGCAAATTTGGGGAAGTGGATTTAATAATGGAAATATCACTGTACCTTGACTTGGTTTATTTCCCCT
>VZTN01000202.1:0-46159 GCA_013400515.1 Erpornis zantholeuca
AAATTCCTGAGGAGTAAGTTAGATAAATGAGCAGGGGATGGGATGTGACTGCCCTGGTTGCATGAATTTGGGGTGTTGGATACAGTTTGGGGCTTCTCTGTACAAGAAACATTGGAGCAAGTCTGGCATAGGACCATCAGGATGACTAAGGGTGTAGAGCATCTTATGAGAAGAGGCTAGAAGACTTGGGACTGTTCCACCTCAAGAACAGAAGATGCAAGAGAATCTTATCCAGGGAGATTGGATTAGCCTGTCTCCAGAGGTCCTTTCCATCCTCAATGCTTCTTTGATTCTGTGAAAACTTCCATAAAAATCCTTCTGTTGCCATATAGCAACAGTGAGATAAAATTAAAATACTCTAGAGAGGGTCTAGACTATTTAAAGTAAAACTGTGCATGAAAAATAAAATTCAAAAAATATCCTTATTATGACCCGTATTTAACATCATATTTAGCCATAACTGATTTTTACATTTATTTTACATTAAATATGTTGTTCACTGAAAACCATGTAGTTATTTACATTAGGTCTGATAAAACAGGAGCCTCCCAGCTCAAATTTAGGCTAAGAAAGAATTAGTGTGAAGACAGAGTGAAATTCATGGTGCCATTTATCATTTTAAATGATGATTATTTGGGAATAAAATACAAATTTTATGACTCTGGCAATAAGAATCCTCTTCAAGAGAAACCTGCAGTGAACATTTGGCTACTCTCATGTAGAAAGATTTTGCTTTCTGTCAGAGAAGCAATCTTGTTCCATGGCCTTTATTGAAGTTTAAAAGAAGTGTTGACTTTTCCCTGTATTTCATGCTGTGGAGGGAAGAAACAAACTTCTCTCTGAGCTGACCTTTAGGAGATGTTCTGTTGCCTTAAGCCCTGTCATTAAACATAGCAGTGAGCACTAATGTTTATGATAGAATGCTAAAATAGAATCTAGACAATAGGAACCCCTCTACTTTCCTGCTGCATCCTGCTGTCCAAAAAATACATGTATATTATCCAGGGTCACTTAGTATTTTGTATTTGCACATAAAGGAATAATATGAATTATCTGTAAACATCTGTGGAGGTTCTAAAACTCAAAAGCATTTCTTCAGGACTGGTACTGAGCGGAAACATGTGCCTGTGGTTTCAGTACTGTCTTGCTGTTTGTTTACATCAGTAAAACTTCAGACCCTGGTTTCCCTTTTGCCCTCTAAGCATTACAATCAACAGAACAGTTAAAAAACAATTGAAAAAAAACCTTTCTTCTGCCAAATATGCTGCCTTCATAAGATCACATCTTCTGATTTTTCTTAACTATTTTTTTTTGGTGCGTTTAAGGCCTGAAAGCAGTGACCTTGTTGCTAAGCAACAGAGATGCTTGGGCCTAAGCCCTGGTGGTTGAGATGAAAAAAGGTCAATTAATGTGGCAGGCCTGTCCTTATCAATACGCTACTGTGGCACCAACTTTTATTTCTTTACAGTAATATATCATAACAAGTTTTGTAGGTCTTTATACTGCAGATCTCCTTTTGAATAAAAGCATAACTAAGACTTGAGGGTATGTCTGATATAACAGAAAATGTAACCATAAAAAAAAGAAACCCAGAATAGAAATCATCTGACTGCTGACTATCCTGCTGTGCTGCCTGAGGCAGTTACACATTTCCATTGAGTTATTTTATGATCAGGCCAGTATGTTATTGAAATATTATCTCTTTAGCCTTTCTCATTCTGATAAGAAATGACAGGCTCTCAGAACACTAACACACATGGAGAACAAAATATGGAGCTGTGGAGAAAATTCAGTTGGGGCAAGGAACAGCAGCTCAAGTGTATTCCTACTAAAACTTCCTCACCAGTCTTGTGTTGGATTTTAAATAACTGTCCCTTCTTTTATTCCAAAGTGAATAAACCTTTACTCCTAGTACTAGTAGTAATATTACTACTACTACTGCTGCTGCTACTGCTACTATCACTACCACAAAATTTTGTCAGATAATTTGGCAGTATGAGGTACTGGCTATATGAGAAGTCTCCCTAATTGGGAAACATTTAAAAGGCAGCCAACTGCTCATTACTGCATTTTTAAAACATTTGGAAAACCTAAAATCTACTAGCTTGTCTTGTTGTCCTCCTCTGCCCATTGATCGGGCTCCTGGTGATGCCTTAGGTTTTAACTTTTATATTTTTCAAATCCTGCACTGTTAGTCTAACTCTGAAGTTTTCTGTAGCTTGTTAAATGCTGTTCTCTTTTGCTAAGATAGACATAACAAAACCTCTCTAGCTTGCTCTCCAAGGACACCCAGAACAAGAACTGTAAACCATCATCTTGGGGAGAGGGGGGGAAAGCTTGGGGAAATTCCATCATTGGCTGGGTTCTGGTTGGTGAATTGATGCTGATATAAAAGTGTTAAGAACTCGTGACCTGTCGTCTGTTTTAAGATCCACTGAGGCAGGAGCCTCTGGAGCCCAAGTGTACATCTGAAAGCCTTTCAAATAAATACCTCCTTTATTCATTTATTCTCGTCTAGTCTCTGTTTCTCGGTAGTCATTTAAGGCATCACTGGCAGAGAACATTCCTCCCCTTCAGGAAATTATCAAAGGTGAACACCTACACAGGCTTAGCAGTGGCTGTGGTCACTTTGGGATCAGTGGGTAGTGCAGGGAGCCACCTTCCTCTCTTCCAGGGTGCGTGGTGTCTCTGTTAGTGTCAGCAGGCTCCGCTTCCTTTCCCACATGCTCAGGATGGGATGAAAGAAGCACTCTGGATGCCCCAGGAATTTGGAAGCACCCTCTGCACAATCAGGCACTGCCAATATGATAGAGTGATAGCATAATGCATTTGCTAGAACTGGGATGAGGAGTGCCCAGACAAACTACCATAAGGAGAAAATGATTTTCACATGATGATTTGAAAACAAAAAAAATGTTTTGTCTGCACTACTGATCATTCTTCTTGTCCAAATGCTGTTAGGGTCACAAGAAAACTTAGTTTTCCTTATTTTTGACAGTCTCCTCTATTCAAGTGCTGCACTATTAAGAGTGATGCTCAGTACAGTTGTTGATGGACTGAGATTGCCATTTTTTGCCTGCCTTTTGCCCTTCCTTCAAACTTACCCTGTTGTGCAGGGCAGGAAGAAACCGGTCTGAGCACTGCCCGAGTACTTAATTATGTATTTATTCCAGCAGTAATCAAAGATTGCATCTAGGTATGATGGTGGTTTCCTGAGTGATCCTTTTTATGGGTAAGATAGCATGGAAGAAGCTTGATGAGGATCTTTCTAATGCCTACTAGCATCCCATTAAACCATCCTATTCTGCACAAAATAGGAGCTAAAAGCCAGAAAGGCATCCTGCTCTTAATCCTACAGCTACTGCAGAAAGAAATCCTTCAGAAGACCATTTTGTTCTTGTCAGATGAAAGAAATTCGAAACATAACCTTTTATATCTTATTTGCAGTCACTTCATGATTTCAGGTACATAAATGTTACCTGGCTAATTACTGTTTATAGATAAGAATAAAACTAAAGGTCTCACTCCCTGTTCTGAAAGCATGACTTTCCCTTCTCTTCCCCACACCTCCTATCCAAGTTAAATAACTTTCTTTCATGAAATTCCTCCTGACTTCAAATTAATGTGAGACTAAACACAAGAACTACAATCGTCATCCTGCTTCAGAGAGTGGGATTTCATATTCTCCTCTGTTCTTATACCCCTGGTACCGAATGGCATAAACTGACCTCCAACTAATTTGGAGCAACAATGCTCAATGGTTCAGCTCAGTTTCCCTGCAGTTACAATGCTCATGTGTGTTTTACTTCCTTGTTTTACAGCATTAATGGAGAAGCAGATGTTTCCTTCCTCCCTGCAAATGCTATATACAGTGAATCATCTTAGCATCTCTGTAAAATTTCAACTTAATGGAGTCCTGGCATTTGTGATGAACTGAGGAACTTAATTTTATAGAACAACCTATTGAACAAGCTGTTCTTGGACTTTCCCATCTCAACTAAATGTTAAAAGTATTAAAATTCACATTAGCACAAAAGGAAATTTTGCATGGGTAATCCTTTAATACAGTGTTTTATGGCTCTATTAGCTGCACAGCAGCTGGTGACATGATGAATTTAATCCATTAAAAAATTCAGTAAGAGGTTTAAAAGTCAGATTTTAAAAACATAATCTTGCTGCAAGGAAAGAGAACTTCTCCTCAGGGCCAGAGACATGGTGAGTTCACAGTGTGGCAGGTATACGAAATACACCTGCATGACAGGCTTGCATATGCTTATGGTTTCACACCTAGCAGAGAGCTTATGGTGATGAGAAAGAACTCAGGAGCACACAGGAATTCTTAAAGGAGCAGGTTTAAGAATTGCCTCTGTCCAGCTTTCTCTCCCATCTCTCTTTATTTTTTTCTATTAAGGGATTTAATATTGTAGTGTTAAAAGGTTGCCTTTCTGCTTCTTATATATGTATTCCATACAAAGACCATAGCACAGGAAATATTTATTTCTCTTTTGAAGATTTACTACCTGCCAAATCCTGGAAGAAAATTCCTGTGTTTACTACACAAAGAAAAATTACAGTTTCTCTGAAAAGCCCCTCCTTTTTCTTTTTTTCCATACAAAGATAGAGGTTAATATATTTGATTTATAAATGTATATGAATACACAATCTTACCAGATTCTTATTTTACCATGACATTTAGTAGCCTTTTTGAGCAAGCTCCTACAGTCACTTAGTCTTAATAAAAATCTGAGCTTCCATTCACTACTTTTTCTTAGAAGTTTCTTTGCAGATGCAAAGAACCACCTGAAAAGATGAATTAAATTCCTACAGGCTTGTAACCTAAAAAGTTAATAAAAAGTACCTAAAAATTAATTATTTTTTTTTAAGCTGTGTTATTTTTAGGACATTTTAATTATTTTTGGGGCCCTCTTCCAACACTGCTGGCAGTGTTATTATCATATATACTTGTTCCTTACCAGCCTTCTGGAATCAGCCCTTTACGAAATTAGACTGACTAAAATTAATTTTTCTTGTCTGTGCAGATTCAACCACGATTTCTCCATACAAATACTTCACCAATATATACATTTTTCTGGATGACTTATTTTGCCAGGCACAAACACATTCTAGCTTCCCTTCCCAAACATTCACCTTCGCTAGGTTTCCCTGGGGAAACACTACATGGGCTTTAAATCAGGGTAAGCACATCTGTAACCCTATTGGTAATTTTTATTTATTGTATGTGTGATTATGATCTATGATGTACCGTTGCAGATCATAAAACAATAAAGAACACTTTAAATAAATAATAAATCAGTTCTTTAGCCAATCAAACTAACCCAAGGAAGATTCCACAGTACTTTAACTGTGGGATCAGTAACATTGCCCTTTAAATTCTTTATCGAGTTTAAGAAAAAGTCCAACCACATAAAATGCTTTTCTTTTGTGTATCCTACTCCTTCCTCTGCCTTTGGAAGTGGTTGAAGTGTAGGTGAGAAAGATCTGTACAGAGACAATGTACTTAGATTGATTGAAAGGAAAACCAAAGGAAACATTTTTTTGTTCATTGTGTTTGATACTATGTGACGTAATTGTATTTAATTTTCCTCTATTTGGCTTTGTGCTTCTTACTTTTCTTCTGGGTGCATATAAAAGTAAGCTTCATTACAAAATGAAGTAGATAAAAAGAAACTCCTGAAGAAATTGCATTTAGTAAAAAAACCCTACAAAACACAAAACCTAACGCCCACGTGTGTTTCAATTTGAGCTAGCTAAAGGCATATCTACATGCTCAGCTGCCTGGTGTTGTGCCATAGCTGTGCCCATACTCAAATTCATGACTTGCAGTCTAGGAACATCCAAAGATGAATTCTTAACTGCTGTATGTAGATATGCAGTGAGATTTATTCATAGAAAGCCATTATAGCGTTCAACTTCCTTTTACCTTGTTTGTGGGGGGATCTCTAATCATGTGCTTTCTGATCACTTGGGGACTGCCTTTCACTAAATAAAGTTCACATAGGTGCTCTATTTTACATCTGCTGCACACATCTGCTGTACTAGGACAGGCAACACGACAGTGCCATTCTTATATTTGGGAGAACCTTTGGACATGAAGGTGTGTAGAATGATGCATTGCAGTGTCCTACTTCCCTCCTCGCTTCACGAAGTCTAAACTGGTGGATGAGGTGTGTGTGTGCATGGGGTGATTATGGGTGTCTTAGAGTCCATCCTGGCTCCACACTTGTTTTGCATATACTTTTATGGCTGTGCCTGACATTATTTCTCTGCTGCTATTGACTGTCTTCTGACTTACTGTCACATCATTTGAACAACTGCTCTTGGTGCAGTGAGTTGGGTGGGTCGGTATGGAGGCATCTTTCCTGATCCAACCTCCAGAGTGTAGAGGTTATTAGGGTGGCATATTTAATAATCACAAAACTTGTACTTGACTGTCCTTAACAAAATCCTGAGATTTTGCAAAGGACAAAGATAATCTAAAAAAAAAAAGAGAGAGAGAGAGAGATCAAAATAGCAAGCAAAATCTGGTTTAGAAGCACACATGCTCCTAAAGATCTCTGCCATGCTTTTCCTTAAAACCCATTTCCAGATAAACTGGTGTGAAGGTTACAACTCTAGCTGAGAGAACACATTTTCCTTTGTCCCCTGAAGTGCTCTGGTTGTCTAAAATGTATCAATTTGCATGGGTTTTTTTGGTTTCTTGATTACAGTGGTGTACAATGCAATTGACATGTCCAAATGCACAGAATGAACTTCCTTGAGATGAATGTAATTACCATTGAAACAGAAATCTAAATTCAAACTATTCTAAATCACCCCATACAGTGCAATTAGTAAAGAGAGAAATAACTTCTTTGCGCATCTAGAATAATGAAATGTGTTATAACACACCCTTAGCAATACCTTATACTTAAAATCAGATTTATCAGAGCAGTGTTTACCGGCAAACTTGATTCCTTTTTTGTTGTTACATTGTGCTCACAGATGGCTGATTTATAGACATTCAAACAGCTGATTGTATTGTATCAGTACCAATGATTTTTAAAATAAGATCTTGATGCAGGGAGCAAAAACTGAAGAAACATTTAGAACAGCAAGAATAATACATTCACAGAATGATTTGCATATATATATAATATATACATGCAGATGCATACAACATAAATGCTTTGCATTTTAGAGCTGTGAAAACTGGATGAAACATCAATTAATAAAAGTCCACATCATATCTCTGAAGTAGACATTGTTATTGCACTCACATAAGTAACAGGAAAGAGCTTATCAAATGTAAATGGGTGGTTCTTAATGTTTTTATTATTGAGACACACAGTTTAAAGTGTTTACTGTGTAGCATAAAAGTATGTGCCCATAGGCAATTTCTGGAAGCATGCATTCTACTTACAACAATAAAATATTACATCCTTTATTTTGTTACTGGAAACCGCCTGATATGGAAGGAAGCATTTTAAAGACTTCTAATATCTCTTATTTGATAATGACAGTGAACTTTTTTCTAAGTTTAGATTGTGCATTCTTTTGAATCTTTCATTTGAATCATGTTTGAATTAGGAAGACAGATTTGTCTGTTTGGAAACTCCATTTTGTGTGTAAAACCTGCCAGAACATTGCAATATAAATTAATGTTACAATTTCATCTATCATTTGTTCGTCTTTTAGCCAGTTTCTAACTTTAAGAACACCTACTGTCCCTATAAAATTTACATAAAAACAAGATAATGGATTTTATTTGACAGAAGTCATTGACTGAGGAACCTCTGTGGACTGCACTGAAAGAACTCTGAAAGGTGATACAAAGATGACTATTCACACTACTTTGTACTAGCAGCTTTTCAAGTGGACCAGGAACAAATAAACAAACAAACAAAAATTACTAAAAAATTTAAATCATGTAAAAAAATCCCAAACTGCCTAGAAAATACAATTATATTATTATGTGGTCCAAAGTAGTCTAGTCTTATACAGGAAGACACCTCAGCAATAGGTTATCTATTGCTCAGATAGAGCCTATTGCTCAGGCTCACCTCAGCCTTTATTATCTGCATCTAATTTTTGATGTCATTTTGACAAAAAATTAATATAAGCTATATTTTAAAAAGTGAATAAGTGCAAAAAGTACATATGGAAGGAGAAAAAGGGCTTAAGAATTTTTTAAGTGACCATATTTATTTTAATTTCATCACCTCAGATAAGAAGTTAAGTATGTGCAGCCATCATATGCAAGTTGAAGAGCACCCACACATTGCCTCAGCTCTTATTGAATTCTTTCCTGCAGATGTCCAAACATGTGAGTAACAGTGTCAGGAATATGGGTTGTTTCAACCTTCATGACCACTTAGAAGTCAATAGGTATTCTTTGTAAGTTTTGATTGTCTTCCCTAGAACGAACAACTTCAAAGACCACTGAGCAGCTATAAGGGGCACAGCAAGATGCTCCCTGCATTTATGAACAACAGACTGACAAGAACATGTTTCCATAATGTCTGTTTCCTGCTGTTTCACTTCTGGATGAGAGGAGAGGTGGTGATCAGTGATTTGAATAACCTTTTTTGCCATGCCCCATCATAAATAACACTACTTGGAGTCCTGCAGTCTAAGGAGGACTGTGTGGGAGGTAGGTGCTAGTTTTGCAACCTGTAAAGTGAGGATGTTAATATTTTGAAATAATACCATTTTATAATGATGAAACAATGAGTTCTTGAAATGTTTTTAAAAGAGATAAAGAGGCTATAAAAGTATTCATTGCTCTTCCTGAACAAGCACCTTGAGGTGGGCAATTTCCATACACATTATGTCAAAAACATTTAGCAACAACTTATCCATGGGAGCTATATAATTCATAAAAAAGGCATGGAAATATGACAGCTAACTAAGAGAGACTGTAAAAAGCTGTTTTACTTTGTGAAGAACCACAAACCATCAGTGATTAAAAGGATCTTTTAAGTTGTCAAGAAAGGCCAGGAATGTATTGCAGGGAAAAAAGAACCGTCCTAGAAATGGTTCGGAAAAGAGAATGTGGAATCTCCCACCTGTGAAGGGACAAACAAAGCAAGCAGTGGGAAAAATGAGAGCTGACATGTGTGTCATATATGAAGAAGACAGAGTGGATAACAAGAACTGACATGTGGGGAGATGCCTTTGTCAAATTGCCAGAAGTTCCAGAGCTGGTGACACCTTGCTGAGGGCAGATGAGTTTGGGAAAGATGAATGCACCATGCCACCTTTCAAAGGTCAAGACTTTGCAACGGCATTGATGAAACATTGCCACAGCTGCCACACAATCTAGGTAGGGAAAGAAAGCTTTCATTCCTTCCTGCAACACAAAATTGAAGGGAAATCTAATAATTAGCCTATTACAGGATAGTCAATCATGTAACTACTGAAAATCAGGGGAGACATATTCTAATCTCATTCCACTTGAGAAATCCTGTTGCCTTTATTGGCAGAATTTGTGTCACTGATGGGAAATCTCTCATTCTGACTTCAAGAGCAGTTGTTCTCTGGCGGCCTGATTCATTAAGTTAATGGGACACTTTCTCTTGACTCCTCTGAGAATAAGATCTATGCACTGATAAATCTCAGTAGTTTCAAAAGTTCATCTAATCAAAGGTGATCTGAATGTCTTCCATCCAATTACTGCACTAAAGACAATCAATTTCATAATACTTCCAGATACTGCTTTTTCAGCTGGGCCCATCAAGCCAGGAAAACCAGTTCCTTGCACTTTACTTTACACCTGTATTGTTGGCTATAACTCCTGACAACCCAGAGAGAAAAAGGGCTGGATGGGGAGGATGGGGAAGAGTGGAACAGTCTCTGTTATGCCAGCACAAAGAAGTGAGCTTAAGAGTTTATGAAATTTGATATCTTTTTGTTTAAACCACTACAATCCTTCCTGGATTTTATACCACAAAGTGCATAATTCCTTTCTGTGAAAATTGGCATCTTGGCATCTTTGTCCCAGACACAGGTCCAGTGCTTCCTTGCCACTCTTTCCTCACATTTTTACCTTCCTGTCCTTCATGCCCACTTGTGTTTCCTAAATAATAGAGCAGTTTCTTCTGTTTGTTAATTTTCTTCCATTATCAGGGATGCTATATCTTTTGTGCACTTACACTACCTATGACTGCCAGATTTAGACAGCTACACATATCTGAGGCACCCTCTCTTCACTGGAAAAATGTCAAAGTGATCTTTGCTTCTATACACAATAATTCATTGTCCTTACATGCTGAAGTACGACCAAGACCCTACATTTTGTTATGTCTTTTATGACGTTTAATGTACTCACGTGATATTCAGGGAAAGTCTTGCAATAAAAGCAGTAATTCTCATTTCACCAACGGAAATTCAATCAGGAAAACCCACCTGCTTTGTACTTCCCTAGCCCTGGTTATTAGATTATATTATGTTAACGGCAGTGCAGGGGAGAACAGGTTAGCTGAAACTGATATATAAGCAGTCTCACTGTTTGTAAGAACTCAATGCAGACTTCATTTGTTCTTTGTCATGCTACTTCGGAGTGCTTGTCTTTATCTGCAGCACTGGGCAGCTCTGATTTTTTCGAGAGGCACTGGAAACTAGGCAGTGCACACTGGAAACTAGTGCTGCACAAAAACAAAGGGAAGGTGCTTTGCTTGTCAAATTTGGCTGTTCTGATTGCAAAGTGTTTGTGGGGGCGAAGAAGGCTCCCCCAGTAAGATGGGACCAAAACCCATCGTACTGCACTGGTCTGACTGACTTCTAATCTTTTCCATTTCAGTGCACCTGATGGAGGTGAGAGATGGAACAGCTAAACTAGTCTCAGTTACAATAGGTGACCTCAGTGGGGTCACATGTTTGGTCTGAGTAATTGTCAAGGTGTTAACAACGTTTGTTTAAAGGAAGAGAGAACAAAAGAGGTAAATATATCTGCCTATACTATCCATTCTTACTAGGGACCAACTAGAGCAAATGTTCCTAATTCTATCAAGGGCATTTCTTCTGTTTAATGAGCACATAGGAAAGAGAGACATTGTTCAAGTATGAGGGTTCAGTTTGCAGCAAGCCACAAATCACATTTCATTTATCAGGCCTACAGATGACAGGATATCATCAAATCCCTGGAGAGTCATATTCATTAAAAAGAAATCTTAAGTAATTACAACAATTAATTGACTTGAAACAGTTTCGGGTGGAGAAGGTTTACATAATTCATTTGCCAGACAAAACAAGCCTTATGAAGTCAGGGCAACATATTATTTAGAAGCATCCTCCCCTTCCTGTCATCTTGAAAAGCACAGGATAACAGCAAACACCTGGAGACAACTGAAATGGGCAAACAAACAAACAAAAGACAGGAAAAGAACCTGAACTTTTATAACTTTATTGAAGGGATAATGTTTCACTGACTTGCTCTGATCATTACTTAGAAACCTGAGAATAAAACATTCTCCCATTTCTCCTTGTTTATTCTAAACAGATAGAGGATTTCGAAGGATTAGAAATAAAATTTGAAAACTGGTTAATCACTTCACACAGCCTCTGTACAATGCAAATTCATGTGTGCCTAGTTGCAAATTTATCCTGAAGTTTCCTCCTGGTTGTAAAATGTGCAGACTTGTTATGTTGCTTCCTGTTGACTGATTCTGAATTTCTAGATATCAGAATGCCATTCTCATGCCCATATTATGAATAAAAAGAAATATTCTTCAGATGAAACCCATTATGTTATCCAGTATTTCCTTGTGTTCCCTAACCTGCCTGTTTCCCAGTTTTACTTCTTGCTTTATATTCATTTTACACTGAGACAGAGATTTTTCTGTTCCATGTGTATTTAGTCTTTAATACCATATGGTATTAATCCATGAGCAGGACTTCTGGAATAAGAATACAGGAATCAGGTATAACACTGAGATTTCCACAGTAACTCCAACTTCTTGAGTTAAGAGAAGTTCTCTAAGTGCTCTGACTGGTTTTAAATGTGTTACTGTTTCTATTGGTGGTCCCAGTTGGTTTCCACTTCTCTGCACATACACATCAATGTCTTTGGGGAAATAAAGGAAAAGAATAGTCATGGTTCGCAAAATGTATTTGCCAGAATAACAGTCACAGAAAAGCAAGTGCCAGAAATACTCTGGGATGCTTATGAAAGCATTTAGATTCAATATGTAGGTATACAATTCATTTATCATATATCTCCACTTGAAGAATAAGGCAAACATTATTATAAGACTCAAAACCTGGTTTCCTATATCATTAACTAAGAAAAATCTGCAACTCTACCTAAAAATAAGGAAATGCTTGATTCAAATGATTAGTGATATGCATTATCAGTGCGCAGGTTGAAAAAAATCAATGCCCATATTTGACGAGAAACAATGTAATTTTTTAAAAATTTGACAGTTAAAGATAATTTCTCTTCATGAGTTTCTGGCCTCTACTATCTGCCTGCTGTGTCCTGTCACTAACAAAGATCCTTGTCTCATTTCAAAGCTCACCCCATGATATCTCCAGGAATGAAAAAAAATTAATCCTTACTTCTGGTAATGCCATACAGTGGGAGAATAAATAATGAAATTCCCATCTTTTCTGGCTATCTATAATTTCAGAATATTAATTTTGTATATATTCTGTCTAATTTCCAGATATTCTGATTATTTTTCAAGCTATCATTGTCTTCCTTTGAAGAGTTTGATCTGCCTGCCACAGTGGAAAGGCCCACACATTTTTGAGTTTAATATGAGAGGTTTTCCAAAAGTAAAAGCATATAATCCTAAAACCCCTGTCTTACATGAATTCTACCTCTTTGATAAAATGGAAGGAATTCAAATAATTTTGTTTTTCTTAACTTTATTCATCAAAATAAGGTAGCATAGAAGGGTTACATTTGCCTCAAATATCTATATGCTTTGGAGGTTTAATTTGCAATTCACAAAGACTGAGTATGACTTCAGTATTACTCATACAACCAAAGGAGGGTTTTCTATACAAGTGTTGTGTTTTCCTCTGACCAAAGCAGGCAGTGTAAAAAAGAACAGAACATATAAAAACACTGTACACGTTATTTCACAAAAGACTGAGGCAATCAACCCATCTCAAATAAGACATTGTGGCTGCTGCAATGATTAATGAGATGCTAAGTGCAAGTAGAAAAAAGTATTTTCTGCGTAAGCATACAACCAGAACATTCTGCAAATTTTTTCAGTAGTGCACACAGTTCACACGTGCTGGAGCCTACGTAGCAGAAGAGCTGTATTTAAGTAGCACAGATGATCCACATACTAAATTTCAGAACATTACAAATGTAGACAACCTAAAAAGAAATCCTACTAAACTGTCAATTAGGGAAGCAAGCAAAATTTAAACCTTACCAACACAAGAAAACTGGAGCTCGATGGCTGATTGCAGATCATGACAGAGCTGGGGCTGATTCCTGCCACAGTTCCCACCAAGGCAGGTCCCACTGAGAGCACCAAGGTGCATCTCAGCACAGGCCATGCCCTGGCAGATCCTGAGCTTTTGCCTGCCAGAACCGACTTTAAAAAAGAAACTCTGCCCTGTGTCCTTAAACTGTCTCATCTTTGGAGACTAAGTCCAGATACTCCTTAGAGGGCAGAAAAGGCTCAGTCCTTGTGTCTCCCACTGACGCCCAGGCCTGGGGCTATGCTCCCACTGTGATTCTGAGAGACACTCCCAAGATGGACGCTCACTAGGGGGGCTGCTACGTTCCTCACAGCCCCTGGGAGCCTCCTCTCCCCTCAGGCACCTGCAGGGAGCCAGAGTGTGGCTCAGGGACATGTGACTGCACCTGGGATATTTCCACTTACAGGTTTACTTCCCCACAGCAGCCTGAGCACCCATGGCACTACCCTGGATAGCATGCCTGTGCTGACCAGGCCATGCCACCACAGTTCTAAGGCAGCTGTGATGGAGACCAATTTCTGCCTGCACTGGTGCCAAAGGCAGCAACCCACAGGATTGCACAACCCTCCTGCAATAATATTTTTTACCTTTTCTTGTTAAGAAAGAATTTAGCAGGGTGGGTTTAAGCTCCAAGCCTCTAGATACTTTCACGTCTTGTCCTGTCCTTACTCCTCAGAGAGCCACCTCTCACCGCTTCTGGCTCTTCCACAGGCCTCTGCCTCTCATATTGATGAGATTTATGGCAGCAGCCAGGATTTGGGCTGGCTTAGGTGGTGGGAAAGGGCTCTTCCTCACAGCTGCCACTGTGCTCTGCCCCTCGCCAATACACATGGGAACCTGGGCAGGCTGCAGCTCTCTGATGGAGGGAGCTTCCTCCCTCCCACACTCACAGCCACATGGGCCTGTTGCCATACATTTCCTTGTGAACTTGAGAAAAATTTGTGAGTGTGGCTGTGAAGAAATGAATGGACTAACTGCCCCTTTATTACAGTCTTAGTTTATTCAAATTTCTGGTATTTTTTCTCCCTCTCGAATTTCTCTTCAAAGCCCATGAGGTAGAAAGACCGTTGTTAAAGAACTATTCTGATTTTTTTAATATGCACTTTGCTTTGTTTTAGAAAATAAGGAGGCAGTGTCCTAACTGGTGTGATCCAGCCTCTTCAGTCACACAGGTGCAGATCAAATGAAATCCAGAGCAGCCAGAACCTTAGCTTTGTCTAATTGGTTATTGCTGGGCGATGATTCTGGTAAGTGTTTATCTACACTGTCTGTGAAAGGGATGGAATCCATTTTGTGTCTGTATAATTGTGTTCATCAGGCACTGTTTGACTTCAGGAGATAGTCCCTCTACAGCCTTCCCTACTTCTTTCTCTTCTCAATTCTTTCAATTTTTGAGTTACAACATTCACAAATTAAAATGAAGGAAACCAGAAAAGCTCATCTTTGGAGGCTTTGGTTTAAAAAAAAAACAAAAGAGAACAAAGGCCTGGAACAGAAAATATCTTTATTTTTGTAGCAAAAACTCAAGGTCAGCAGCCATTTCAGAAGTCTAGCAATGCTAGACTATGGGTTCAGAAGTAGTTTAAGTCCCATTGAAAGGGTCTGGGACAAATTCCTCCCTAGTTGAGGAGACAAAGAGGTTTAAGAAATGTAAGTTGAAGGACACAGCAAATCTAAGTAATACAAAAGAGGAAAAGAACTGCTTGGTGTAATTCACCTTTGCCAAGCTTATAGCACTAAAGGAAGGGGCAGCTTTTTAAGTGGTATAAATCATTGTCACTCTGTTGACCTCAGTAAAGTTGCTCTGTCAGGGCATATGATACTCTTGGTAGTTCTTCTCAAAGCACAACAATAATAACTGGTAATGTAGAAAATTACCTAGAGTTTTTCACATTTTTAATATTGTGCTTCATAAATCCAAAATCCATGGAACTCAATAGGAGATTTTAATTTAATCTTTTGGTTTTGGATTACCATGTTCAAACTAAGCATGAGTCTACAGTCATGTTACAAACCCTGAAAAAATGGTGTTTGCAATGGAATAGCTGACAGACCCTTAACCATAGTGGTGCTAGCTGGAGTCACTATAATATTGTAAATAGGGCGAATAGGCTCTTATCTCATTTCACAGCTGAGCAGTGTATTGCCAGATAAATCAAATCAGGGTAAACGGTTTCATCTAATAAACTGGGTCAACGTAGAATGTATTTTTCAGGTTTGCACTTTCATTGATTCTCATTTCATTTAAGAAGAGATATTTCAGTTTGTGTTTACAACATTTAAAAATATCCCTTTTGTCCCTTCTCTAGAGAACGAGCAAGCAAGAGGGAGATTATGCAAGCTGGTAGCATCACAGTAATGTCAAGTTTTCTGTTTTCTGTAAGTTCTACTTTCCATTTATATGCATCTGGGAGAGAGTGAGTACAGGGAATGAGGGAGTTACTATCTCATATCTGCATTTTCTCAATAATGTTTTAGTGATGTTTGCTAATGTATCATTCATTAACCATCAGCCACTATAAAAAACATAATCTATCTCACAAAGTGGACATTATTATCGCATTAAATCATTTCACAATATACCTGAACGGTTCCACATGAGGGGCCTGGCCTGACTGAGCTCAAATGCCTTGGGGGCAAACTCTTCAGTAGTAATGAGATACGAGGTCTGTCTGTGATGAATATGATATTACTCGTGTCAGTGGCTGTGGACTGCACCCAGAATATTTCTTCTTACAGGTTTTTTTTTTTTCCCTATTGCAAAGGAACTCAGGCAAAGCACTATTAACCCAGTAAATGAAGCTCTAAAGATCACAGAGTGTGCCCATTAGTCGACAAGATTGTGACTAATCCAATTTTTCTTGCAGGGAGCAATTCTAATGCTTCCGTAACATCTGGGGATGGCAGGGCCTGCATTTCTGATGAAGCTGGATATTTTTTCTTCACCTTTTCTTCTTCGAAGAAGAATTATTGCACTTACTTATTTCTCTGCTTCTTACCCCGCCCCCACATTTTTCCCCTGACTACTTCTGCCCTGATGACCTCTTTGAAGATGGTTAGAATAATATTCCAGGCTGACAGAAGAACCAGAAAGGGTGACTGAATGAGGCTAAAAAAGATACCCTTTGTGTTTACTGGAGTGTGGACATAAAATGTGCTTGTTTGATGCAGGAAAAAAAATAATTAGGTTCCCTCAAAACAAGAAGAAAAAGGACCTAGAACACTTTATTATCAGTCGCCACTAATGGCATGCTATCTTAAATTGTCCCAGAGCTGAAAGAGAATATCATCTTGCTTCTATTTACTCTGGTAAGAGCATTGACTATTATTCTTTGTGTGACAGCATTAAACGTCAGGAACAGTTAAATCCTAATTTTCTGATTTATTTATTGCCAATTATTGAATTTTATTCTAATATAAAGTGGCACTGAGGACAGGCTGGAGCAATTTCATTAAGATATAACCTCAAAAAATGTTTTACAATAGTAAAAATTTACCAAATTCTGATGGCTAACATATGCATATTTTACAGGTTGATTTTTCTGTGTTCAGAAGCAAATCTTACATTCATCTGTTCAAAGATGCAAGAGATGCTAAATTCCAAAAGAGTTCTGTTCTTATAGGTATGTAACAATGCAATAAATTAGAAGAAGAATGGATTAAGGCCAGTTTATTGTAAATTCATTTGAGAGTTGCAATATGGGAAGAAGTTCAGGGATAAAAAATAAGTCAGGGAATTCTGCACCTAATTGCTTCAATTTTTGATTGAAGGAAGTTATTATTGTTCTCATAAATCAGCTTCAAGTCTGTGAACTTTAATAGAGGTTATATTTAGTGTTTCATGCTGAAAATCTCTTATGTATCTCCCCTGCAAAAGTATTTTATTGGGTTCCACACTTAAAGTTTGTCCAACATTCAGAGCAGCTGAGCTAGAACTCTACCTCTCTCAACAGCTGCTATTCCATTTTTATTGTTTTATTACGGTGTCTCACACTGGGACTGTATCTCTGTGGGAAATATTGTCTCTTCCACATATCACAGGCGGTCCAGATTCTAGAAACAGAAACACATTTTTCACAACATATTTCTGCTTCTAACTGAAACCAGAATCCTGAGCTATACATGAAGAAGGAGAAAAGATATAAGGTTACACACTATGGATTTTCTTCCCTTTTCTAGAGTCACAGGGTGTAATGAGGACTCTGTTAACAGTCATTAACAACTCTGCAGTGACTCACAAGTTTGTTATGAAATATCTGGAGAATATCACCACGTGATTTGAGCAAGAGTCCTTGAAGAGCTGGTACTAATCAACATGAGGAGATTCATAAAAGAAGTGAGACACTAAGACCAGCATTTGCTAATATTTGCGACAATGTAAATGTAGCAAAAAAAAGAGTAGAAAATTTGAAGTTATTCAAGCTACCTAGATGTATGGGCCATTAAATAGAAATACATGCTAATTTAGAGAAATAGAATAAAGTTAGAGATGTAAAGAATCAGAGGAAAAGTCAAAGAATCACATGTGGGAGTATTTATTATGTAGAACAGTTGAGACAAAGGAAAGGTTCAAGGCATAAAAGATCTTTGATGCTATCAGTCCAGCTGAAATACTAAAACCTGACAATGCAGACAGTGGCTTTCATCAACAGGAAATGGAACAAAAAAAGGAAATGCCATTACTGCCTTTAGGAAGATGTAGTTAATTTCACTGAGAACAATCATGTTTAATTTGAGGCACTATTTATCATTCAACAAGAAAGCAAGCCATGAAGTCTGCAGTGTTTTCTTATGCAGTTAAGAAAGAATGCAGCAAAAATAAGCATTTTGTTACGAATCCCCCTGTCAGGGCTTAGCCTAAGTAAATTAGGTGTATTTTGAACTCTTCTTTAATTACCTGTGTAGTCTGGAAAATCTGTTTCTCTGGTTTGAGATTACATGGAAGCTTAAAGTAGGTACTACTGAGATGCATACATTATGTATAATCAATACCAATAATTGAAGTTAGAGAATGAAACCCTCCCAGTCCACTCCAAATCAGCAATAAAACTGCTTTTGGACCCACTGAGCCAAGATTTCATAGGCAGATTCATTTTGGCATTTGTCAGTGTATCCATCTAATTCTGTTGCTCTTGGATGTTCTCCGAAACAATCGAAAGAAAACCTGCCCGATGATGTCAGGGGATGATATGCAGAATCAGGATATTGCCATGCACTTTCCAGAACAGATTAGCCAGGAACTTGGCCAAATGTGTCTTACATGCCTTTCCTGACAGATGCATGTGTGTAGTATTGGAAAGGGGTCTGCAAGACAGGGAACACTTGTGCTTGTGACTGAAATGATTAAGTATGCAGGTGTTTGTTGGATTAGACCTTTAAAGAGGATCTTGCCTAACAGCTGTAACTGTTATGGATGTAACTCATGAATCAAATGGAATTAGTTGATGTATGATAATGTTACAACACTGGCAGAAGAGAGACACTTATTTTTGCCTTTAAAGCAATAACAAACACCATAAATTTTAATGTCAGCTTTAGCTATTAGTGTCTCAGCAACTTAATTTTATTTAAATGGTTTCTTTTTTTTCTTTTTTTTTNGGATTTGTCAAAAGCCACCTTTGACTTTCTTTCGAATAACCGAATCTGGTAAGCTGTCGTCTGGCTTGCGTGAGGCCGCAGCAAAACTGCTGTTGACTTCAGTGGTATCAGGTTTTCACTCACAGCTTCCAGCATGGTTTGAACTGACATGCAAATCCAAATTCAGCTAGAAGATGACAGAAATAGGATTTTTTCAGCTCACAGATTGCTAAACTGCCTGAAGCATGCTACTTTCTTACATACATGCCTATAGAAACATTTTAAGAACCTTTGTTGTGCCTGGGTAATTCCAGCAGTGGTAGAATCTGAGAACAGTCATTGCAGAATGTGTTTCTTTCAATATATGTAATTGAAAATCAAAGCCTTAAAAGCTCTTTTGGTGGTGGGTCATCAAAACTTGACCAATGGTACAATTCAGTAATTGTGAAGTGAATTTTTTCCTCTGGTGTTTTTATTATCATTCTTGATACCTGGTACCATTTGGCTGTATCAAAATCTATTGAGTTTTCTCTCTTAAATTTCAAGAGAAGTGTTGCAACTCACTCTAATATTGACTCCAAAGCATAATTTTACATTTCACATATCCAAGTCTTGAAATACTTTCTTGATAGTTAAATTGGCAGCAAAATCCAGCCACTGCAGAGTTCTGAACAGAACCTAAGGGCTCACTGTACTATTAATTTTACTTAGACATTAAACTAGTAGGTATTGAATCATACTGGTAGCAATTTTACTACTGCAGAATGTTATTTTAATGCTTCTAAAAAAGCCACGGGTATTTGGGGATAAACTCTGTCCCAGCTATCAAAGTACGAGAGTATTCCTAAAGATGGTTCATAGACATCTTGGAGATGGGCATAAGAGCTGGGCAGCACCATGGCTGAACAGTTACATCTGCCACAACGTATCTCAAATAACATTTTTCAGGTGACATTATTAGGGCACCGTTCCTAGAAATAAAGTGCTTCATAGGCAATTGGAGCTTTTGAGGCTTTTTTTAAAACTTGCCTGGTAACACTGGAGCTACACTTATTGCTACAGGTAAGCAGGTGTGCAGAATCACTGAACTTCAGCCTCAGCAGCATTAAGTAATCTATTTCAGAAGCTACACTTAAGAAAAAGCACAAAACAAGGATATTTCCCACATGACTTCAGTGGAAATAATTTTTTTCTTCCCCTAAAAAAAATACACACCATGTTTTGTTACCAAATATTGAAAAAGGCATTTAGCTTCTGTTGGAGGCTCTGGAAATTGGACCAGGAGTCACAGGACAGCAGATGGAAGGGAATATTTCGGAAGGGTGTTACCCAGAGTTACAGGTAAATGGCTTTTCAGATGTTATAGCCATCAGTGTAAGGCAGCAACCCGCTTGAATATGATCATAAAGGAAGGAAAACAGGTATATAAGAGGAAAGCAGCCAACTTACAGGATGCAGTTGTGCTAAACCAGCGGGAGCTTCATCCTTTTGTTCAGGAATAACAACAGTTCTCTCAGTGTCACCTCCATTTGATTCATGAGAAATGATTGAGTGAGGTTTGTGCCTGATTCTGACAGGGCTAATGGGAAAAGAGGCGAGCAACATATTTTTAAATGATAGTACAGTAAGCGGAAGTGGATCTGCTCGTGTAGTAATGTTCTATTAATTAAGATCATCAGGAGGCATTAGGAAGGAGAAGTGGAAGAGACGGAAATGTTTAAAAAAATTATTCAGGATATTATTTATGAGCTCTATTTCTAGGACTGTAGCTAGTGCGGTACCTCTCTCAAAAATAAATGATGGAGACTGATGCTGCATAATGGGACAATTTACAAATAGAAATGAAAGAAATGTTTATAATTTTGACCTTAGTGACTCCAGTAGGATCTGTCCTTTGCTGGTTTAATATTGTTTCACAGTTTGTGCTGTTAAATCAAAAGGTTATCTATAATACATCTGGCACTATTAATGCAAAGGATCAGGGGTATTCAACAGACATTTATTCATTATTAATATAGATAATAAAGGATCATTTATGCGGTTACAGATGAGATTTTTATCATCAAAAGCTTAAAAAGGGAAATGTATTTTTGCTCTAGGACAGAGATGAAAAGAGCCAGTAATGGGAAATGTAAGAGTCAACATGAAACTGTCAAATTCATTCTTTTCCTGAAGACAGCTAGGACTGGATGGCAGTGAATGAAAAACAAAATAAAATTAAATGTTTTTGCTGTAAAACTGCTTTATTGACAAGGAGGGGCTTTCAGTGGCAGTGTGATTTGCTCTGTTTTTCTCCTTTAGCATGGCAGTTGCAATGTTTATCCCTCATGCAGCTAGGCTTTCCTTTTAAGAAGACTTAGAGTGGGAGAACATATGTGTGTCTCAAGAACGTATGGAAGCTGTTTGAAATTGAACTTGACAAGAGCGAATGTCACAGCTCTAAGGACCCTTAATTTTTGGGTGCAGACATCACACTCATATATCTGTGCCATAAGGTGGTACAATTGCAATTAGTAGTAGAAGGATGTGCACATGTGAAACAGGAGTAACAATAAGAGTAAAATTTTGAATTTTTTGCTGTCTCGTTGTTGCTGGTATTACAGAGGTAGAACAACCCTCCAGTGCTACTGAGGAGGCTTATGAAGCGACAGAACTTGATTCATCGAGCCAGTGGAGATTTCTTAATATCACAGGACCTGTAACATTTGTGGAGACTGCCCCCTGCATTCCTAAGTCTGCAGTTGCCTAGTGAAGTATCGCCTGTATGGATGGCGAATACCAGGATATTTGGAGTTAAGGCTAAAACTCTCTCCTTGTTTCACCTATCAGGCTTATCTAGGGCAGTTGCTTGAATCAGCTTCTAGGGTTCTCAGAACATTCAATTATCTTGTTTCCCATATGATCTGCAATACCCAAGGGTTCATTTGGAATTTGATGAAGTTGTTTCTGATCTGAGGGTATGGACTGACCAGTCTGCTTGAGATGACCTCAAATCCTCACTAGGAACAGCAGTAGTAGTAAAATAGAAATATTTGCATTGAAAATTAATTTCATTACTTAGATACTATCTTTGCATTGTCTAGAGTTTGGGTACAATTCTGAAAACACTCATTTGCAACCCCTTTCCCCCTTGTTTTCTTTGACCTTTTTCATACCAGAAGAAAAGAGTCCACATTCCCTCTATTATTTGTGGGATCTTATAGAAATTGTATAGCCTTTCCTCAATCAAGGAAATGAATCTTGACAGGCATTATAGAAATGAGCAAACTTGAGTTATGAGATCCAAAGTGTTTGTTTGTTTGTTTGTTAAGTTTCTGCCTTTTTGCTCATAGTATCATTGAAAAAAAAATCTGAGGATGTGGAAAACAAGGCCTTTTTGAAACCTGATCCAATAGAGAAAAACCCACAGCATCATTATCTGGATGTGAAAACTGGATCCACTTTACCCTTCCTCCAAACCAAATAGGGTTTGAATATTTTAGATTAGAAACTGTGAATAACACTTGAATATAAAATAAATATTTTATAAGCAAACAAATTAATTTTCCCTGAAGGTGGAGAAGGGAGAATAATCCCTGGATGGGCTTGAGAACTCAGATTCTTCATCACTTGTCAGAATTTTTTGCAACATGATGTATGTAAGGGGGTCAATGAGAAATGGAGCAGAGCACAATGGGAATTTCCTTGTCGAACTTTCTTTCTTTTGGTTGGCATTCCAGCCTCTAACTCGAGCGTGATGACAGCTAGGCCCTGACTAATCTACCAGAGCCTTATAAGTTACCTCCCCAGCTTCCATTTCAGCCTTCTGTAGATATTACTGTTATCACAATGAGTTAGCAGCATTTAATTTGCACATGTGTCACTCAGCTGCTTTCTCACAAAGTCCACTGAACTGAGTTACTGGTCTGAGTTGCTGGAAAAGCAGCTGTAGGGTGACCACTCTTCAGGCTCTTATTTTTAATCCTTACACAATCTTGTAAGATTGGACTTTGAATATATGACACAGAACAAAAGGACTATAAACAAACATTTGGCTACAGGACATCCCTGGTATTGCAGATGAGTTTTAACTTTTCATTATCCATCAGAGTTTAGATAGAAAATTGAACGTTTTGAATAACAATCAATTTAGACAGTTCACCAAGTTTTATA
The DNA here is from genome assembly GCA_013400515.1 of Erpornis zantholeuca. NCBI lineage: Eukaryota > Metazoa > Chordata > Aves > Passeriformes > Timaliidae > Erpornis > Erpornis zantholeuca. Next base: position 23,170 of record VZTN01000202.1, read on the forward strand.
AGTTCCTCCTTTCTCACCTCATGTCTCTAACAGGAATAGATTAATATATTACAGAAAGTCATTGTTAGTCCCAGGTGCAGCATATTCTGCCAATGAACAGCTACTTATCTAATTAAAGGAATCACCTTAGCAACATCTGTAGTCACTCCTGGATGCTGATGGAGACCTGTGAACATGCACTGATGACCTTCAAGCTGCAGAAGCCATGAGAGGGCATCAGAAAGACAAAGAAGCAAAGCAGCTGGCAAGTTTGAGAACAACATGGGCTAATGCTTTAGCTGGGCAGTGCCCTGTGTTACAGTCACAGAAGATTGAATACTACATGACATGCAGTACAGATGCCAAGGTCTTTTCTATCAAAGAAGCTTCTTAAAATTCATGAGAAGCAAGACTTTATATGTGTAGAAAGTGAGGAGAAAGTAATTGATACATCAGGCAAATACATACCTACCCAAGTCATTAACATGAGGGAGGGAGAAAGGATACCATGGTTCACAGAGAAAATGCAGTTTATAGAAATATCTCTGAAAGCATTCAGCTAATTAAAGGCCTGAAACAGGAAAGTATTACTCACATGAGTAGTCAAAATGGTAATCAAACCACCACTGTAAGGACAACTCATGAGTAAAGGTTTGCTGTCAAGACCTGAATGAAGCAAATGCGTGAAAACCCTGCACCAATGATTAAATCCTGTGCTTGTTAAAATGTAATAATTCCAGTGACAGGGAAGAGATTTGATTAGTGTGCTTGGACAGGAAAGCATTATTATGGAGGAGTGATTTATAGAGAAGCACAAAATTTGCAGATTTTTGTACATGTTCAAACAGAATCCAAGGGTATTTCTTTTCCAAAAAGTAAGGTCTTGTGCAATTAAAAGCATTCTTTGATTTTACTGAAGTGGATAGGTATTTCTACTGGTTTCTAGTAAAAAAATGTACCTTTCTAGTTTGTAAATGTTGGGTTGGTGGTTTGATTAATTTATTTTCCATATTAAACAAAGTTCCAAAGGACTTTGCTCTTGAATAATTGGGACTCAGATAGAGAGCAGATAGGTGGCATTAGATCTCTGTCAGAGTTACTTCTTGTACTGTAGATTATGAGGAATAATCGTACCTGATAATGGAGTGTATATTTCATGAAATTCAAATATAGTCCCCTTAAATCACTGGGAATCTTTCTGCTGGTGTGGTATTTTCTCCAAGTCAGCAGATCTAGTAGATCTTTAGAGAGTATTTTTCTTCTACATTTAAATGCAAAATAATAAGTATTTACTCTGTTACGGGATCACTGAGAAAAATAAATAGAGCTTCTGTGACTGGCTTGCGAGTGCTCCCATAGCTTGGGTGGCATGTCACCTTCTCAGCTAATATAAATTTGCATGCTTCCAGAGCCTTGAATGCAGCTGTTATGGTTAATACCAGATGAGGCTCGGGGGCTGCTGTGTTCTTGGAAATTGGCCTCCAGTTACTTCTTCCAATGAGAAAGTAACTTTTTCCCAGTGTCCTCATTCCATGCCTTTTTATAACAAGTATAAAACCTTTGTCTAGCAGTCTGGGGAAGTAAAAATAAAGCACGTGTCCCTATAATTACTGATGACAATACATCTTGAGCACTGTGTCCAGTTTTGGTCTTCTCAGTACAAAAAGGACATTGTCATACTGACACGAGTTCAGTGGAGGACCAAAGAGATGGTTGGAGGTGGAAATACAGGATATGTGAGGAGTGGCTGAGGAATTCACTCAGTTATTTCACTTGGAAAGAGGCAGTTTGGGGTGAGATTTGATTGCTGTCTTCTTCCATCCACGAAAGTATAAGGATGGTTCATAGCTAAAGGATGATGTGCAGTGGGCCCAGGCAACAATAAGAAAAATTGTGTTTAGATATTAGGAAACAAATTTTCACAGAGACAACAGTCAAATATCAGAACACATTGCCAGAGAGGCTGCAGGCTCTTGTCTTTGGTGATGTTCCAAACCTGCCTGGCCAAGTCTCTGAACATCCAGTTTGACCTGCTTTGTGCTGGGCTTAAACCATTTTACCACATAGGTTCTTTGCAGTCTAAATTATTCTATGGTTCCGTGTAAGTCTTTTTAATCTCACAAGCAGAGATTTGTTAAAACTGAAATACCAGTTCCATATGTTATCATGCATTAAAAGAACATCACATGTTCATCTCGGGGTTTTCACTAGATTCAAGTTCTCTTTGTGCAGAATGAAAATTATAACCATAGATAAGTTTGTTCACTCCACCTTCCAGTACAACAACTATTGGGATATTAAAGGAATAGGAGCAAATTCAAAACAAAGGAAAGAGGGTTTTTCATAGCAATTCTTTCTGTAGTATGGAAGCTTGAGGTTTCCATGGAGTCCAGGATTGGACAGGCTCATTGATGAGAATTCGAGTGATGATTTCATAAACAGAAACTACCTCTGCTCTGGAAGTCCCAGAGTTGCAAATTTTCAGAAAACTGAAGTATATTCAAGGCTACTATTGTTTCATACTTACTTTATTTTTATACTTTTACTTATGCATCTACAATTTATCGGCGTCAGAAAAAAGGTGTTGGATTAGACAATCTTTTGATCTGTCTTAATGTAGCTGTTCTCTTGGTCTTTTCTCCTTTTCTGGTGTGAGGTAATTTTTTTCTTCTCCCCTGGAGCTCTTGGCTAAAGAATGCCCAGCCCTCTGGGAGCAGTGCACGTGCACCTTGCTCATTGCATGGGGCTGCTTAATGCAGTCAGGCTCTTCAGAGATTTCAGCTGTCAAAGTCTTTCCAATTCTTGACAGCAGACTTCACAGAGGGTTTATAGAGATTTGAGATTTGATCAAATTTGTGCTAAAGGCATATATCCAGTATGTTCTTCCCACTTTCCAACTTTTGCACTAGAGCATAAAATGTGGGGCATATAATCAACGAATAACTGTGAGATTCTTTTATTAGAACCAGAAAACCACATTTTCTCTCAAAAATATTTAGCCTTTTTTGCTTTAAAACTATCAGCGAGTTACAGATTCTTGCCCTGAAAAATTATTTCACAGCAATTACTTAATTAATTAATTGAAAAAAGGTGATGAGCAAATGAAAAATAAGGTCTCATACTGGAAGGTGTTGGACAGGTTCAACATTGTATGTCACATATACCAGTACTTTGAGTTATTCTGGTTTCTAAACTGTGCAAGTTAGTCTGGGCTTCCAGGGCTCACAGTCTGTAAAACTGTGCAGTTTAAATCCCATATAGTTTAGCAAACAAGATGCAGAACTGGGGTAAGGAAGCTGCAGATGGAAAACAAAATAAAATAAGGAGAACAGGCTTATAAGCTTGTTCTGTTTATGGCTATCCAATACCTTGAATCATGTTTGGGTTCACATTCATCAAGTAGAGTTACAGAGAGGTACTCCCAAGTAATAATTTCCTGGGGGGATGTTTTGAGGGAAGGAGAGGAGACTTCATGAGCTCTCTGAAGCCATTTTTGGGGACTACATGCTATTGAGAGATTAGACACTTTGCAGACTACCCAGAGGCAGCAAACACAAACCAGCTTTGCCATGCAGAATCCCTGGTCTGGCCAGCCAACCCATAACCCACAGGTTCTCAGTCCCCCAGCCTTCTGACCAGGCAACAGGAGGTGGAGCAACAGAGGAGCGATGCGGGTATGACAGCCACACTACATGACACAGTGTCATAGGGAAGCAGACTTTGTCACAGCTGCAGGTTGCAAAACTTCTTACTGCTCATGCACCTCAGAGGAATCCTGTAGTCTAGGGTTAAGGTTCCATCTCTTTGAGAGGGATTCTGTGTTTGTAGCATACAAGAAGTCTGGTAATAAATTTCTCCGATTCCTTCTCCTTGTACTGCCAGCCTAGTTTTTGGTGAGAACTATTTCTTAATGGGTATTAATGTAGTGTAGATCTCATTATGATTACAATCTCATGTGAGGCCAGAAATGCAAGTAAACTAGTGACTACATGATGCAAGTAATGTTTTCTGGTAGTTGAGAAGAAGGCAAATAAAATATCCAGATCTGATGTCATTTAATAAACATTTTTCACTGGAAAATATGTCTTGATGTGCAGTCACTGTGACCTAATCTAGCCTGTTTCTTGTGAAATGCTGTTAAAACAAATAATGGTTGGATCAGGTTCATGTAGGCAAACAGGTTGCAGAAATCAGCAGAGTTATAAACAGTTTATAACAGAAAAGAAAGTCATCTGTGTGGAGAAAAAACCTCCCTTATTTTAATTTTGGGGTTTTTTTTTGATTCTGATAACAGATAAAATAAACAAACTACTGTTTTGTAAAATACAGTAGTGCCCTACTGAGGTATATAAAAAATTAAGGGAAAACCAGTCATTCAGTTAGTTCAGTTCTCTTTTCCTTCTAACTACGGATCCCAGTTGCTAGTTTCAAAGGAGCTCATTTTGGTCCACAAACCAAATAGAATTTGGACATGATACTACATTGGAATAAGCCTTTGTGACAAAGAGGTATTCAAAGCTCAGTGAAGTGAGAAGTATATTAGAACTCAACATGTCCATCTGCATTCCTGAGATATATATCTATATATTTTTTATTACTAATACTAATAAAGGCAGGGCACGGATGCAGCAGGCCTTAGTTTCTGTCTTTGGGGACTTTCATCTTTAATATAGTCTCTTAAAAATACATGCATTGCTACATTTTTCATTACCCTTAATTTTTTCATCAATCACGTTAATTTATACAGGGGGCACTTAATAATAGCTAATTAACACTTATGACTTTTTAAATTAAAAGACCTTTGGAGAGATTACTGCTGATTGCGAAAAGGTTTTTGTTCCTCCCATTAAAAAGAGAAAGAAAGAGAGACTGAAGATCTGGCTTGGGCATCTGAGGGGAACTTCTCTCTTGCTTCACTGATCACACAACAAATGAAAACAGCAAGGACTAGTGCAAAGGCAATACTATTAGCCTACAGTCCTGAAAGGTGCCTTTATTTTAACTGATTATTAAGCAACATATATATTATTCAGAGTGACCTTTAAATAGCTGAAAATTAAACTATAATTTACTGGGGAGATATCTAAATCCATGTAGCTATTATTACCAAAAAAACCCCATGATGTCATACAATGTCCTGAAAATATATTTTTATTATTACCAAATGAAGTGAAGAGAGAAAAAACATTAAATTTTGATAGTGAGAAGGCTCTCATGGATTGAAATAACATTTTTAACAACCCCCCTGTTATTACAGTCAGAAATAGCCCATGTTTAGTTTTTGACTGCAATCACTTTTGGATGTTATCAGAGAGCTGTTGGGATTCACACCACTTTCCTTCTCTAGTAATGACAGTATGATTCTTTCCTTTTAATAAACAAATGTGTTCCTCAAAATTGAGCATATGTGCTAAACCCTCCCAGTGTTCTCTAAGTCTCAATGATCTGGCCAGAAAACTTTGTTTTAAAGCATCAGTGAGGAATTTTTGTTCTTTTTTGTTGGTGCTATTGTCACTGTTATAATAATTATTACTATAATAACAGAGATATTTTAAGATGATGATGGTGATGATGATAATGATGATGATGATTATATCCCACAAATAGGTGTCTCCATTCCCTGACAGAGCTCACAGAAGCATTCAGTATCTGTAACATCCGTAAGATCCTACCTCAGTCTAGTGATGACAGGAGGAATCCAGTTGAGAAGGACAATATCCTATCCCTGAGGTAATCACTGACCACCTCCCTTGCAGTGGCCTTCCTTCAGCTGCCCAGGGCCTGAGGGAAGACTGTCTGACATGCCTGGTGCTTCCTCCTAGATTCACCCAAGGTCTTTTACTTGCTTTTACCCTTTACAGGTGAGCATATCTGGCTTCCAATAGCAAATACTATTGTATGAATATCTTTTCTAGATAAGATGAAGGCAGGCTCATGCAGTATAAAAAGACTAGCATCATTCCTGTTTGGGAGCTGCTCATTCTTTTTTTAGGCATGTAGCAAAATGTGCCACCTTGGTGGTGGTAGCATTCTGTAGGCCACATCTCACAGCAGGGCCTTTGTTTCACACGGTCTGACTATCATGAATTTAAATCACATAGGACAGTTTGCTGCTGCATGTCAGACTCAATAAACATTGAAGCAAATTGAAGTGACCCTAGTTGCTCCTTGAAAGGCTTCCCCTCCAGACCCTTCACCATCTTTGTAGCCCTCCTTTTGGACCCTCTTAATAGCTTTACATCCTTTTATATTGTGGCACCCAAAACTGCCCCCAGCACTCAAGGTGAGGCTGCCCCAGAGCAGAGCAGAGCAGGACAATCCCCTCCCTTGCCCAGCTGGCAATGCTGTGCCTGATGCCCCCCAGGACATGGCTGCCCCTCCTGGCTGCCAGGGCACTGCTGACCCATGTTCAGCTTGCCATCAACCAGGAATCCCAGGTCCCTTTCCTTGGGGCTACTCTCCAGCCTCTCATTCCTCAGTCTGTCTGTACATCCAGGGCTGTCCATCCCAGGTGCAGAATCCATCACATTTCCTTGTTGAATTTCATACAATTGGTGATTGCCCACACCCTACAATCTATTGAGGTATCTTTGCAGGACCTCTCTGCCCTCGAGGAATTTAACAACTCCTCCAATTTAGTGTTATCTGCAACTTAGTATTTTTTCATGTCCCACATCCAAGTTGTTTATGAAGACATCGAAGAGCACAGGGCCAAGGATGGAGCCCTGCAGAGCCCCACAAGGGACCATGCTACACAAGGTGATGTCTCAGCTATCTCACAGCTCCAAACTGGAGAAAGAAGCCAGCCAAGAGGGGTGACAATTCAGAACGCTGCATGCCTGTTCTCCCCTTTCAGTCAAGATCTTCTGCAGTAAAGGAGTACTAAGTCACCAAAAAAACTGTGAGAAAATTGCTCTCAGATGCCAAGACTTAGATCCCCAGTCTTAGAACTGTGGCAGCAGGAGTCAGCAGCAGCATCATCAGAGGCAACATCATGCCTAGTTGAGTGATGGGACTTGAAGCTCAGTGAGGACATTTGCTCACTTCTCATCAGAGGAGGAAGGCCAGCCTGTACCAGGAATCAAAGCAGTGTAACAGAAGAAACTCCTGTGAGTGGGTAGCTAGGCAGTGCAGCATAGCTCTGAAATTGCCCAACATCTCGATGAACTGGAGCAGGATTTACATATAAATGATGTCAAACATATTCTCTGTAATGCTTTGCAAGTAAATACCTTAATATTATTTGTTTTTATATTGTTCCATGCTACAAAAACATGCATGAGCCAGAAGAGTTTTACTGTGTTCTACAGGGTAGAAAAAACAATTATAAATAAAACCAAAAAGCAAATAGTCATTATTATATATTGGCAATTTACTTGATAATGACCCACATACTTACAACCAGCATCCCTTATGTCAGAATTTCATGCTATAAGTGCTCTCACAGTTTAAAATAGAACTACTGTGGTATACTCTGTTGAATTACCAAGTAAATGAATAATAATAATTAAAAAGGAATTGGAAAAAACTAAGCTTCAATTTACAATGATTTGCAATTGAACACTGAAATTTTTAAATCTTTCAGACTCTTTAATCCACATTTCCAGAAGATTCCCAATTTTTTCTCTCCCTACAAAGAGACAGACATTTTTGCATCATTATCAGTAAAAGCACCAGTGATTCATACTTACTTTACTCTCTCAGAAAGCCTCAAATGCTCTGCAGATTGAAGGGTATGAAATTCTGATCCTGAATATAACAACAGGCATTGGAAATATCATCTGTAAAGATCAGGAAGAGGGACAGATGTTTAATCTCTTGATTTTCTACTGAGAGAAAGGTTATAGCAATACTTAACAAAAGTTGACACAACAAAAATGTAAGGGAAGATGGAATTCATGGTAATTGGTAATGCGCTCTCAGAGAATGGATTTTTTCCCCATAATATCTTTATAAGTAAAGAGCAAAATCACTTTACCAGCTAATTCTTCTCTCTACTTATCTGTTCAACAATTTAAAATCATCATCCATTGTTTTTTATATGACAGCAATAGATATGGTGAAACCCCTGGTGGATTTCATTAAGTCTTTGGCAAGTCTTCCCTATTTGGGATTAAATCTCTTTGACTGTTTTTGGGAAGTGGGTGGATGTTTAATGTTCATAGTGAGTAGACTCTTAAGCTTCAGGGGCTTAAACTACATGTATGGCTCAAAGTGGAGTTTCTCAGAAGGCTTGGTTGTTTTCCCTGGAGATTTAACATGTTTGATCTCTACTGGAAGACTACCCACTGTGAGAACCCCTTAACTGAAGATGTCCCCAGCATTTATATGCTGCTTCTGGGACTTTGTGAACTGCCTTGTCCCCAGGAAGCACTGCTATCATGGCAGTGCATAAATCAGAACTGGAACTTTGATGTAAATGGGGCTGAATCCATTAATTGCTTTAAAAGTCTTTGTGATTTGCATTGTCCCAGAGGACATGCAGTTAGAGTGATTCAAAGATCATACCACGCTTTGATGTTGCCAGGGCTGGATTCATTATTGCCTGAAATTGTAAGAACAAAGCTTTACATGGACACTGGAAATTAGCTGGGAGCCAGTGCAAGGATGGAATCCATGTTATTTCCTTCTCCAGGCTTAATGAGCCTTGGAAGACCTCAGCACTTTCTTGGTGCAAAGGAGTTTAGTTTCCTTTCTGGATTGCTGTCAGCCTGGTTTGCAATGTTTTGGGCTAACAGCCTGTGCATGAGTCTGCCTTATGGCACACATAAGGTAGCCTCTCTGGACATCTTTTAATTGTAAAAGTCACCTTTCAGCTCTGTGCTTAGAGTCTTCCGAAGCTGTAAAGATATCTTTGCTCATGGATAGGTCCTTGAACTCCAGAGCTCAAGTCCCATTGTTCAGAAATGGCAATCACACTTCAGAGCTCAAAGCTGTAGTGTATGTGTAAATTTTAGTCTAGCTCTGTGGGCCAGAAAGACAAATCTGTTACTTTCCCAGGATGAAGTTATGCATTATACTGTGTAGAAAGCTAACACATATGTAAGAAAGAATTCAAATTCATTTTGTAGCCTGCACAGAAATAATTTTAAAATATACACATAGAATGGAAAAATGGACGACAACAAAATAACAGTAATGAAATCAATAATAATAACAGTAATTAGCAATTCCTTTCCATTTTCTAGACCAGGCAAGGAAGGGTTAAAACAGTTTGTACCAATTATTGACTACAAGATCTGCAAATGATTGCATAAAATTTCCAAAATATGCCTGCAAGCTTCTATTATTGATGTTGTGCCCCAGGACATGCACATATGGATTTAATTGTCTAAAGTGTTTTATTAATTAAATTGCTATGATTTACCTCTCCCATGTTAGCATTTACAGTTTATGAAACAGCTCATAATTAGGAAATGACTATACTGATGTTGCTTGTTTACTTTGCAAGCAATACATAATAGTGCCACATTCCTCTTTTTAAACCCACCCTCCCAGGCTACCTTTTTTCTAGCCCGATTAATAGGCAACTGCTGCTGGTGCATTAAATTGCTTTTTGGATATGTTTAGGGGCAAAGATAACTGCCAGGGCTACCTCTGCTGTTGGAGTGCACAGCAGCATCCTTCCTAGACTGGAGGCTTCATCCAGAGCTCAATGAAGTTAAAGGACCTCTTCCATTGGTGTGTTTTGGATCTGACCCAACAAGCAAAATTGGTCATTTTTTTTCCTCCTAAATAGAGTATCATGTTGATTGTGGAACATCCAGAATACTCTAACCAGACACATGCCACTTTATTCTCAGAAACAAGGATTTGTGTTTTCTTTACTGACTCTCAGAAAGATGTTCTGAAACACTTATGAATAAATACCCTGAAGTTGCACAACTGAATTTATCCAAAAGAAAGACAGGCTGTAGGTTTAATGTGGAAGAATATTTGCAAAGGACTGGATTAAAGGTGCGTCAAAATATTACTTAGCTAATGAAACAGATAATCCATCTCTGTCTGAAAGTGAGTATTACTAAATCTATAATTTAATTCTACAGTCTCAATTCGGTACTTTTATTTTGCTTATTTGCAGAATGCAGACACCATATAAATGTCCATTATGTATATATGGAGGAAGAGGGAGAAGAATTGAGTGTTATTATAGCAGGCAGTTGGACTTGATGACTGTTGTGTGTCACTTCCAAATGAAATTTCTATTGTATTATAGTCTAGTCTATGTTTTAAGAACAGAATGGAAGAGAGCAAAATTTGCCACAAAATGTCACTTGCTAACTTATACAAATATATCTACTCTGTTTCCATCTTCCTACTCTTCACACTGGGATAAGGTCTGACATAGGCATGGCCTCTTGCGCTCCCATAAATTCCAAAAGCCTTTACAGTCCTTGGTGATGCCAAACGACTCAGTATTCTGCTCTCACCAGGTTCCTGCTGAGTTCAGGGATAGTAGGGACAGGCACAATGCAATTGATGGCATTAATTCAACTTAAATGTGTGCTGGCTCCTTTGTGATGCAAGCTAAAACCTACTTGCAACTTTGGTTGAAAGTTGCATTTTAAAACATATATTTTGCAAAGAAAAATGAAATGAGGGATAAGAAACAGGGCTCGAGGTGTTCATACAAAAACTGGTGCTTTCCTCTGAAAGGGAATTTAGCTCTTCATATGAAACAGAAATCTTGCCCTTCTAAAGGCCTCATGTTATTAGTCTAGCAGCGCAATAGATATCTGGGAAGTGTCACATCTCGTATTCCCCTACCAATATAGTGTTTAACAGAGGCCTTACACCAGACACCAGAGGATAAACTGATGTTCTAACCAGCTACTGTCACTGTGCTTAGCAGCCTCAGACTGTGGTTCTGGTAAAACATGAAGTTCTCTTAGAAATGATTGCTGCCCCTGTGGCTTATTGAGCATTTGGTGTGTAGTGGGTTATATTTCAAATTGGAAAATTAATAAAGGAGCTCTCTACGTGTAAAAGTTGTTTCGAGAGAGATCATAAAATGGGATTTACTGACAACTGTGGTCTTGACTTTGATTCTCTGATGAATGAATGAGGTCAGGTCCATCTTCAGTTGGGTTGATAAGTTAGTTTCTTCCTCCTTTGCTATCTGTATAATAGGAATGGAAAATTTCTGTGATCAAGCAATGAACTGAAAGAGAGGTAAAATAAGACAAAAAGGGAAGTTTCAGGTGGAGCCTTATTTAATGTCCCTTATTTAATATCTCAAAATGTTCATCAAAGAAGTTCTGCTAAGTCCAATGAAGCCTGCTAAGAAGGCAACACCTTTGAAAACCAGATCCTCATTGTAGGTGCAAAAAACCTAAGAATGATGACCAAAATATCACTGTTCCATCAGGGGCAGACTCTCATGTGACACAAATATTCTGTATTCCAGGCCAAGTTTTTCAAACATTTACAAATTAGTCTCATGCTGGTTTACTGTTGTAAGTACATTGGTACTCTTATTGGTACATTCACAGCTATGGAAATAAAGAGTGATTTCATAGGAGTCAGGATATATCCTCCTGCATAAAACCGAGTGGCAGAAAAATACTAAATCCACTCTTTTTCTGCCATTTCCAAAGTTGCAGTGGAATAAAGATATAGACATACCAATGAGTTATCTATCTTTAGAAAATGTAAAAAGGGTGGTTATTATCCTACTTAGAGGAGACCCAAACCACACTGATTCAGCATTATCTCTGCAGACCCTTATTCCTGCTTGATTGATGGAGAACGACAGGAAGGTCATTTGGAGGAGAAGCCTGATCTCGGCCTAGGTTATTACTGCAGACCCCAAGAAAACTCTCCTGTGTATTGAGCTGGGTACAGGCCATGCTCTGTGTCAGCTCTTCATTCCACATGAAAATCAGCCATTCACATTTACTTGGTGCTCTGGTTTTCCTAAGAGTAAACACACTGAATGAAAGCCAAAGGGTCCCACCATACCTCACAAGGGTCCCTACCCATAGCTGCCACTGCCTCTTGGAGGAATCTCTCTTTTCCCATCCACTGCCAAGAAAGCATAGAAAGATGTATTGGAAAGCTCAACTTCCTGCTCTTGGAGTGGCAAAATTTGCTTTCCCCACAGCTGGGAAGCTTTGGGTGGACTGTGCCTAAATCATGTCACAGGCTGTTCTCTTTGTGCATGCTAATGCACAGAGTCACCTCCTTCGCCATCACGTACATGCTTCAGGCATCCCACACCTTCACAAGGTGATTTCATTAGAATTCCAATTAAAAGCCTGTGAAGAAGTATCTGTGTTGCTCTTTTCCCTGTAAATATTGTAACTTCGGTTTGCCACTGGAATTTCAAAGCCTGTATCCGTGCAATTAAAGTACCAATTAACTGCTTTTCAGTTTCATTTTCTCATTCACTTCTGGGTAAACTCCCTTACTATAACTAATAACAACAAAAATGAACTAATCAGAAAAAAAAAAAAAAAAGAAATGAAGAAAAGCATGAAATCCTCAAAGATACAATCTAACCTTTATGGGACTCAGAAAACCACTTAGTACCAGTACTTGTTATAATGTTTAGCTCCATGAGGGCAGCAGTGGTATACCTACTAGCATAATGTTTTTCCCTCTTTATAATATTAATTGATTGAATTTAAAATGGCAAGATCAGTGTCAGCATGACATCTTCAAATCCCTGGCATGATTTTCTGTGAGTGTACAGAGCGTTTCTGGCTGGAGCAGCATGTGGACAGCCTCTGGCTGGTGCAGAGCTCTGCTTGAGCTCTGTGCTTGGCTGCTGGAAGCCCTGAAGTGTTTTTCCCCTTATGGAACCACTCACCTTTGCTATAATGGACAATGTAGCAAGCAACAGGCACTGGATATGGGTAATGCTGCTGTGCACTCCTGCACCCTGTTGAAGCTGTTTGCTTCTAAACTAAAAGTGACAGAGGAAAATTAATCTAGTATATATAAAAAGACTGTCTTTAAAGGCATGCATAAATAGCTTGCCACTAAACAATTTTTTTCAACAATAAAATGTCATTCCTAACTGAGGGCTTGGTACAAAGCCCAAGAGAATCAAGGAGAGTAGTTTCTGCTTATTTCTTTAGGTTATGGATAAAGTCTTTCAAGCAAATATTTTTTCCTCTCATCCATAACTCATGTAAGTGTTGTGTAGAATCTCTGATGTATTACGTAAATTGTGCTTTGTAAGAAATAAAGAGCAGGACTTTTTCCTTGCCTTGTCACGTCTAAAATATACTTGCAGCTGTGAAGTACTGCATATTACTGTGGCCATAAAGGTAAAAAGATCTCATCCGTTTTTATGCAGGACTAGATGTTCAGAAATTCTCAGCTTGCACAGAAGGACCAGACTATGTAGCCAGAGCTGTGAGACCAGTCCTCAGATGACATCAGTCGTGGCAGTCCTCTGGCAGCCTTAGGGCAGGATATGCTTCCACCCCATGGCTTCTAGTAATCATCATCACATTAGTCCATATTGACTATGGCCTCTTTTCTAACCCACAGATAAAGGTTGATATTTCAGGTGCCCAGAAAGAGAAGTTAAACCCCTTTATTTTGAGCCTTCACTTGAAAATTTAGCTTCATATATGCCTCTGCCAAGTAGCTGTGAATGAATGCTACATTAACAGGGAGATTCCAGAACAAGTGAAAGCCACTCTTGGCACCCAGGAAAAGATAAATCTATGTCATTTTCCTCTTCCATTTTATCTCTTGCGACAATATTCATCAGCCCCAAGTGACATATTTTATGATGGCCGTTTTTTTATTAAGCACTAAGCAAAACCTGTATTTCTCCAGAGCACTAAGGGGCCACCAGTGTGAATCTGTCATTAACATGCTAAAGAGTTCTGCTCCAAGAATAGTGTGACCTGTTCGTTTGTATGTTAATAGAGCTCGTGTCTAGAAAGATTGGAAGGCAGTCTTCCACCAGGCACAGGCTGCTCCTGAGAACAATGGACAGGGCTGCTGTGTAATAACAACAAAAACAACAATAATAATATAATCAGTACCTTTCCCCTTCTATAGCACCTCTCATCCAAACAATTCCAAGCACCCTGAAAATTAATTAGGTCCAACAGCAATTCCGGTACATCGCATTCCCAACAATCTGTTGTGGGATCTGAGAGACTGTAGATGGTAAAAGAGTGAGATTTGCCCTGAACTCCAAGGGAAGTTAATGGGAGAGCTGTGGACAGAAGCTGGAGTCCTGATTCACGGTTCCCTGAAGTCAGACTATAATGCAACTTTGTCTATACAATACAAAGAACACAGTGAGCTTAGAAGATGGAGAAAGAAATCTCTCAGAAATAAAATAGCCATATCAGTTATTAATTTGCAGTCTGGGTTCTTGAAATCAGCTTCTGTATAAACACATAAATAAAAGTGCCCTGCTTTTCAGTGGCACTGAGCATATACAGCTAGATTTCAGTTTAAGTCTAGGCATCTCAGTATGAATTTAAATATCTTGTTGAAAGCATCTGGGATTCAAACTGGTGGCAATTTGGCATCACAGGTAATGGAAACTGAATATTTTCTTGAGGTACAATTGATCTGTCTGTTTGTGTTGTGGTTAAGGTGCAACATGTCTGTGTTAGAATAATAGAAGCATCTCATAGGACCAGGTTATGCTGCAAAGACATTTGGCTGACAGGGAGATAGACTGATGAGAGCTCCAAGTCCCGTACAGCTTCAGTGGCATCACCTGAGGGCTGGAGAGAAAAAAGCCTGTGGAAGCACCGGGAAGTTTTCCTCATACCCACCTAGAAACCCCAATCCTTCTATAAGCACAAATTCATCCCCATTTTGTGTGGTTACCTCTCTCCTGTAGCTTATCCCCTATAGGATTTAAATGGATGTATAAGTGCACTCCTACCAGCAATATTAAATACTATCGAAATAAACTCAAAAGACTCAAGAATAGAGTTCTATTCTGCAAAGAATAGAAAAGGTTGTCTCTGCTTTTTACCCCATTTTCCTTGTCACATAACTAGAATTAAGGGGAAGGATCAAATCAACTGCTCTTCCTCACTGGGTCCAGATTTAAAAATACGCCTCCTCAGGAAAGCTGTGAATTGCACATTCCCAGCTCAGTACTTGCTCCAGGCAGTTTTTCATATCACACAAACAGTGTAAAGGGCTGAATTAAGTTTGGTAGGGCAGGGCAGGGTCAGAAAGTTAAAGTTTTGCTCTGTGCCCAGATTTGCATGTTTTGCAGCTCAAGACATCTTTGATTCTCCTTGTTGGTCATTTGCAAGGACTGATAAACTGAACAAAGTAGGTGCCTCTGTATAGCAGATAAAGTTACATCTTTAATCAGTGGGAGAGTATGTGGCTAAGCTCTCTACCTGTGCTCATTTGTGCACTTACTGTTGTGCTGATAGTGGATGAAGAGCAGATCATGAACATTTAATCTGAGGGACAAGGAGAAACAGCAAGTCATACATCTAATTACTTTGCCATAGGAGTAAGGCAGTTTCATCTGCCCGATTACAAGGACATGTATTTAAATGAAGAATTTAGGGGAAAAAAGTAATTGCTTTACTGAAATAATGGCAGGTACCTGGGAAGATATGCATAAAAAAGATTGAAAATGATTCATTAGGCAGGAATCAGAAGAGACCTCAAACACACACCAAGGATTTTCTTGATGCATTCAGATGAAGCCAGAAGTTGGCACTGTATAATTACAAGATTTTTTTTTCTTAAATTCAGGTGGAAAGTGTCTAAAACAGTTGTATAATCTGCACTTCTGGCTCTCATCCATGCCATGGTCTGGCCACATTGTGTAGAAATTCTTCATGTTTTTCTTCAAGGATTTCCTATTTTATGCTAAGGATTAATGTTGCCTGTCACTCAACAATATATTAGATGACCTAATTCACCCAGCAAGATAAATGTCAGACAATGACCAGAAATACTACCTGATAAAGTAACAGCAAAGTCTAATAACAGGGGTTTTATTAAAAAAAAAAAAAAAAGAAGAAGAAGAAGAACACTGGGTATTTTCCACTTGATTCCTTTTAAGGCTGGAATGTGTTGAAGTTGAATTCAAGGAGGTAAAATCAACTAAATAATACTCTGTCTGTGGGGATTGAAATCCATGATAGAGGGAAAGTTTTGAAAACCTGAGAGATGTGAAAGAAAAACGAAGCATAACAATTGAAAAAGAAAAGATTTAAAAAATCAAGCAGAATGGAGGAGATTCAAAAGAGGAAAACTGTGAGAGAGCACATTTTGGAGAGGGCTTTCTGTAAATGAATTTTTTTGGGTGCATCTTTACTTCCATACACATTCATGTGTTACAGAGTTCATTCAGGCTAATTGAACCTAGAACATTTCCAAAGGTTATTTTGCTAATTACTATATTCATCAGCCATGCAAGGCTATGCCTCTTTAGGCCACTTGATGTATCTCAGCCTACTGGTAAAACTAGCAATAAAATTTACTTAACTGATAGAGTCATATCAAAACCAGCAATATACTGCTAATTGCAACAATCCAATTTAGAAGTGACAAATCAGCTAAGGAAAAGTTAGCATCAGCCCTTGAAAGCATTTATGACCTTCTTCTGAAGGGCAACCACAGAGCATTTTGGTAGAGAAGTTAATGTGAGTTAGATTAGGGTTACAAGTTGCTCTGGGAATTACCTGTCAGCTAGAAGTACAAGAAATGATGTCTATCTTACTAAAGTCCAGAGATGTAAATTTTGTTGCAGGTGGTGTGAAACTGTTTTCCTAGGTATTTTTTAATTTGAAAAACGAATATTATTACATTTTTACATTATTTAAAAAGCATCTAAATATGTAGCCAGGTTCCCATCTTGTTTAAGAGGGCAAAAAAACTGCCAAAAGCCCTTGCATGTCATGAGCTCCAGTCTCAAAGGGCGACATAGGAGCACAGTACGTGGGGGTGGAAAGAAAAAAGGAAAAAACCAGAGAATATTTAACATTCAGAATTTGTCCACAGACGATAATTTATTGGAACTCATCTGTAACAAGGTCTGGCACTGATTTATAAGTTGATTTGAAAAATAAATAAAAGTGATAGAAACCTGCGTTTGGTTTTAATGATAGACTGTTGCAGCATGAAAAGTAAGAGTATGAAACATTGCAAGGAAATTAGATATTATGCCCTGAAGACAACTGCAGCTACCAGCCCATTAATTGTTAGATATTTATTATTAAAAATTTCTTTTCATGAGTGACTGCAGAATATTTGCACTCTTAAAGTTGTTGAGTTCTGACATGAATGAAGCATATGAAGCTCATTTTTATTTCCCTCTCTGTGTGTCCATGTGCGTGTGTTTGTGTTTGTGGAGCTGATGAGGTTGCTGGCCCAAGAATGCAATGAATCTTTCCTGCACAAACCAAACACACAAGTGCTGCCTCTGAATTAAGACTGAATAGAATAATGAATACTGGGAGGTTTGCTACTGTTCTGAATTTCGATAGCAAGGGGCTGGACAGTGCTTGGAAGCAAGTCTCTCTGGAAGTAGAGAGGGTCCAACTCTGTTTCCAGTGAAATGAACAGCATCCCCAAAAATCTCTGACAATAAGTATGGATAGTGTGTGTTCCCAGAGCTGAACCAATTGTACACCAAGTGCTGCAGAAAGGGGGAGACAGGTAATGAGTAAAAACAAGCAGTGTATACTTAAAAAATCAAAAAGAAGGCAAGTATCTTTTAAAAAAGTAGTTGAAAGCCCTTGGCAAACTGAGGCACTATATTGTGCTTAAAAATACAGAGGAAATCCAATGAAATTAACTCTGAAACAAAACAAGCTCATGGAAAGGCAAGACATTCTAACACATCCTCCTGCTTCTCCACTCCCACCTTAGAAAACAGCCAGCATCAGTGGCCTTGTGACAAAGCAGTGCCTGAGAAAAAGAGCAGGCTTAGGAGTGCTGCCTATGATGCACAGGGAGGTGTGTGAGTGTTGATTGGCACAGTGACCTGCTGAGTGACTCTGGGTGCCAACCTGCCTGTAGGAACACAGCTATTAACATGCCTTGTCTTTTAAAAGCACTTTGAGGACAACTAAGGAAAATGGGAAAGGCACAGGGAAAGAAAAACATAATGTTTTATTAGTACGTGGCTGTTAGGTTGCATTAACATCTAGACTGACAAAACATTGCCCAAATACATTAAAAGAAAGGGTCCCTATTTCAATTGGCCTATGATTTACCTGTCTCAGAATTTGCTATGAATTAATAGCAGTTATAATAATTAAGTATGGTAATAATGTGACTACAGAAGCTTAATGGAGGAAGATAGGATTTTAAATCCTTGCTAGTTAGATTGTCTAAGGCAAACCATGATGAGCCTGTACAGTGTTTGGATCATAAGAGGCAAATATTGACTCTGTCACCAGAAAGAAATACATGCATCCTTGTTCCTCTTTCCCCTTCAAGGTTGCATAAACAGTTTATCCCCATTTTTCTATCCTCATTTCACTTAAAAAACTCTCTCTAAGGTTTTTTTGCTCTATACAAAAGGATTTCTGGAATCAGGGATGTGTTCGCACTTCGTCCTTGGGATGTGAACATTTCTTTCTCCATAATGAAATATAACTTCAAGTATACATTACTGTTCTTTCCTTGTTGATATTTCTGTGTTGTTTCTAATGAAGATAAAATCAGGGAGGAACTATTATGCAGTGCAAAAAAAGACAGGCAGCTATTAAAGAAGATTCACAGTTATAGGCAAATATATTAATAGTGGGGTTAGCTCTTGAAATGAGAATTTATAACATGCCTTAACCTAATCCCTCATTAAGATAATTTATTCCCACCCTCAAGGTCTCACATCCCAGCTAGAACTAGGCAAATAATTAGTAACAAACAATTCAGTTGATCAATTTCAAGTCCTCTTTTAAAATGAATTGTCAGCCAGTGCAGTACAATTTTCTCAAATATATTTATAATTCAACATTATTTTCCAATTTTTGTGACATATTTGTAGCCTGTTGTTTATCTAGGAAGAGTTGGGTGCTTGATGGTAGCTAGTCAAGGCATTTTGAATTTTACTCGCTGAACACTCATGCTTTCAAGATATGAGCACTACTTCCCTTAAATTAAGTTGAGTCCATGAACCTTTTAATCCATAACTCATAGATGACAATGGGAGTTCTTTGCTCTGGGGTCACATCACCCAAGAGGCTCACAGCTCCCTTTGTAGTAAGGTGAGAAAGAGATGTATTCCTATCCTGCTGCTGTGAGACCCCACCCTGGCATAGTGAAGGTTCCAAGCCCATGTGCTAATTAAGGTAGCCTTAGGAAGTTACTGCATCAGAAGCATTTCCCAATGAAACTCCACTAAGTATCCAAACACTTGCTGAAGTACTGGATAAGCTTCTTGCTCATCTGCCCTTCTGCCTGCTGTGGAGAAACCTGTGGGAGTCTAGTTAGTAAACGTGGCATCCAGAGGACTGAGAGGCTGTGAAATGAATTGGGGTCTCTGACACAGCCCTATCTGGGCCACCACAACAGCCCTGGAAGGTATTTTCAAACTACATTTTTTCATGCTATATCAGTCAGAATGAGAACAGTTATCAAGCTAATGAAATTCTCACATCTCTGTCAGCTGATGGGAATAAAGCCAGGCCATACAGTTTCCTAAAACAGCAGCATAAGGCCACTGACTCTAAGTGCAGCCTACAAAATGAAGGAAGAGCAATACAGAGATTATGGTACAAAGGCACTGGGCTGGGATCCAGCAGGTCCATGTTAGAGTCCCTCCCTCTTCTTTTCCTCCGAAATAGGGAGAAATATCTTGTCATTTTTCATGTGTGGCTGACTGCCTGTTGGTTTGGTTTGCTTGCCATGACAAAGGTGCCTTTGCACCACAGGGCTGTTGGCAGGGCAGAGCTGAGTATGCATTGCCCCAACACAAACAGCCAAAGCTGCGTGGTTCAAATAATCTCCCAAAGACAAGCCCTGTAAATCCAGAAAATTCAATTAAAGTTACACTTATGAGACTACGGAAAACAAAGCAGAGAACATAACTAAAGCCCTCAGCCTCACCCCAGCCTGCAGAGACATGAAGCTGTAACTATTCAGTGACAGACAGGCATTTCAGATCTTCAAATTAGGCACTTTTAAAATAATGCTATACATTTTTCCTTCAGTGTTTCTTCCCTTGGATGCCTGGATACAAATCAGGGAAAAGGTGTGGGGTGTTTAGGATAGGAGGGTGGGTAGGTGGGTAAAGGACCAAACTGGACTGTTCTGCTTGGGGATAGTGATATCCTTCCCCCCAAAAATCTATATTCTGTGCATTTACATTATCAAAATAGTAATTTAAATTTAATTTAGCTCAAGACTTTCCTTAGGATAAACTATTAAAAACCTGTTACATTAATGCCAATTAAGAAACTCTACTAAGTACCAGTACTCAATATTCCTAATGAAGACACCATTAAAAAATAAAAAAACCCTGTACACTCATGCAGACCTCTACTCCAAAAAAAAAAGAAAGGCTACAGCAAAATCAAAGAATAACAAGTAAGTATTTTGAAAATTTTTCTCCCATTCAATTGCTGTTTTAGAGGACTTTCAAAGTGGCAAGATCTTGAAAGGCTAGGTAAACCAAATCCCAGTATTTATCCATATTGAGAATGCACTCTTGATCCCCTGCCATCCCAGCCTTACTTTGGAGGAATAACAGAAACGTGAAGAACAGATTCCTGGGTGTTGATGCTCCAACTACAATGATAGTGAATATAAAGAATAAAATTGAAATGAATAGTTTGTGCTGAATCTGTTTTGTCCTGCAAAACTGGTAAGATACAATGCACCTTTAATAGAAAACCTACATAGAAGACCTAATTCTTTTATTTCACTTCTCCTAGCTACAAAACTGCCCAAGTAATGTGGTGGGAAAGTGCCCATTTTTCATCCTCATATTTGAACCTACTCTATGAATTTGTAGTGTTGCAGCATTCTCAAGAAAAAGGGACTGAAAGAGACTCCAGGAGCCAAGATGACTAATCTGGTAAGTTAATCACTGGATAAGGGCCTAGTCCAGCACTTAAAAATGCAATATTTTGTCTTAGGTCAAACATTACTTTCCAGTAAGTGCGAGCCATTCTTCCTTGGGTTTTGTTTTTTCTGCCTCTCTTACCACCAAAATATCCCCTACACTTTCCCTAAGGAAAAGGGAAAGCCCAAGCCAAATCATATACACAATTACTCCAGTTTGGCTGTTGAGTTTCAAAGAGTTTAAATTGCTGAAACTCAGCCCCAGGGAGGAGCTGGTTGATCTCTTTCTGTGGTAATCTGAATGTTTTTGATTTTCAAGAATTTATTTTTGTATTCATGGTTTCTTTACAAATCACTAATTGGTGCTCATTATTCTGCAAAAAACCACTAATTTAGTGTGTATTAAACATATGAGATCACACAGATTTGCTGTCCTTCATTTACAAGGCAAGGTCTCAAATACTTTCTTTTTCTTCAGGAAATATGTCCTTTTTTGGCACAACAGAACAACTAACTCCTCAGTTTCAACAGGACATCCCAAAGAGATGAGATTCTGTTGTGTTCTGAAATGCAAGCAGCAGTTAGAGCCTTCTTGCTGTGAAATAACAACAGATCTGCAGCCCATGCAGCTCATACACACCTACAGGCTGTGTGGTGCATTGTGCAATGCATTGTATCCAGTAGAATTTGGACAACTTTGTAGTTAATGTGCTTCTTGCAAACTAACAACACAGATTTTCATAGATAACTGTGGAGAAACAGAGAATTGTGTCTGAACAGAAATGTATTAATCCATTGTTTAAAAAGTAGTATACAGTAGTGCCAGACACAGACTGCTGAGCAACGAATACAAGTTGTTGTATTTGTATAAATCACTTGGTTTGCTTTTGGATACCAGAATTACAGAGGCAAAGAGATGAAATTTAGTTAGACTCATAAATGTCACTTATTTCACTGTCAAAACAAATCAGCAATTGGCTACACAGGAGTTAAGAGAGTAAGGATGTAGCTCATACTTTAACAGAAATGAAATACACCTGATAGAAAAATGTGTTGGTTTTACTTATAAGTAGGATAATACAACAGGTATAAATTCAGATTTAGTATTAACAGGTTTAGCAGAGAGGGGGCATGTTCATCCCTATAGCAGTGGGCAACTCACAGGCTACTGGTACTGCTGTTTTGATAGTCGGACATTAATAGACTTTACAAGCAATGGGGTTTTCCTGTGATTTTTCACCATTTTTTCTGCTAAAGACTTTTATGAGGCTATGAGACTACACATATATTCAAGGAAGTATTGGCTGCATCCCTCTGCTCACTCACAGATTTTTTCCAGCTTTTTCCAAAATGTAATGGAGCTCAGGTCACAGACACATGAAAGCTACTGCAAGGTATGGAAGAATGTGATCTTATACTGTCAGCTATTCCACAGGAACAACCTTGGTGCTCAATACATATGAGATAATTTATGGGTTTTTTTCAGTGAGAAGTGTGCATGTATGGGCTGCTCCTACTGAATTTACTGTATGGAATTTTTCTGAATCTCATGTCACAGGAATTTGTGGACACAAACTCTTTGCTGTCTATCATCCATTTAAAGGAGCAAAATGTTTACATATTTTTGGTGATCTGGTCATTATTTTTAATGATTCAAGACCTTTGCATAAATAAAAAGTCCACATATCGTTTGCTCAAAAGGAGAACAAAATGAACGCTCAATAAGGTCATAGTTGTCATAGTGAAAGGAACACAAAATGATAAAAAAAATCTTGCAGAGTACAAAATTAGTAACTAGGATGCCAGGTTTTTAAATGTATTCTCCAGTTATGAGAAAATGAAAAGGGTAAGGGCAGAGACATAAAGCCACAAGCAATCNAAGCAATCCAGTGTGGTTTGCTCCTCTGACTAAAATAAAACAACATTCTCCCAAAGGCTCACATCCCCATGTAGCTACCTCAGCTCTTTTTCTGTTGCTGCTTTACAACATCAAAGGGCAGAAAAATTAAGCTTTTTTTGAGAAATAACAGAGGTAATG
>VZTN01000206.1:0-27940 GCA_013400515.1 Erpornis zantholeuca
AAAAAGTTTGAGGAAAACAGAAGAGGATAACAAAATATATTCAGACTGAATCGAAGTTTTTATCTTGTAGGACAAAGATCAATGTATCATCAAGTCAATTTATTTTTTCTTACAAAAAAGTGTACCACGTTTGGTTAAAATTATATCATTTTATTCTCTGCTCATTTCCACTGAGAGGGTTCTCAGAAGTCTTTTTTCCAGCAATACGACAGCCAAAAGCTCAAGCATGTTAAGAAACCACACAACTGGAACACACTAACAACAAAAATACACCTTTTTTATTTATTTTGACCTACCTTAAGTTTTAAATCAAACTAAAGCAATCAAATTTTTAAAGTCTGATCAGCTGAGAAATAAGGATATTAAATATGATTAAATGTGATTGCATTTGAGTGTAAGGACTGTTCTTCCATTACTGCTTTGATTAAAAAAAGCAATCTGAGCTGTGAGGTAGAAAAGTTAAATGCAGCAAGAGAAAAAGAAAAGGGGTTGAAGTTTCTTTCCTTTCTTTTTCAAAATATATTATTTATTGTGTGAGAAAATAGTATGATGTTAAGTATGCGCTTTTGCAAAACAAAAAGCATATTGGCAAAATTTTCTTCGTGCTTTTTAATTATAAAAAATATGAAAATGAAAAAAAGGAAGAAAAAAAAGTTGTTCTTATGGGACTTTTGAGAACAAGAATAGGAGACACATTTTGAAATGAAAAGTGGACTGGAAACCTTAGCTCTTAAGCTGGAATTTAATTGGTGCAATATTGGAGTTTAAAGAGTAATAAAGTTTATGTCCTCAGGTTATGAGAAGAAAATTACTCATAACAATTTTTTGGATTATAATATCTTAGCTGCTTCACCAGTCTATCTTCTTCTGATATTATCATCATTACTCCTCTGATAATTTTCTGTGTTTCATACTTTTACCTCCAAGCACTTGGATGGTGCTGAGAACCTCAGTGAACTTTTCAGATATGAGGTGGAGATCAGTGATCAAAATTAACTTGAACTGCAGAGTCTTCAGAGCTCTTTTCAGGGAGGCAAAATGTGTCACTCCTCAGAGATGAGATAAATAGCAAAACCAGCACAGATCACTCACTCTCACCTCTTAATTGAAAATTTGGCTGCTGATCAGGAGCTGGCAGTGACCAGCTCAAGCCATCAGGATGCCAATATATGCTTTGACCTTATTTCTCCACCTCAGAACAGATCAATCACAAATTAATGTTATATTAGTGAAAGCAATGACTTTTATTGAAGAGAGAAATCTATAAAAAATCATCCAATGAAATAGTGAAAAACAAGCTAGCAAGAAAACTAACCTAGACTGGCAGGGGACTGTGTTTACTCAGTACAAGTAAGATAATCTGGAGTCTTAAATACATCTAAACACAGTAACACAAAAAATTTTGAAACATGACAACTGTTATATGAAAGTTTCTTTACTTGTTTGGTTTTTTTGGTGATTTTTTTCTTTTTTTCTTTAGGCAGCAGAAGTTGCAATCACTTTTCTGGCTGAAATATCTATTCTAGTTTGCCACAAAGTATTATCAACACAGGAACACTTTTTATTGTCACTGTTCCAAACCATTGAATGCAAGAAAAAAATTCCCAAAAGGAGTCTGGTTTTATAATAAAATGGCACATTAGGGTGAGTCTGAGTAGGAAACTTCTTTTTTTTTAAACCTGTTTGAATAGGTAAAACTATGGGAACCACACAACTGAAACATTAGCCTCTGCATTTCTCATTCCTTGCTCTTCTGTCATTTCAAAAGTGTTAGATGCAAACACTGAACACAGTAGTGTAACATCGTGAAGTGACTCCTGGATGTGCACCTCAGGTAGGTGTACATGCCTGAATTCTCACTGTTGCTGCATCAGTGCTTCCCAGTGCACATGGAGTACATGAGGGAACCAGCCCTTAAAAGGGAACTGACACCAAGAAAATATATTGGCGTGGTCCAAGACTAATTTTCAGGCGTGGAGCAAGTACCTCAAAAGTGCTTATGCAGTTAAGAATTGGATTTACATACCTGAAAAGCTTTAGGGCCAGACTTCCAAGCTAAACATTTGTGGATCAGGTAAACCACTCACAGGACAAGCAAGTCTCTCCAAGCTTGACCAAAGCATTTTACTTTGGCAGGAAATACAAGGAAGCTAAAGATAAGCCCTCTCTACTCATTCACACACATGTGCACATACCTGCCTTTCCTACCTTAAACTGAAAAGATACCTAGCCAGGGAAGACAGACAAAAAGAAACATACAAAACTGTATTTTACAGGCTGGTGTACAGAGGGAACTGCCTGATCAGCTCTGGTGATTTATGGCAAGGGTCAAAGAGGTGCCACCTTCCTAGAATCCTTACCATGCAAAATGTCTGTTCTTTAGCTATTGCCTCTGTTTTAAGGACACTCACAGATCAGGAACTATGGTACTTTCAAAATAGGCACACTGACCCTTCAGCTTTCTCCTCTGTGACATGAGGGACTTCAGTCCCTTCTACAAGTACCACCAGAGCTCATGAGTCATAGCATCAACACACAGAAAGAATTTGCTGAAGAAACATTTGCTGAGCTTATCAGTGCAGAAGTACAGCAAGACAATATCTGGCAGAATTAAAACATATTCGTTTTCTAATTCTAAGTCCAGGACCCATTAAATATGTACATTTTCATTTGCAAGAATGAGAAGAATGATGTGTGATGACACCTCCAGAGATTCAGATATTAAAGAGGCATGAAATTTATACAAGTTTCATTCTTAGAATTAAGACTAAACCTTTCCAAAATGAAGGAGGAGAAAAAAACCAACAATAAACCACACCCCAAAGAAAAAAAAAAGAAAAAACATAAAAACAAGGCACTCCAGGACACTGAAACAGATGGAGTGTGCCAGCATTTGCTTCAGCAAGAAAAAAAAAGAGTTTATAATGGAGGCGCTGAAACAAGTTTAATTATAGAAACATGAATGGCATCCCTATAATAAAGTAAACCAACAAGTCAAGTGAACGTCCTTGCCCTTTATTACAGAGCTGTGTGCATTTCTTCTCTGATATGAAAGCTACGGAAGCTTGCCTCCCTGTTACTGGTTCTTCTCACACTATCCTGGGCTTTAGAAAAAATGCAAAGCTCAGAGGCACAACACTCTTGTAAAACTGAAGAGCATTTATTTCTCATTTTTAAGCCTTGGTTTGCCAGGACAGCCTCACAAGAAAATCTGTGTTGTTTTCATAAGGGCCTTGGTACACTAGGAATTATATTCATTCTAAATTTCAGTGCCATCATGCTAACATTTCACATGAAGCAGAAAGTGCTTCCTCACATATCAGTATGAAAATGTGAAAGACACCCTGGCTTAATGCTACTTTAAGAGATCAGAATTCATCTTTCAGCATGTGCATCACTCTCTCGGTAGTATAACAGAGTAAAATTATATTATTGTTCTGTGCCCAGGGAAATAAAAAAGGCATCTCTTTTTTAGCATATAGAGTAAATTCTGATTGAATTGTATGACCTAGCTAGAGCATGATGCAAAATCTGCTGAAATAAGTGGGGTCCTGTGTATTGATTTCAAAGGGCTTTCAAACCTGCACTGTGGTAGGAAGACATTTGTGAACTGTTTGGTCTTTGCTTGAGTTTGTTATCAAACACTAAATCACTTAAGAATCTTACAGATTTTATAAACCCCTACTTGGTTGTGATGCAATTTACATTGTTGTAAATCTCTCCATAATTTACTCAATAAACTGGTTAGATGTGATCCAAGTCAGAAAATTATGTGTGCTAGTATTTATAACTCAAACCAAATCTCCTTTTACTCTATTATCTCTTTTATCACTTTAATATAACAAAAAATATTTTTATTTCAGGTGAAATTTTTGAGAAATACCTCTTCCAAATAACATGCCAAGCTTTCAAACACCATGTCCATCAAGAAGCATGGTCACTAAACATTTGTTTGTGCAGTAACTGGAAAGTGCCATTTAGGATCGGAGCTCCTTTGGTTCTCTAAGAGCACAAAGTCTTACCTTCAGATGCTCAGAGCCTCAGAAAATGGTGACCCACAACTAATCAAAGCAAGGCAGAGGTTTTGGGCCAAAATGAGAGGAGTTGCCTAGTGGCAACAGAAAGACAAGCTGATCCAGAGGAGTCCAAGGAGCTCCTAGAACAGCCCTGGCCCCATGCAGTGACTGCAGCCCTATGCCAATAATGTTTCCAAGGGGTCAGATGTAGTCCCTATCTCATTTCTGGTAACATCCTGCCTAAAGGTTTGTCCTTTAGTTCACCTTGAACATTCCTCCATGGGCCAGAAATAATATGACCCTTTGCAGAACTATTTCTTCCTGATTAAGGTTGCAACACAAATGGACCAAAGCCAGGAAATTTAAAATTAAGCTGACATTTTGTCCTTTAATTCTAGCTGTCAAAGAGAAGAAGAATAAAAAGAAAATCAGCTTCACAGAACAAGTTCTCCAGCCTTAAGTTTTAACAAAATTTTGGTGTCCTGTTTTTTATGAGTTATGTCCCAAGCCCATTATTATTCAGCGGGTTGAATTTTTTTTAATTTTTTTTTTTTTGCATTTAACTTCTTTGCTTTTTAAAGTAAAAAGCAGAGAGGAAGAAGTCTTTAATGGAAAGTTCTCCACTGCATATTAATTATCTAAGAGACCAGAATGACTGCTTTGGTTAAATACATATTTATAAATCTTTTTAAATGCACATTATTTACTAATAGACTATTCTACTAATAGAACTGTTCTAAATGCATCCATTTCTGTCTGAGAAGGTATATATATCTTCACAATTTTTAATTAAGTGACATTATTTGAGAAAGAGCAACTCTTCTGATAGAAGTCCTCAGTGTGTAGGACTCAGTTCTGATTTCCCTTTTCAAAAACTCACCCAGAGACATTGGGAATCAGTCCCTTTACATAAAATTTACACTGCTCAAGAGTCACAAAAAGTGTTTGTGACAAAGGGCACCCCTAGTTCACAAATATTTAGGAGACAATCTCCTTTTCTCATCTGTCACAAAAGATCTGTGCCTTCAGGTTTATGACTTTCATTCAGCACTGCAACTCCTACTGGTTTCAGTTCTTAGACCAGCTGGCAACTTATAAAATATATACTTTATACTCCTCAGGTCTGCTCTGAATAGTGCCTGACCAGGACAAAAAAAAATCTGACTCCAGTCAGTTGTGTTGTGTGCGGACAATATTTGCAATCCACCACTCAAATTGATCATTTGTTTTATGTCATTCCTCCATCTTATAATCTTCCAGTTTTCTGGGTTTCAAATTTTGCATTCAAAACTTGTGGATTTGTTGGTGACGTTCAAAAGTATAGGCATTGCTTCTCACTGCCTGTTTTGTTTAATCCATGTACCTTCCATGAGAGCATATAAAACTAGGGGGCAAAACCTTGGCATTAAGCATTAAAAAAATAATGATAATCCTTTTAGTCTAGAGAAAAAGTTTTGAATTTTCACTCAAAAGTTTTCTAGTGAGTCAAATTCTACATAAAACTCTTCTGGATTTATTTCCACATTCAAACTGCAAACTACTAGAGGCTTTTGCATAACTTCAGATTTTGTTGTGAAGAGCTTACGCAGCTCTAATCTGCACATGAAACTCAGACTGACGTCAATGGCTGGTTTATGCAGGGATCAAGGGCACAATATGCAGGCAAGATCCTCTCTGCAGATAACCCAAAAGCAGAGCTTTGACCTTATAGCTCAGCAGAGAAAGCTAGATGCCAGTTGAGATACTGGTGGTCTAAAAATATTCACATTCAAACCTCAAACAAATGTTTGAAACATAGAATAAACCAAAAATTCTTACTTTGTGTTTATATCCATTTTACTTCTTTGTGCTATCATGAAATTTTATATTTTATTATGGAAACCTCTTTAAAGACAACATTTTTGAATTTAAAACAGTTTCTCAACCTGCTTTCCATCTTCACGCTAGTGATTTCAGCCTGCAAATAATTGTGGCTACACATTCCGCATCTGCAGTTTTGGGAACAAGTGGGATACCTTTCTCCATGACTGCCCTCAAGCAACAGCAACATATCCAAAACAGCAGGCTCCAATTCTGAAGCATAACTTCACTTTCCAGTGTCCACTTCCAGAAAGGGCGATTCTCGAGTCTAAGGCCCGAACACTGGAGAGAAGATGAAGTTATTTTAGACTAACATGCTTTGTTCAGTCTCATTTTCTCATCTGCTGGAAACTGAGATAATACTTGTATGTACTTCTGAAGTTGTGCTGCTGAAACACTGTGTTCTGCCCGATAGAACATGCAGCCCATTTCCCAGAAATACTGTGTCTTCTCTGCCCTTAGAAAATAGGGACCAGCAGATGAGTTAATTTTAAACTGTCAGCCCCAGCCAAAAACCAAGATTCTATCACACCTTTCCTTTGGTGAAGGCAGGAATGAGGGTCCAGCCTTAGTGATTGCTCACAGATAGTCTCTACAATAAACTGAAAGTTACAAAGGAGAGGGGATCAAGGTGGGCACCGGCTGGGAAAAACTGTTATCTGAAAATGAACTTCCCTGCAGGTTCTCTCTCAAACTGACTGGGCCCTGATGATGTACAAAGCAGAACAGCTTCAGGGTTTTATTCACCAAACACTTTGGGAGATAACTTTGTTAACACTTTTATTTTAGGGAAAATATAGTTGGGAATAAGGGAACAATCCAAACAGATTTAAAATAGTCAGAGTCCTGTGCTTTTAAAGAAAGAACAAAAAACCTGCTGTGAATTTGCATTAAGTATGAATTAGGTCTTCTTGTGAGGGTTTTTCATTACAACCTGGTCACTGTTGTGTCAGATTAGGCTATACAGTATGATGGCTTGAGTACAACCCATTGCAACCTTTCTATTGTTGTTAGAAATATTCTTCCTGAGTGAAAATCACATTTATGAAAAGCCAAAAAGATTTTTAGTGAGACAGAAAGAACTTGTCTGCTTCAAAAAAGGAAAAAATATGTGAAATTTAATATTATTAACATTAGTTTCCATTTAATATTTTGCGCTGTAATGTTTTCTTGACCAAAATAATTACATGTGGCAATGTGGACCAAAGGCTCAGTATCTATTATACAAACTCACATGCAAATTAGAATCTGATCAGCCTCACTGGCATCTTGAGCATGATACACATTAAAATTTTTGTTTGCTTTAATCCAAATGACTGCATATGATATGGAAGGTTATTTAGAACTGACCATATATATTTCCATGTCTATAGGAAGTGAGCAGACTTAAGGTTATTTAACAAGGCTGAATAATGTTTGTTTGGATGTCAGTTGGTAAGGTGTGCTCCTGGGGTGTTTTTTTCATTCTCAACTGTTAAACAATAACATTCCCCTGATTATTTTTGTCAAAATTACAAACTTCTTATCAGCATTTTACTGGAATTTTTAGAGTAGAAGATTTCAGTGTATTAAAATATCATCACAGGATGATGTTCTCCCACTGACAGATAACTTCTTACAGAATAGAATCATAGAATGGTTTGGAAAGGATCTTAAAGATAATCTAGTTCCAATCCCGCTGCTGTGGCCAGGGAACCTTCCACTTGACCAGGTTACTCAGAGCCCCATCCAGCCTGGCCATGAACTCTTCCAAGGACGAGGAGTTCACAACCTCCATGGGCAACCTGTTCCAACTACCTCGCCACCCTCACAGCAAAGTGTTTCTTCCTAATATTGAATCTAAACTTGCTCTCCTTTACATTAAGGCCATTCCCCCTTGTCCTATTTTCACTACATGCCCTTGTAAAAAGTGTCTCCAGCCCTCTTGCAGCCCCCTTTAGGTACAGGAAGGTGCTGTAAGGTCTCATCAGAGCCTTCTCCTCTCCAGGTTGAACCACCCAGACCCTCAGCCCATTTTCACAGCAGAGCTGCTTCAGCCCTCTGATCAACTCAGTGGCTCTTCTCTGGACTCATTCTAATAGGTCCACATTTTCCTTGTGTTGAGAGCCCCAGACATGGATGCAACATTCCAGGTGGGGTAAGATGGATGCAGATAACAGCATGAAGGCAGTCTGTTGGACTCATTGGAGTGGTGTTTCTCTCTTTAAATCCTACTTCATACCAACCAGTCCTGGCCTGGTCAGTTTGCTTACTTGTTTGGAGGAGAATAAGCCCAGGACTCAGCTCAGTAAGCCACTTTCCCTAACCACTTTTTCAGGTCAGAAAATCATTCAATTCACAGCAAACTTATTCCGCCCTCTCTCCCTCCCTCAGCACATACACAAGCACAGAGCATGTCTCTCCTTGAGAGCATGTTTTACAAGCTTAGCAAAAAGCCATACACAAATTGTCCAAAGCATGCAATTTCTAAAGGGTCATAATTCAGTCAACTGAAAACTGACTTTTTCACCTGCAGAAGTGCACCTCACTAGTTCCAGTTTTTTTGTAGCTTTCCACCACTACCCTTGCTTAGAAAGCTATTCATAAAGAAGAGTCACAATGACTTTGTGTGAATACACAGAAAGCTATTTCTCTCCCCACTTTTCTCAAAGAAACTCAAATTTCACCTCTGCACCTAACCAACATTTTTCTTTTAAACCATTTCATTTCAAATTTTTTCAGGAAAAATTTGGCCCAAATGGTGCCATTTTCAGAAATCTATGTATGACTGAAAAGAAGTAGGGACTAAGCACAGAATATCAGCATTGGTATTTTGTTAGCTGTGACTTGACCTGACTTGAGAGATTTATATTTTAATGTGGATTTTCTCCCACCAGGGAGATTGTTATGCCCCATAAATCCAATATTCACAGAACTCCAGTATTAGGTAGTACTGAGGGATGTAAAATACTAGTTACAAACAGTTTGCCTGGGGTATCAAAGAGAGAAACTGAAGTCTCTAGCTTTGGAAAGGATCCAGCCATCCTCTCCACACAAGGAAACAACTGTCTCTCCCAGCCACAAATTCCCAGCAGCATCTGAGGCTAAAAAGCACATTTAAAATTGACAGGGTTAAGAAATCTGGAAGCCACAGGTAGGGGTTGTTATCCACGCTTCTGTGGTTAGCAAGCTATTACACCTCTGCAATAGCTTAAGACTGCCAGAATTGAATGCACCTGGGTTCTCCACTTCCTTGAAGATTTGAGCTTCAGTCTCTTTCTCAAGAGCAAGGTATAAAAAGATTACTAGCAGCATCATCTCATACCTTCTCCTACCCAACCTTGTAAATCTGAGGCTGCCCTTGGTTTAAAAGCACCGATGTTAAAATACCAACAGTGCTTCTCTCCTTGTGTCTTTCCCACTCTTCGCTTTTCTTTGCAGATTTCAAGGTGATGACAAAAGAGAGAACAGTCTTAGCATTTGTTAATACCCACTTGACCCACAAAAGAAATTCACTAGCATTCGCAGCTTCTAATTTAAAAACCATTAGACCGTTCCGCTTGGCGGACCAGATCTAAATATTCTTAAAGGGGTGGTTTAATTTAATCATTACCTTAACAAGCCCCCTTTTAAAATGATGATCCGCCAAATTCAGGGGATTTGTTTTGGAATCTGATCCAATAACTGGCTTTGTACAAAGAGAAGCATAGCCGCATCTGATTTGGTTCAGAACGGGGTGATAATCATGAAAATTACTTTGCATATTTAATCACTGTGAAAACATGAGTACAAACTACTTTCTAGAGATTACCTTAAAAAAAAAAAAAAGCTTCAGGCTTTGCAGCAAGCATGCCAAGTACTTTGATTTACAGAGAATTATTTGGATTTTATAGAAAGCTCAGTGTTTCAAAGACTTCAAGATAGTCAGCCAGTGTCAAAGAAAAATTACTAAATACTAGAAGGAAAACTTTTTATCGGAAAAAAAATTATGTTAACACCAATTGTGGGATTTATGTTTGTGGGATTTTTTTAAGTTTTTGTCACTTAACAACCTAGATTTGAAGCAAAGACCTTACTCAAAACCTCTCTGATCTTGTCAAGAGGGCAGAGACACATTCTCTCCAGGTTTGACCTGGCATGTTTCCTTATGGCCAGAGGTGAGTCAGAAGCCAGCAAGTCAGGGCTGTGGTCAGGACTTTCACAAAGTTTGAGCTGGGAGAGTTGGCATCAGGACTGCTCTCTAGTACCTGTACACAGTGGGAAAAAAAAAAAAAGATCCAGCAAGGCACAGAAGGGCCATCATCTTCTAGCTTCAGATTTTTATCTGTATGTCGCTAGCTGAGGTCCGGCTACACATAGAAAATTTAGAGACAAATGCCTAGAGAAATTAATTTTTCTCACCTAGACCAGACAGATAAATAAAAGTACACTGACTAGTAGTTAGCAAAAAAAGACACATACATATACATGACTTGCAAATATTTCCCCAAGCTGAAGCAACTGGATACCAGATGAGTATTCCATGGTATGTAAAACTATATTTGCTGCTGAGATAAACAGGTATAGCTCCACTAAATCTGTCTGAGTTGCCTCTGCTTAACACTTGAAGTGAATTAGGCCCTACCTTTACTGTCAGTTGCTTTTAAATCCTGGCACTGTGATACAGCAATGTTTGTAAATAACCCAGCATCTGAGAGTTACAGTGTAGGCAGAATATCTGAGGGATAATTGTCACAGGCATCTTAGATTATGAAGCCTGCTCTAACAAATATCTGTAGGAATCATCTCAGAGGTGTCTTCCTGTCTGTAGCTACCGTGCATGTACAGAATTCATGAAAAGGCATGCCTAAAATTTTCTGTGGAAACTGGCATAATATGTACATATGCATATGAAATATGTATGTGTCATACAGACTGCTCTATTATAGACACACATTTTTATATGTTATACACACAAATATATATATGTGACTATATATATATGTATTCATATATATATATACATGCACCTGTATCTTTTTGCATACTTTTCTTATATAGCACATATTGCTCTAAGCATTATATGTTCCACAGCTTCAGCAGACTAGAGGTTAATGAACAGGCTTTTTCTCACATATGCACAGAACAGATAATTTTCTTTACTGTTCACGATAAGTTGAAGGAGCATTTGAGTGACAGACCAATTTGTCAATCAACTACAAAGTGTTGAGGAAGCTTCCTCTGCATAATTTTACACGCAGAGATCAAATGTGACCTCTGATTGTACAGTGGGTATGGACAGTCAAGGTTACGAAGTCCAAAGGAGTCATGCAAATCAGTTACCTTTTCTGAGTGCCTTGACTTTCTAAGGTTATCTGTGCACTAAAATAATCACAGGATTTTAAGAGAAAGATGAAAAATACTTCTTTATTATTTTAAGTGTGTGTATGCATGTGTGAGGAAGGTATATGTATGAATTTATTGTGGAGCTTGAATATATGTGTTTTTACTTTATAGCCTGAATTATTTTTTAAGGTCTCAACACAGAGCCCCTGGTTCTGACATCTCACGCAGTTTCTCTTGAAAGCTATATTTTAATAGCAGCTCCGTTCATTTAATGTTAGCCACTTCAGATGATTTCTTTGCTAAAACCTGAATTATGAAAATCACTTGTCAATTACCCTGGGTAGCTGTGTAAAAGAATTATTGCACATTCACAGTGAAAAGAAAACTTTATTTTCACCACTTTCCAGTAAAAGCTAATTCAGAATAACTCCATTTAACAGTTATTTTATGCTGAAATACTGAATACCTCAGGGAGTCTTTTAGGGATTTTAAAGTCTCTTTATTTATAAATGATTCATGCTGCATTTTCAGAAAAACCTACAATTAGTGTGGGAAGCACAGAGACTCCTTTGGGAAAGGTAAAAAAACCCAACAAAATATACATGCATTATATACAGTCTTTTTATCTATTGTTGTTTTGCAGTGGACTATAAAAAGAAAAGAACTAGAAAAAATGGCTAGGAGATATTTTATCTAACCTTTTAAATATATGCCTCAGTGGACAGTATTTTGTGAAGTGGTTACCCTTATGATTTGTACAGCCCACAGAATTCTTTTAATGCAGATTTCATTTTGGCTTGCACTTTCCAAACCCAGTTATAAATGAGCAAGCTAGCTAAGAGGAGAAGCTTTCTGTGGAAACACAGGAGGACAAAGCACCCCTTCCACCTGCCCCCTGTGAGAGTGATGGTCACTAATGTCTCCATATTTGCTGCCTGGGGTGGTGCTATAACTTCAAGGTCTTTGAAATGCTCACACCAGCAGGCATCAAAGACCACACAAGCTCATTCAGCTTCATGGGGAATCCTTCTGCTCACTCAGGCCAGAGGACAGATACATATTGCTCTAGTTGTCAGCACTGCAGGAGTTTATGCACCCCCTTCCTTGTCACACGGGTGGGGGGAATGAGCAGGCAAAGGCAATGAGTGGCTCAAGACTCTCAGCACACACCCCTAGGGCTCTTATGGCTTCACCCTGATGTGGCTGCCCTTTCTGGAGCCCTGGGTTAGCCTGGAGTCCTGCTTCATGTGCTGGTGTTACATTAGAGGCACACAGGACAGCATCAGGTTAAGGGTCATGCTCCAGCATGTCTACTTGCCTTAATGAAATTAGATTCAGAGCGGCACTAGGGTTGAAGGATGGATATTTTAACATTTATATATCCCTTATCTTCTTTCAAACAAAGCTCAATAAAAATCCATCCTTAAATATTCACTCAATCAGAGCATCTCAGTGTTGATGAAATGTTCATGACTTCCCCTCAGTGTAAACTCTGTGAGATAGCTCCAATCCCATGAACTACAAGGAGTGGTGAACAAGCAAAACCAAACAGATACTATTGGCTTCAAAGGGACAAGATCTGCTTAAATATATTTTTCCCCACCTGCTTGCTGAGTGTGCACTGGTACTGTTACAAATGACTAAATATCAAATGCAAACAAAATTTCTCAGGGGTCAGAAAGGTCATCCACAGTTTTGGTAAAATTACACCAGCATTTACAGTGTGAAACTTGTAGGGAGTTGAAAACTATCTGGACCTGCTCACTGACCAGTACTGGTATCCAGAGAACCTCCCATAAGACACACAGAAGAGATGGCAAGAAGATCACCATCAGATACTCTATCTCATTGACCAAATGTGCAAATGACATGGGGGAGAGGCGGGGGGTTGTTATTATTGAGCTAAAAATGGAAAATCTCTGACTGACTGACTTAAACCTAGAGATAAAGAATCTGCATCACACTCTTACTGGCTTGAATATATTTGATGGTTTCTCAAATGGTAAACATTGTTCTAAAGTAAAGAGAAACTCATAATTTGCAGTTAGGTGGTATTTTAATTTTCTTTTTAGTAAAGCTCAGTGAATAACACAAATGAATTGCAAACTGCACATGTACCAGGACTTGCTTTGGCACTGTCAGCAGTTGTTTGGATATCGACAGGTGGAATGCAAAAAACCCAACTTGAATAAATTGGAATACCAGCAAGAACAACATTACTACATAGCAGATAAATAAGAATACCATTACTGAGATATTGTCTGTGTAACAGGCGACTTGAAAGGAAAACAGGACCCCGAAGTACTATGACTTTTTAACATGTTGAGCTATATTTTTTGATTCTCTATGTAGTATTGCAAGACAGTGCTATAGAACTCAGAAGATGGAGCTTGTTCAGTATCACGTTCAGTGCAGTATCAATTGAGAAGTTCCCCACAGTCTCTTGCACACTGGATTTTCTACCTCATCTACCAAACAAACAGAAAATACACAGGACTCCTGTCTCCACTATTGAAACAAAAAAATAGCTAAGTACATCTAGGACTTGAAGCATACTTCAAGCAATAGGTCTGATTATACCTTTCCAATTAAGAGTAAATTATCTGCAAGACTCTCCAGAGCTGGATGAACTGGTGAGGTGTATGAGCATAAAAAGAAGGAAAGGGAAAATGGGAAAATAAGGAAATGGAAAAGGAAGGAACATGTTTTGTTTTAAAACAATCTACAAAATGAATACATTCCAGGTAGGTTTTCCCTGCTCTAAGATACCAAATAATAGTTTGTAATTTCCTCAATGCTGTGGACCTAAAAAACCAGCATGATTTCTATAAGACACAATAGGCTTATTGTTCTTTTTAAATCACCACAGAAATTATCCTTGGCAAACAGCAGAGGAACGTCAAGGTTTGTTTCAAGCCATGGACACTTCTTGAGATTTTTCACCTCATTCTGAAAAGGAAGGAGAAGAGACCCTGTAAGTTCTTACAGGTGAATCATTAAAGTGAAGACTGAGTGTTGGTGCCAGGGGCACACCCTGATAAAGAATGAAGATCCAAAGATTTTAGGCTTATTTTTCAGAATAAAATATGACATTCATAAATAGGAGCAATGCACTTTCATATTGCCAAAGCAAAATAAAAATTATTTGTAAGTGAGTTAGCCACGATCTGCACCCCACATGAGGTCTTTGGATGGCCATAGTTTCAGGTATCTCATTGCCTCTTGTATTTGTGTAGATCCCACAGATTTCATCTCTTTTATACAATGTTGCTGCACCACTGGCATGTCAGGAAAAACTCAGAATGATGCTACAAAATAGTAAGATCAGAATAATACTATGTCAAGGGATGTAAAAGTAATGTTGCGTTAAAACTAAACTTCTTATATTTCCTCTTGGAGAAGTGCCATCATGACTTCCACAACTACAAAAAAAATTTATTATATTGTTTTATTCATTTTTCTTTCTTATTTTTAAAGTGAAATGCAGGAGGTTTTCTGGGCCATGAATGTAACACGACATAGCAATATAAAAAATTAGGAAATAACTCTATGTAAAAAGTCCTCAGAAATATATAACATGGGAGGAATAATCTTGGTTTTTGTTTCTTCTCTATAAATAGGATGTGATAATTAGGACACAAAAATTGGCATTATAATTGAGCATGTGGAATCCCTGAAGTTTCTTTTAATCTTAAATTATTATTACTATTATTATTATTATTATTGTTATTCTTTTTTGTTTCACAGTGTTGTCTAAGAAGGAAAAGATTTATTTTTGAAGTGTTTCTCTACCTTATTTTTTTTGCCAGACATTAGAAATAATGCTTCAGCAATAAAAGTGCAAACCTTACACTGACAGCAAGTTATCCCTCTTTTAAGATGTTAACTGGTATCAAAATGCAACATTGTACATTTCAGCTTCTGAAACAATAACATTCACAATAAACCACTCACAGTAATTTCACTGACTCAGATGTGCCTTAAGTTAGATGCCAAGTAAAATTCAAGAAGCAACCTGGGACTAGCTGGTGAATACTCTGCACAAGATGGCAAAGGCTCAGGATGCAGTTAGGCAATGCCAATTAAAACCACAGGTCGGTCATTCCCTTGTCAGGTTTTCCACCCCCTCAGGAACCTTTAATTAAAACAAATAAAAAAACAAACCAAAAAACCCTCAAAAATCAGTTTCCTGGTTGTAAAGGAGACCTTTCAAGGAAGCTTGGTTCAGTGGCCTACAAGTTCACTATACAGCTTCTGTATATTTCAGGCCATGGGATTAATGACAAATCCAACAAAGCATACGACTAACTTTAAGCCTGTATGTAATCTCAGTTAAGTCAATTAGTCTGCCTGCATGCTCAAAGGTAAGCAGATCCTGAAGTACTTTTCTAGTCTAGTATGATTATCCCTAGTGATGTGCAGACATGGTAACTGCTAACCTGTGCTTTGAGGAAACCTGCCTTCTGCCTCAGCCCAGAAACACATCTTTCTGCAGTGTCTACTAAATATATCATCAATTCTACTCTAAGCCACTGGAGTCTTGAGGAAAGATTTAAAAAGGAGTAAATAAGTGAGGTTCCTTTCTCATTCTATAAAATATCCAATAGAGATGTTATTTGTACAGCTGTATACAGGTTGTATAACAGGTGACTAACATTCTCCTTCAGTGTCTATCTTTAAATGGCTAAACAAAACAAATTTTCACTTGTGATGGTTAATTCATTTCTGGGTAGAGCTATTGTTGGGCTTGCCCATGTTACATTTACATAGTCCCTGTACATGGTACAAGCACATTCACATTCAACTCAGAAGAAGCTCAATCTAGGTGCTTTACTGATGAAGCTGTGAGTTCCTTACATACAGCTTGAAGTTACATCTCTTGGCACACCTAGAGATTGTAAAATAAGTCACAACCAATCCCCTTCAAAATCTCCAGGAACATTTATGAGGGCAGATTGTGGTCTTCTAAAAGCAGGCTCTCAAAGCTCTTCTGTTTAGTTTATTTGTCCTTCACAACTGTTACTAAATTACTAGACAGCCCAGCAAGGCTGTCCTAGCTTGAGTCTGTCTTCACCTAGAACAGCCAGAGTTTCTTGAAGGATGAACCCAGTCTGAGATGGAAATACCCTTTCTCTGCAGTATATTTCAGGTTATGAAAAACCTTCTCTGAAAATTGTGCAAGATCTCCAGAGCAAATCATGTAAATCTGTTGTGTAAATATGTATTTATGGGGGTTTTAGAGTTTGGATAACTGTCACAGAAATAGTTCCCTATGTCTGAATATATATTTAAGGACTTAAAAAATATGAAATTTTGACCTGATCCCTTGCCATAGATCTCATCACTACTCCAGTGGCTGTGCAGACGTAGGATGACATTCCTGCATTTTTCTGTTCCATGTGTCCATGCATAGCCAATCCAATCCTTACAAACAATGCAGGATTGTAAACAGGGCAAGGCTCCTTCTTCAAATGGGAAAACAGTGTTTGCTCAGGAGAAAGGGATACTGCATCTCTTAGAAAATGCTGGCTTTGGACTGGCAGAGTTTGCCTGCTAGGGAAAATAAGCCATTTTCTGGTACCATTGCAGTTCAGGGTGACCAGGGGACACCATGGCTTGACACACTAGTATTTGTCTCATGGATCTCTTGTACCATGTAAGTTCAAGTTAAAATTATCTTGCTGCCATCCCAACAGGGAAACAAATGCACTTGTGGGCTTTCACCTAGATCTGCTGGTATAAACAGCAAAAGGGAAAGATACCTTATTCCTTCACAGCTTTCCTTCCACCTTTTCCATTGTAAAAGGCAACTGGAGTCACGTGGATTTTTGCACCTCTAGATATCAAGTGGAATTTGGACTTCTTGGTGAGATTTTCTCTCACCCTGTGGAATCCTCTTTGCACTGTGTTAGAAAGCTTACAATATGATTACAGGTAAAACCATATGCTTTTTTCCAAGGGAAAGATTAGAGCAGCAGAACTATACCCTAGCAACAGGGTCCATCACACAGCAGGATGATATTCATGTCTATTTCCTGATTTAAACTTGTTTTCAAACATAGACCCAGTTATTAGATCCAAGTTCATCCTGAGATATCTGTTCTCATGGACTGTGTGCTGGTATCTCAGAATTATCTGCTTTTTGCAGATATCCCAACCTGCTAATTAATAACATGAACTCATAGTATGAGTTCTCTGGCTGAAATCACAGCTACAAATAGATAAGAAAATAGTGTATATACCTTTAATTTTAAAGGTTTTTTTTAATATAAACTGCTTGCAGTGGTTCTGCTATGTCATATGTTGTGACATGATATAAAGAATGACATGATGTAAACATCAACGTGTTATGACCAAATGCAAAATGATCCAATCTGACTAAGCATATAATGATTTTCTTATTCTTTTTCTTAAGTCATACATTCTACCTTACTCTTAATTGGTTAATTCTATTCAGGAACCAGCTTCAGAAGTGCAGGAAGCAAAACTGTCCATCAGTAGCAATACAATATACAGATATGCAGAAACATAAATGTTGTGCTGGAGTGATGTTAAGGCTGCCTCGGAACTAACACCCCAATTCTGTGTTGGGAACTATATAGGCATGCTCTACAGAACAGAAAATCTGATGTTAAAAAGATTTTAAACATGATCATGGCATGAAATGTGCTTGCATTTTTCTATGTACACATCTTTGATACCAGCTGGAACTGAGCAGCAACAGAAAAAAGCTCTTGAGGAAGATTAGGAAGATGGCATGAAGTACAGAAAGTTAAGGCTGTGAATCTTTATAAGTCTGTCATGGTCTAACATACTAAAGTGCTCATTATCAATATAATGCATCAGCTCTCTAGTCTGATGGTTGTAAAGGTCAGTTAGCCTGTATAGCAGTCCACAAAATGAGCATTCTCCAATTAATTGTAAAAGCTGGTACTGTAATTCTACCTTCCACACTTCATCATGACTAACAGGTGACATGAGTAAATGACAGACTGTACAGACACCTCTTAGTCATATTAATAGTCAGGCACGGTAGCAAGGGTTAAGGACAGAGTGTCAGGTTTAACTTCCCCTCATTACCATTCAGAAAACTATCATTTAATATTAAGTTAATTGTAACACAAGGATATGAGTCATGCCCTTGTGTTACAATTACCTTTAATATTAAATAATAGTTTTTGTAATGGTAATTTCCTTTGGGGATGTTTTATTCTACATTAGGCAGTTCTGACTGATGTCTGTCTTTGCAGATATCTCTATCAGCCACTAAAAGCTCTTCTATGAGTTCATATCCATAATCTACAAGAATTCAAGACCATGAGTATTGTTCCATTGAAGCCATTGTCCTTTACACTAGATGTTTCTAATCTATTAACTGTTTGACTATTTGATTGTGCCATAACTGTGATTTTCCTTTTGAAATCTGCACAGAAGTGTATTCCTCTTGCTCTGCTGTGATAGGACTTCATATCCTCAGCTGCCTTGTTACATGGTATATTCATGAGGTGGGCAGTCAAGAGAATGCATAGGGTTTGACTTGTTATAACTATGGTGATTTAGCTATCTGAGAGTGTAGTGGATTCTAGGAACTGGACTAAAGTAGTGATAAGAGTTTGAATTAGACTTTTAATGAAGAACAGTGTGAGCTCAGAAATCACAGGAGATGTAGTAAACCAAATTTGTCCCCGCCCCATGTGCAGAGGTCCTCTGTCAATGGTTACAACCATACAAAGCTGTGCATTTTATAAAAAGTTGTTTTCAGAAAGGTATCATTTAAATGAGCAAAGGACAGAGACTAAAAGCTACAAGATCTTAGACTGACTATGAGTGGAAAAGTACTGTCAGTAAGGTCTCAGTATCCTCTCTGAGGCTTTAAGAACATCATGGAGATCCTTTCACTCAAATAAATACTTCTGCATTCAAGAATCATAGAGTGAAGGCATAAGGCTCTCTAGAAATAGTCTGGTTATCCAGCTCTAAAGAAGGTATGAAGGACAGCAAGTTCTGCTGATGCACAGGAATTCTTTTGCCAGTGCCAGGGAAGAACACACGTACAACAGCAATATCCTGGGGGAAAATTTGTGCTCTACTGCCCATGGCAATTTTGCAAGGTTAACATAGGGAAAGCACCAGGATGAGGTTTGAGACCAGATGGTTCCACAAAACACCCCAAACTGACAGTAATTGGACAAACAGGACCAGTACTGCTATCCTTCTTGGTCCTCACAACACTATCAAATGAACTCTTCAGAAAGGGTCAATGTTGAACTCCCTAGTACACACCAGCCAGATCAGAGAGTTCTACAGTGGGACTAAAATCTAAGCCTGAGTGCCTATAAAATTTTTGAAAACTTCTTGAGTTACAGATTTCCTTTTCTGTTTAGGATCTGGGACTGAATTTAAAGCTTTCTTTGCTTTCACAAGTGGAAGATACATATATATAAGATGTAAAAACTGGTGAAGTTGAGTCTCATAAAGGAAATTCTGTTTGAAATGACCATAGCTTTGGTGTAGAAGAATTTTAAAGAGCTCTGAATTTTATCTTCAATATTTTTTGCCCTTGCCAGCAACAGCTCAGCCAACAATCACTATTCTTTCCTCTCTTTCAAAAGTTTGAAGTACAGCTAAAGCCTAAGTGAGACCACATTCTCAGTGTGGTTATCACTTACAAATCTTCTTTACCAAGCAATCTTTATACACCTGAATCACACAGGTTATGAAATATTGGTGCTCCAGATCATTAGTCAGGTAATTACAGTTTTTGTTTGTTTGGCTTTAATTAGAATTGGTTTCAGAAAGCATCCATTACAAGTAGAGGTCTTCACTGAACAACTGATATACAGCAATCCTCGATTAGCAAATAAAGAACGTCCATTCTTACACCTCGCTTAAGAAAAAAACAACTCCCTAAGTGCTCAACACTATTTAACTTAGAGATTTCAAGTCACTGGTGAGTGAAAGGAGGGCGGTATCAGCCTCTCATGTAACCAGATGCA
The DNA here is from genome assembly GCA_013400515.1 of Erpornis zantholeuca. Classification (NCBI taxonomy): domain Eukaryota; kingdom Metazoa; phylum Chordata; class Aves; order Passeriformes; family Timaliidae; genus Erpornis; species Erpornis zantholeuca. Next base: position 20,177 of record VZTN01000206.1, read on the forward strand.
TCTAGGTCAGGGACAAGAAAGAAAAGAAACTCATTTCTGTGACTCACACCCAGCCATTTTCCACCCTAGATTTGCCACAAAGACACTCAACAGTATTGTAGTAGTAACATATATTTGCCTATTTAAGGGCAAATGCTTTGTGCAATTCTGCACAGCTTCACTGAATTTAACAGTTTTGTAAACACTTAGACCAGGACCTTATATTTTTTCAGATGCAAACCATCGCATTTAGACAAATTTGCTTTCCTCAAGTGCCATCCTGTATGTATTTGTGGCAGAGAAACTGTACGACAGGAAACACATTCATCTTTAATCTGATGAATGCTTCACCACATGCTAGGGTGTGTGTTTCAAAGTATATTGTCTGAGAGATCTGTTCTCAGAAATCATGGTGTGGGGGTTTTCAAAGAGACAGATGTAGAAATGCTTACATGTTCCTACTCAAAGCTGATTGGCCCAAGTACATGAAACTACACAAATCTAAAATTGAGACTAGCACAGACTTAATGATGCAAACTTCCATACATCGGCTTTATAATCCTCACCAATTTCCAGGAAACAAAGTAACATAGTAAAATTAGGGGGGAACAAAGAATTTCTCAATTTATTAGGTACATGATCCAAATCCTGTGGAATTCAGAGGGAGCCTTTGCATAAAGAATAATGGACTTTGGAGTAGGCTCTGTGCAAAGAAGTCATTTCTGGCTGTAGAAGCAAAAATGCCCCCAGCCACAGAGCCAAGACATGTATTTTGTATGCAAAAATAGAATTACTTGGTGAGAACTCTATACATTATGCTCATAGGTAAAAGTTAAATAAAGCATCCCTCTGCTAGTGCTGTTTTTCATATTAAGCAGGAAGGAATGAATGCAATATGCAATTCAAAAATAAATTTGGAGAGAAGGAAAAGGGTGGGGGTAGGTGAATAAATATATGTAAAATCACAACATGATACTAATGTTCAATTACAAAAACTTTACAGAAGTCTATTTATTTATTTATTTATTCTAATTCTAAATCCCTACCACTACACAACAATGTCACATTTTAATGTAATATCATGTCCAATGCATATTCATGAAATAAAAATCTTGGCAGTGGCACAAGAAAAGTGGGATGAAGTGTGTTTGGCGGAGTGCGTCACGTTTCCAGACCAGCGGATTTTTTGATTAAAGTCCCTTATCCGTTTTATCATGCATATCCACTCTCTGATTAAAGTGATCTGGAGCTGACACTCACAATGTCAGTATGCACTGAGACCCTTCACACAAAACATGGTTGGAATTTATATGCTTTAAAAAAGGGGGGGAGGGGAGGAATGAGAAATAGACCGACCGAAGCTGCTGCATTAAATTAAGTATAAATGTATATATCTATCTACTGAAAAAACACACTTGGACTTGCTTGTTTTAATCTTACATATTTCTTTTCAACATTACCAGGCTACAAATACTGCATGTTTTGCTTCCATTTCAAAAAGTATCTGTCGTGCAAGTTCTTTATCTCTGTTACACTCGGCTTTTGATCAAAATGCTTCCACGCTGAGGTGAAAAACACAGCTGAGGTCTCCTACAGTCACAAATAAATAACAAATTTCTCCAAATCTACACACACTTTCTACTTTCTTTATTTTCTCCCAAAAAACCCTTTAATTAATGTACCACATCTCAACCACCCGTTATCTGTTAAGAAAACAGATTCTGCCACAGCAGAAGTACATGGGTGTTGGAAGGGGAGGTTTACCACACATCCACAGACCTTTTCATCAGGTCCCATGCTCAGAAGCCTCCAAGTATGTGTAGGTTATTTGAAAATGTATTTTCAAGCCTCACAACATTTAAGAGGATGCAAATTACCTGAGGTAAGTGTCGTATGCATGAAAATATGGTAGCCATTTTTCTGGCTTTCTGTGAGTCTTTAAATTTTCCTTGAATTTAAAGAGCTTGTGGTCAGGCTTTTCACCTTGATTGCAGGAGGTGCTTAAACATAAGCTCAACTTTAAGCATAAGAAAAATGAATTTTAATTACTTCAATTGTTTGTCTTACCTGCAAATAAAGAGATTATAACAGCTCATTTAAAAGTGGTGTTGTAAATGTTCATTCTCTCTAGCAATACAACAGCATTTTGCATTTCTAAATGTTGGTCTCCAATCACTAAATATGTCTGAAAAGGCATCTTTGGTTTCAGAGATCCACAGATCTCCCAGGGTCTGCAGTGCTCTTCAAAATCTGTCTTTAAACTGAAATATTGTGGATCTTTTGGTAAGTTTTAGCTGGTTAGTAGGATTTCAGAAGCTTATGTTTGTTCAATTTATCCAATATATCTTTTCATATTTAATAAATAGCTTATATAGAGTCTGAATATGTCTCAGCTCCTAGGGATTACCTTTTTAATTTCACACAACCTTAGGAAATTTTAACTGGGAAATTTTTTTTACTGAAGAAAACAACTGGACAAGTAGTATGTGTAGGGACCAGTGTTGTTCCTCTTCTCACATCCTGCTCAGTTGTGGGTCTTAATGTCAAAGTTCAATCAATGTGCTATTCCAATGAGGGGCTTCTGAGCATTTAATGCAGCTTTGACAGACACTGAGTTGGAATTAGTGAAGGACCCTCAAATTAATTTCACTTTTGAATTAAACCTCTCCCTCCCACATAAGCTTTAGTACAGGAAACAGAGTGAGAGTTTAAGGTAACACATTAATTTATTTTCTTTGGAAAGGCAGACATTTGAACATATACAGAATCGCTGCATATAACACCACCCTCAACATTCCACTGAAAGAGCAGAGGCTTCCTGCACTTCTTTCATCACAATTCTGCCAGAACAGTGAGAATTTGTCAATAAAAAAGAAAATAAGTGGAGATTTTTAGGACAAGCATTCTGGAAAAACTTTACCAGGCATAAAGTGTGTTTTCATCAGCATGAGCATAAACCGCTGGGCAGTTTCACGGAAAATCACCCAGTAGAGTTTCCATATTCACAATCATTTCTAGCCCTTTTCATCATTTCCATGTTTACTCACTACTGCTAGTGGCACAAGAGCCATCTCAGAAAGGGAGGATGAGTAAAACTGCCACATACACAGCTGAGGACCCAGCTACACTGAGAGGCAGTTGCAAAATCCTTCACTGACTTTTTATTGTCTTGCTATCAAGCACAGGCTGGAAATGAAGAGCTGCATCTGCATGTGGTGCCCAGCTGAGCACCATTTGTCCTGTGTGACGACACAAGGGATTTGGATGGCTGAAACCAAAGCTATAGCTGCAGTATGGAGAGTTTGTATAGATTACACAAAACCTGGCATATAAGGAATGCATGTTTCCAGGTAGCTGTTTACAGTTTACAAGCCAAATTTTTCCCTGACCAAAATTTGTAGACATGTCCAGATATCAGCTGCATCTGAAGATCTGGGATTCTGTTCACAGGCCCCAACATAAAAAGACAAATAAAAGATTATTTTTAAAAAAGAGGAAGAGTAAGACAACTACATTGCATGGATTAACCATTCAAAATTATTATTACCAATGATCATTATTAACTTATATGCTGTCTAATTTGCACCCAAAATGGCTGTCTTTCAGCCACTTCTGGTCCAAGATTGAGCAGAAGCAATGCTCTAGTAAGAAATTTTATCACTTAATGTCTCACATTACAATTTCCTTACATTTAGCAGCTATACAGCTGTAGTCAATAGTACATGAGACATTATGAATAATAAATAACTTGCTACATTTTAATTGCCAAAGTAAATGAATGAAGCACAGTCTCTGTTCCAGTATCCTTGCTTTTAAAAATTGTGTTCTCTTACTAGAGGGAGAAATGAAAACAAATGTTTGTGAAAGATGAAACAGCAGGAGTACTGGGAAGAAAGAAACAAGAAAAACTATAAATGCATCCACAGGTTTAATTACAGAAGTGAGAAGAGTAACACAATGGTAAATCCAATTTTGAATCTGATGTGGAAGAAAAGGAAAAATCAGATATTTTGGCACAGGCTAAATAGTGCAAGACAATAAAGGTTTGCAAACCAGTTTACTGTGCCCAGAGAGGGAAAACTGTGGCCAGAAGGACCTCCCTACTTCTGTATTTGGGTAAGTGGATATGCTCTGACATAGGTACTCTTCTGAAACTTGACCATTAAAAGAGAGACCACAAGCCCATATCCAAGGACTCCTTAGGCTATCTAAGGCAGAACAATAGCTCAGACCATTTAATAAAATGGGTTTAAGTACGAAGAGTAGAATCTTCCATTTTGTTTCTAGGTAAAATTCAGATAGAGTGATACTTTCCCTTGGCTGAAGTCACCTCTCTGCACTCTTCAGAAGCAGAAGGACACTTTTACTTACAGCACCTGAAGGCAGGAGCTGGAGATAAGTATCTTAAATTCACATGAAAATGCAACGAATGGAGCATATCCTGCAGCTGTTAACCACTTGTGACAAGCAGAAGTGGTCCTCTCCCTAATTAATTTGTCCATGTTGCTCTTATTTATTTCAGTCAGTATGTCGACAGGAAGGCCAGGGTGCAGGCTGGAGAGGGGAGCCTGGCCTGGTGATACCTGCTACAGCACAAGGGAGAAGGAGGCAATAAAAAAGGCTGCAGCAATCACAGCAGGACCTCACCATTTACTGCCACTGAGAACCCCAGAGCACCCTCTTGCCAGGAGCTGCTGGTCTCAGTGGGCTTCCAAAGCTGCTCACCCACAGCTCCAGCCAGACCTGCTGCACCACCCCACATGCAGGTGTGAGGCAGTCTCTTTGTAATACCTAGGGTCAGGTCTTCTCTGCAGGAGCATTGATCTGAGTGGAAAAACACAAACTTTAGAAGAAATTTTTAACTTCTATCACCCCTTTAGACCTTGAGGCTTAATTTAGTCAATCTCAGAGTATATTATTTTGCTTCCGTGAAGGCCTGAGTGTGAATGTAACTGGGAATGGCGTGTGCCAACATGTTTTGGGTAGAGCAGAGGGGATTGACTCTGCTTTAACATCCATCTCAGAGTCCATCTCGCTCTCCAACTCTCAGGTTTTTAGTGCAGTTTCTATTCTGGGTGTCTGCTCCACACATTAAGAATGTGAACAGAAATCCAGAACATTGCCCATGAGCAGAGCTCCTCAGCCCCAGTAAAAACTGTATGCTGTGCTCTAGACAGTCTGCACAATAGATGCATGTTATGAATACAAATAAAATACGCTGTTTCCAATTAATGGGATTTAGGGCTGGGGCTTTTTAACTTAACTCCCATGGTTTCCTTTTGAAACTTCTGCATATATTTTCTATTTTTGAGGGGGGGTTATAAATCCTGTTTTAATGTTTTGCTGTTTATGCAAATTTCCAAATATAAAGGCATATGGTGGCAAAGTGGCACTAACTATCTGCTTTTCAGCACACATTCCTCTGCTATTACAAGAAAAGAAGGCCTGATGGAAAAGGAAGAAAAAAAAAAAGAAAGAAAGCAGTGTACAAACAGACACTCTGTATAAGCATAGCATTGATTCACATTTCTTAGCTTTATTCTTGACCTCTGTTTCACTAATTGCTCTAATGGCTCCTGCAGGGCAACGGTGGATGCTCCTTCATGTCATAAGGTAGAGTGGCTGCTCAAGTTTGTAATTATAGTTTTAAACTAGCAGAGAAAATGAGAATAATAAAGGAGAACTTTTTGAGTCAGAGGTTCCCCCTCACACTGGCAGATTCACTGCATGGGTTTCATGTATCCAGTTTGCATTTTGCCTGATAACATAGAAGGCACATCATGCTATTTTAAAACAGCAGGATTATTTTCTCCATTCTAATTGATGAACAGCTGTGCTGTAATAGACTACAAAGCACAGCATCACTGATCTCTCCTCAGGCCACCCTAGGAACTGAACACTCCACAGGGAACCAGAAAAGGATGAATGCTAAAAAAGGAAAAAAAAAAAAAAAAAAAAAAAAAAAAAAAAAAAAAAAAAAAAAAAAAAAAAAAAAAAAAACAAAAAAGACAGAGAAAAGAAAAAAACAGAAGAAACACCAAACATTTCAATACATTGTCCTTTGGATTCCTATAATTATTTGGCATCTCATTCAGTAATAATTAACTCTAATTTTCCCTGCAGTAATTCTAGTGTATTACATGACCCTAAAACAGTCATACCTTATAAAAGCTAAATATCAACATTTTTGAAAGAGAAATACTGGAGTTCATAATATTTGTCACTGAACATCAGTGTTCCCAACATTCAAGTCACTTCCAGGGTTATGTGCACCCTAGAACTCTTCTTTGTCCCAGGAAGCCCACATTATCCATTCATTTTTCTGCTGGAATTCGTTATCTTTCCCTTCATTCTACTTTATCAAAATTATTGTTGTTATTATGATTATGTGCCTCAGTACGGAATTTTACAATGCCTTCTTGAAAGATTTTGATCCCCAAGGTTGGAAGTCTCAGGGATCACTGGAAATACTTGTGTATTTTTGTATGGGTGGAGACTTCATAAATTCAGTAGTACTCCTCAACTTTCTATTGTGCTTCTAGAAATGGCTGCTCCACCTGCCTTCAGATGAAATAGGAGAGTCTCCTTTATATTTTGGAGACAGTTTAGAACTAAAGAGGAAAAATCACCCTGATGTCTTTTAAAAGACAGATACATTTCTCATCCTTTCCCTCACCAGATTCAGTGGGGGAAGGAAAGAGTTGTAATCCTCATTTAAGACCTTTTCTGCCTTTACTGTGTTTTCTGTGGGCATGAAAGTGTAAGAAATAGTTAAATTATGTTTCTTGTTCTATCAGTAAACCAGTTCCAAAAGCACAGACTCAATTCAATCAAAATTTGTGACAAGAAAGCAATCTTCCCATTCTGCTCAGAAACAGAAAAGTTTTGTTCTTCTTATTTTGTGTTATTGGAAGTGATTTGCTGCATCTTTCCTATAGGTAAGCCCTGTGCTTATGTGTTCTTTTGTCTAGATAACTGTTATCCTGTAAAATGAACACAATAAGACTTCTGTTTACCTTAATGCTAGTTAAAAAAAAAAAAAAAAATCTCACAGATATAAGAAATCAATAACCATCCACAACAATTTACCAAGGATTCAGTCTGGGTAGAAAAATTCAAATTGTATTGATTTTTTTTCAGGGGAAAAAAAGCCACTTGACAATAAGCTTCAACTAAAAGAAAATGCCATGTGTACACAACTAGAAGAGACTCGGAAAGCCAGCTATTTAAAATCCAAGCTGCTGATTAAGACAGGTAAGGCACATTTGAATAAAAAATCAGGCCCTGGACACTGGCACATTACTTAGTTTCCCCACCTTAGTTGTCCATTAAAAATAGGGAGGGGATAAAGCTTATTTTGTGGCATAAGGAAAACTGTGAATAATTTTAAAAGGTATATCCCAAAGAGAAGTATCAGTTAGTGCAGAATGCCACCACACATAAGCTCTTCTGGTCCAAAAAAATGTGTAATAAATATGTTTACCAGGATAAGTGGGATGCCATGCTCATTTTGGGTATAAATTAATGTGTTCATTTTAACTCACCAAGGCCTTTAAAGTCTATTCAAAAAGCCACCCTTCTTCTCACTTTTCTAACTGCTAAATTCTGCTAAAGGACAAAAAGCAAAAGCCCCCAGACTTAAGTCAGTTGTCTGCCAGATGAGAACAACCAGTGAAGAGATTGCTCACAGTACCACTTGTCTGAAGGGCCTCAGGTCTCCAAGCAGGCTGAAAGATGCATCAGGTGTGTATAAGATAATGAGTTATAGTGGATTTAGGGGGTTGG
>VZTN01000206.1:36429-56476 GCA_013400515.1 Erpornis zantholeuca
CTTTCTCCTATCTACAGCACCTAACTTTAGCATGGTCCATATGTCTATTTGTCTGATAGCTGAACTTATTGAAATAATATGAGGTTACAAAAGAGAGTTCTAAAGCTTAGTGTCCCCAAACCTTTCAAGGTGAGACACCCATAATTTGCAAACACTTTTTTTTGCATAAGCCTCAAAATCAAAACCAATTAGTGAGCGTACTGGAACTTTACATNCAAGCAATGGTGTTACAAACATTTTGCTTTCCTTTCTCATCTCCATGGCTATTGTACATTGTCAGACTGTTTCGTGAGCGTTTCCAGAGCAGAGGCTCTGACATATCTGCTCCTAGCAAACAGTTTAAATGTTGGCTTTAAATTCCTTAACAGATTCCAGGCCATCATCTTTTTTAATTAAATGCAAAAAAACTATGTTAATGCAACGTTAATGTTGAGATTGTCATTGGACAGATGTCAAGAAATTCAAAGTTATGGTTCCCACAGCAACCGTAATTCAGCGACCCCCTCCCCCACTTCCACAACCACCCTCCTGAAACATATTGGTCTCAAATTGTACAACAGGCACCAGAGTGAGGGAAAGCTGTGAGAGACAGAAATTGTGTGCAGGACCTCTTGGAGCTGCTGTGGATGTCAGTCCTTCTTCAGGAGGAGAAAGCACTGCTAGTGGCAGCACTGGGACAGAATGACTCCTATCTACACCTCACAGTGGTTATACCCTCGTGGAGCAGGGGTAAACTGGGAACTCATTTCACCCACTTCAGCAGTGTATCCACCAGCACACCTAGCCCAGAACAAACCAGATGTACTGTGCAGTTACAAAAATGACCCCTATCGTCCATGTCAGGATATTATCCAAATGCTGAGAGGAGCCAGCTAATGCCACAGCGCAGCCAGAAATGCAAACGTATCACTGTAGCCACCACAGCTAACACTGCACAACGAGACCCTCCTTTATTCATCCCCAATACAATATACCTCATCACTATGCACCAGAGTGAACACTGAAACACACAAAGCACAGAAACTATAATTTCTAGTGAGATAACATTTTTCAAAGTACAGCTTTTCAGACCCCGATCTCTCAGGCTTTGTATGTAAAGGAAAACTACAAATTGCTTCAAAAAGAAAGAGCCTGTACACTTAAAATATAATCCAATACAGTGCTAAAAATCATGAGTTGGGAAGCAGTACTGGTTTTCTAACATTTATAATTTTTCTTATATGCCATCCCAACTAACTCCTCAAAATTCAATACATTTTTTTAAAAAATTCATTCACCAAACAATCTCATGACCCCTCTCTTGCTAATATCTCCTAGTACACTACAGGTCCCAACTGCCCTTGTTCTAAATTGCCTAATTGAAGTTAACCTAATTAAGTTAGCCAAACAATTACCCTCAATATGTACTTTCAACTTTTCTACTTAACTGTCAGACCTGTAAAAGGGCTTACATTTGTGAAAGTATATCTGTTTTTCTCAACTTTGTAAGTCTTCCTAGACCTCTCCCTCCAAACCAAATTGGAGGTATTTTGGAGTGCTGTTACAGCTGCATAAACTAATCTTCCATCATTTTGTGCAAGCTTTTTTGAAGATCTGGAGCCTTTGAATGATTCTACATTTAATCCTAAAGTAAGTGAGTTACATCAGTCCACCATTACAGCAGTTACTACATCTTACATTACCAGGTCCTCACCTGAGTGGAAATGATTTCTAGGTAAAACACCATGAGGAAAGAATACTTGTCCTGCTGGTGTTTCCTGACTATATAAGCCAGTGGTGGGGCTGAGCAGAATTTGGATGCTTTACATCATTTTGCAAAACATGGGGATTCATGCTGTTGGGGGTTCTTTCCTCACCAGATTTAAGACTGATATGGATGAGAAAATATGTTTGCAAAAAAGTGTTTACAACTACTGCCTCTGTGTCCTGAGTCCCCATTTACTAGTCTGGTTTTTAAGAAGCTTGCTAATGGCTTGCTTCCTAGGTTTTTTTTCCCTAAGAACACATGATGTGTGTATGGAAGAGAAAGAGAAGGTGACAGAGAGAGGGGAGAAGGCAATCATAACTTTAGGACACCCCTCAAGTAATTTAAGTCTATATGTATGACTGCAGTTTTGCCTTTGAAAGACGAATCAAGTAACATTGCCGACACTTACTCCTTCCTTTCAGACACTTCTTTTACTCTCAAGCCCGTCGATAGCTTAAAAGTTATATTATATCTTCTCCAGTTTTAGTGCAGCAGTTTCACATTTGATTTCATATTCAGTTCGTATTTGTGGAAGCAGGAGGAGCTCTTTACTTTACTTGATAAATGGTAACATCTGGCTTTGTGATGGGCCATCACCAGCATGTTTAAAGAGCTGCTGACGCTTCAGGGAAAACTTGGTAAAACATTTCATTTAGAGGCAATTCTAGTTATTTATTCTATTTTCTGCATTCCTCGTCCTCCACTTTATACTAGGGACATTTGCATGAGAACAGACCTCCGCTCCTCATCTTCACATAGCATTTGTTCGTCTGATGTCCTAATCACTAATCATGATTGTGTCACAGCAATCATATCCATAGCAACTGCTTATGATGTCATAGAAAATTAGAGTTTCTGGGGAGGGCAATGAATAGGGCATAATCATATTAAAAGGCCAAACTCTGTATTACACTAGAGCAGTGAAAATTTGTTAGAAGTCTGTAAAGGAAAACTGAATTGTGCTATTGCTCTTACATAAGCACACACAGGACTTGACCTTTTCTTTTGATTACAGAAATACAATCAGCTAAACATTCCTGAAAATCACAATATTTATATAAATATATTAACCTGTCTATACATAGAGAACTCCAGCAACTGAAAAAAATGAATAGGCAGTTTCTCAAATAACATTTTTGCACATTCTCTCAGGAAGCTTCTTTCCTTGAAGTAGTAGCAGGTCAAGTACAGCCAGAGGTATAGACATTGTGTAAACAAGGCTTCTCCAAAAGCCAAAATGAATTTTTGAGTCTTATATGGATTCTTTAAGTTTTGTGCATTTATGTGCTGGATATTTGTAAGCAAATAAGTTTTCCCCATTTCTTAAGCATGTGTTCAGCATCTCAGCCATAGCTGGAAATCATGAATAATAAGCAGGAACACAATACAAGCATGGAGATCTGGCCCAAGCTTTAGAATGGTGATTTATTTACATCCTGTGTTTAAATACTAAAACATTCTTATTTCATGCATTAAGCAAAATGAGCACTCAATCTCTATCATGTAAACTCTGTACTTTATCCATCAAAACACCCATCCAAAAGGTGGGAGTGCAAATTCTTTTACTTTGGTCTCTGTTAGAAAATATATATTTTAGGAATTCCACTTCTGGCGATTGCACAAACATACCCAGGGACGAAAGGTCAGATGAACTAAGGTTCTTAATGGTGAAAGAACTAAGCTGTGAGCTTGTGAACTTTTAGGTATTTCCCAGGAAGTACTGTAGGAATAGAAAAGCTGTTGATTCTTCACTCTGAGCAGTGATTCTGCACCGTGCTGTTGCACAAGTAACAGAGTCCACGAACACAACATAAGACGCAGTTGTTTCCTGACCCTTAGTTCCATAGCCTCATACAGTGAAGGAAAACACAACTGCAGCCATGAGAGACCATCCTTTTCACCATTTTTCCACAAGTAAATATTACTGCAGCTGAGCTCTGCCTCAAGTTTGATACATACTGCAGCTCTTTTCATCTATGCTCCTAACTGCACTGTCTGGAAATGCCCGTTTGTGCACTTACATATGTTATTATAATGTGCAAAACCTTGGAATTGAAAAGAAGGTAAATAGTGTATCTTCATGCTATGTTACATTCTGTAGAAGTGCAATTGAGGTATCAATCATTCCATTCTGGCTACATTGATCGGTAATTTTCATTTTGTAATTTCAAATAAAACTTCTCTCCGCAGCAGCAACGGCAGCACTTTCCAGCACATAACTTCAGTTCGTTTTAGCTTCATGAGGTAAAGATCCTCTCTTCCCATCATTCTTGCACATCTTCTAAGTGGTAATTCCACTTTTCCAATTAGATTACTAGAATATGCCAAGTAAACAGTCACCTTTTCCTAGAGCCACAACATCTAACTAACAAGTAAATTTAGTCCAAATAACAGCTTGGGCTGAATCCCTACATTCCCACTGCACCTCCAGCATTTAGAATGTGGATCTTTACAAACATATATATATATAAAGTGAATCTTAGTACTAATGAGAGTGACTGTTCAATTTATACTAGTTTTCAAGAAAAAGGACTTGAGAAAAAAATAAAAATGTTAAATAAATAAGATGCACACACACAAAAGAAAAAAAGAAAATACCATAGAAAAAAAAGAAAATATTGTAAACGGATGAAGCCAGAAGTCAGACATGTTCAAATCCTTATTTACCACATAGCCCAAGGCAACTTACTTCTCTCTGTTCCTCAGTTTGCTCATCAGTAAAATGGGCATCATAACCACTTAATTCAACAGGCTGTTGCAGTGACATACAAATTCATTGCTCTTTCAAAAGCTTTGAGCTCTCCTAATGAAGGGTATCTTCGAGATACAAAGAATTCATAGTGAGAAATTATTAAGTAATTCATTTTCATTTAAGTAACATTTTATTTAAGTGACATTTCATTTAAGTAACTCATTTTCATTAGTTCTGACCAATAATTTTCTGTGATAGCAGGTTTGGTTGAGACATAAAAGCAGAAAATTCTTACAAAAATTACTAGAAAACTGACTGAAGGAGAAAGGGAGTGAGATGCCATTGTCAGGATCAGTATTATATTTTTGTTAATTATTCCCATTGTATTTAAATACCATGTACCAAAACACTTCAGGCACATCAGAAATATTCAAAACAAAGAAGTGTCAGAGAAACTTCACAAATGACAGTAAAGCTGAATTAAGAAACCAGGACAATATCACATAAAAGCTCCATGAATCCTGTACAGGAGACCATGTTAGAAATTAAATATAATACTTATGCAACATTTTACATATAATTTATGCTACAAGAGCACCCCAGCATGAAACTGTGATCCAGGCCACACAGCCCTGTAAAGAGAACACTGTTGGAGAGCCATATTTGAGGTGGACAAAGGGAAGAAAGATGTGAGGCACAGAGGGAGCTGGTGAGACTCATGAATCATCACACCATAGCATAAGCCAGGCAGTTTGGTCTTCCAACCCATCTGGTGGGAAGGCCATACACACACATTCACACACTCTTTAAGAATGTGCTCTGACAATGGTTGCATGCCCTCTTATATTCTTTTCCAACACATATTCACAAAATAAATGTTCAGTTCCAAAAAGACATAGCAAAAAATAAAAAGTTATCCGCTATATATTTATGAAAAAAAAAGCAGTCCTGTGATCATCAGCATATGTTTTGTAAGACCTGAATTAACACATGGACCATTGTGTTTTCACAGAGCAAAGCCACATAAACATGATAAATCTTGTGTGGTGGGGCCAGAGTTCAGCGGTTGATGACAAGGGAGACTACAAGCAGTCTGGAAGAGCTGCAGCCACAATAGGGACCTTACAGCAAAGCTTTCTCAGCGAGGCAGTGCAGTACAGGAAAGGAGCTCCAGTCCCAGTTCTGCCACTACCCTTCTGATGATTTTGGCCACATCATTTCATGACAACCACCACTCTCTCCCCAGCCTTTGAGTTTGTGCAATCTACTCAGGTTACAGATTCCATAGGGTCTACTGGGACTTCCCAGCATCAGCCTGATACCACCACTACCATCATTTACTACCACTGCCTGAGATGAGAGGCAACACCATCCAGAGACAGGCTCCCAAACACCCACATCCATGGCAGCAAAAATGTACCAAAGATGTAATAGCATTGTGGTAGATGACAAGAACAGGATTCTGGTGGTAGAGGGAGCAAGGCTCCGTCTCTCTTTCTCCCCAAGCACTTTCCATTACTCAGCAACTGTGATGTGATTTTGCACGGGACCATTTTCCCTGAGGGACTTGATCCATGGGCTAGCTGCAGCCCTAAATACATTTCAGTCCTCCTGCTCTTCTTTGTGCATTAGAAGACATATTACCACAGAACTCCCTCCCAGAATCCAGTGGCTCCCACTGACTTTTGTCCCAACCCACTCCACTATTTTCTCCAATTATTCTACTCCTCTTTCCCCTGCTAAAGATAGTGCTGGGAGGAAGTATTAGAAACTGCAACAGATTATACACCCTGCAAGTCAGGGGTGGCCCAGGGGTCAGCAAATGATGGCAGCCTGGCCTGGGTTCTCTACAAGCAGAACCAGAGGCTACAGGGACAGTGGGGTCTGGAGCAGGAGCTTCACACTGTGAGCCAGCATGAAGAGTGCCTGTGCCACCAGCAGCCACTGGTGGTGAGATTCAAAGCTAAGATTCATCAAGTACAAAATCCTTGCCTTTCTGCTAAGAACTGCCACCTGCCATTGAAGTTTTCCTCAAAGTAATATCAAACTATTATTAATCCACTTTGACAAGTATGATCATAGAGAAAGGTATGATAATAGAGTTTTGGTAGCTTAAGCTATTATTGTAGTAAGACAACAGGACTAAAAAGGAGGAACTTTGAGCTGCAGCAGGAGTTTCCTCACAGTCACACTGCAGGAGAGGAGGCCAGACCAAGTCATTCAACTCCTTCGAAGACCAGAGGAAAGTTTTAACTGTGAGAGCAGTGCCAGCACCTCTTGGCTTGCCACTGGTGTGAGGGACAGGGCCTGAAGGGCAGAGGTGCCTTCACTTCCGAACACAGCAGGGCAGCTGGGGGAGGCAGGAATGGGATGGGTGGACATGTTTTCTCCTTTCCATGGCTGAGGCAGCAGCAGCTGACAGGAATGGAGGGGCAGTGATTCAGCCTGGGCTGATCCTTTGTGCCACAGTTGTCACTGAGAACTGATGTTCACAGACACACACAGAGCCCTCAGCCCACTGCCACAGCCAGCCCAACAAGCTCTCCTGTCTGTGCTTGCTGTCCCTTGTTTTACCTGGGGAATGTCGGCTCTAGGCCCTGTGTTCTGATTCCAGCCTTTCATCAGGCAAGAGTGGATAACTGAGGCAAGAAAACAGAAACTTAACCCAATTTATGGGATTTTCGTATTGCAAGCTGTACCTAAATGGATTTAAAATGGCTTATAGTATCTGAGTGAGTAAGGAAAGCACTAATAATTCCCATTAAAACTTTGCCCATTGTCTTGGAGTGACTTTATGATGTATCCCATATTGTCTGCCCTATGCCCAGAAAATGAATCTTATGCTTTTCTGTACCTTTAAATTGAGACTGGGAGGGGGCAGAAGGGAAAAAAAAAAAAAAAAAGGAGCCAGAGGAACTTTTTTCAAAGCAGTTCTGTGCTTTAAGTCACTACTCCTCTATGTGTTCTTCTTCTGTTGGGAGTGATAGCTGCTGTGGCAGAGAGGGGAGGAAGCACCTTCCTTGCTTTCCAGCCAGCTCTCAGCTCTGTTTCTTCAAAAGAAGAGAGATGGAGTTTTTCCTGGGATTTTGGTTTCTTCTTCTTCTCTTCTGAACTTGTTCAGAGCATAAGAACATTGAAACCTCACTGGGAGGCTTTCCACCGGCCTGCAGGGGGGTCCCACACACTAACCCAGCTCTGGGGAGGAGAGAGACCACACCCAGAAGGACTTTAAAACTCTTCCAGATTTCTCTCCACAGTGAGAGATTTTTATTATATAGCATCATTATTCTTTTCTCGTGTGTTTGTTAAATAAATAGGGTTTTTTCCTCTTCACTTTCCTCTGAAGAAATATTTCTTTTCCCTCTCCTTGGTGGGGGAGGAGTAACTAAGACCTGCTTTTTATCAGGGAATATTCTCTTCTGAATTTGTCTCAAACCGGGGCACCCTTTAAAGATTTGCCACATAACTGCTGCTCATGGAAGAGTCCAGTCAAGGGATAAAACCTCCCCACTTTTCTTCTTTCTTTCAAAATTTGCCTTAACCCAAAGGTAGAGCAGTATAATTACTGACTTGTATGAACCAGGTGGAGTATCTCCTTATTTTGTGCAAAATTTCCTTCAGTTTGGCCATAGACAGGAGCATACAAATGACAGAATCTACTGTTTCCCCCAGCTGAAACAAGAACGTTTATCTACTTAACACACAAAAACTGGAAACATGGAGAAGCTGAGTAGCTTTGCAGGCTACAGCAAAATTTTACTGAAATAACTTGACAAAACCAGTTCCTCTGCAACCAATACTTAATGACAAGACTACACACATTCATCATTTTTTTTAATCTAAGCTTTGGCATATATGAAATATTGAAATAAACTGAGCTAAGAAACAAATAAAATATGCACAGAGCCACAAATGGGCCTTCTTTTGTTTGTTTTCTTGATTTTTTCCCCTACTTCCCACCTCTGCCGTGTCTGCCTGCAATGATTAAGTTGACAAATGAAGTTCTGACTACTAATTAAATTGAAAATAGCAGATATACTGTGACAGTGATCTCTTTCTCCCTCATACATCACCAGTAGCAGTAACTGTGCGTGGTTTTCCCTGCTCAGCTATCCCTGAGCCCAGTGGCACAAAGCACAGCAGCTGAATTACACTGATGAAAGAGGGAGGGAGGGAGGGAGCCACTGATTGTCTCCTGCATATCAAGAGAGGAGAGGAGAGTTTAAATGTCCAACTCCCAAAGCCAGTCATCACTGTGCTGGTGCAAGCACTGAGAGACCTGTGCTTTAGCTTGTCCTGTTCTTAACCAGGCAGAGGTTGGTTTGTCCTCTAGGACACACCTCATAGCTCTGGAGAGCGGGGATCAGTGTGATGCTCTGGGCATCTCTATGCATACATTTCTCATGTCAGCCTCACAAACCTGCTCCTGACATCCCATGGATTCTAGCAGTTCCACTTTGGGCAAAAGGCACTCCATACAAGGAGAAGTAATGGCAGGAAATCTCTGTCATCCATTGGGATAGCAGTGAAGGGATCACTTGCCTCCAAGAGCACAAAGGAAGGAAAGATAGATCTGGGCTGCAGTCCTCCCTGCTTCCACCACCTAACCTTAATGGCCTTTTCTAACAATTGTAGCCATTCCTCAGACTATCTGCTGTCCTAATGATTCTTCTCGTTCTGTGATGTTTTATTTCTACTCCCTTGGTGCAGTTCCTTTCATCTCTATAACAGCAGAAATTTGAAAGCCACCCTGAATGCTTTGATTTTAAAGAAATGCTTGATGTATATGAGCTGCGAAAATTCTAATCCAAATCATCTCTGAAGTTTATGGCTTAATAGTCAAAGAAAAATTTGTTGAATTGTTCTCATTGCACCACCTGCTTTTTCGGGATGGTCTGTGGGTCTTCTTTCAATATGTTTGCAGGAGATGACACTCACAGACAAAAAAATGTAAGTATTTGAAGTAAAAATGTCAACATGTTGATTTACTCACATAGAATATGCACACATATAAAAATAAAAACGTATTTTATGACTGGTAATATTATAATTTTTGTTTCCATTTGAGTTAGCTGAGGTTTTCATTTTTTCCTCATTTTGGGTTAGTTCATTTGATTTCATTATTTAAGTATTACTTTTAAGAATTATCTTTCTTTTTCATTCACAATAAGCCATCCATACATTCCTTTCCTCATGAGAGAAAATACTTCAAAGATGCTTTCCAGGATTTCTGAAAGAAAATTTTATCCAGCCAAACCCGTTTTGATTGTAATAAGTTGACAACACCAAGAACAGTGACAGAATAAGAAGCTCTTACCAAAAAACCCAACTATCTCTGGTTGGTTTTAATATTTGTCTTGTATAATCTCTTTTTCATTTTGGAAAATGTAAGGAGTAACCAGATTTTTTGTAAAATACAATTTATATTTATTTCCAGCAGGCCTCATCTGACTGAAGCCTTAAGTGAAGCTTTGGGAGTATTTAGGCATTCTTAACAAATGAAAGTGCAGAGTGACACCTAATCACTCTGACTGGAAGCTCTTTGGGTCAACAATTATTTTTACATTCAGTGTTCAACCAGAGCTTCACACAACAGGAGCTGTGGTGGGCAACCAAAGCAGAATCATAATGGCTAACTTAATCCAAACCTTTTAGGAAAACACCAAGTGAAAGCCTATTGTTCACCCTCTTTTTCAGTCTCACAAGAATGGTGGACTCCTTTCACTCCAGGGAACTTTTGCAGATATACAGGATGGAAAGTTGATGACACAGCTGGACACATCCATGAAAAGTTAGAGAAGTGTCTGTGCTGTAAAATGCCCCCAATCTTCCTCACACCTCTTTCTAACCAATTTAGTTTGCCTCACTCCTATGCATAGAAATATACTTTGCCCTTTATTCACCCAATTTCAAGGTTATACTCAAACACGTACTGGAAGATAAAAGCTTTAAATAATGTACATTCTCTCATTGTCCTTTTCATCGAGATCACAGGTGCATGACCTCGTCCCCCAGCACAAAAAGCTGTTGTCATGGAAACAGCTCAGGATGCCAACTTGACAACAACTGACATTCAAACCAGGAGGGACACCTTGTCTCCTGCCCTCCCCCACCAAAACAGCATTACAGCAGGGGCCAAATCTGCAGTGTTTCTTCCTTGGCAGGGCTGGGATGTGTTCTTCTGTGAGGAGGAGGTGCACTTGGCTCCAGCCAACAGCACTGCTGCACCCCAAAACTGCCCTGGTAAAAGAGCATCTGACGCTACAGCTAAGAAGAGTATCCATTGCTTTCAATGCTTACTGGGATGTGGCAAAGGGAAGAGGAGGCCACCTCTCTTGATGGCTAGAACAGAGAATCTCGTACCACATCTCTCACAGAGCCACTAAGTCTGTTCCTTTCAGAGTGCCAACAGATCACTCTCTTCTTAGAGGAAAATCACTTCAGCACTGCATTTCCGTTTCCTGCATGTAAAGTGGGGATAACTGTACCTATGGCAAGCCTCAGATAAAGAGCTTTCAGTAATCAGTATTGTAATCCATTTTTTTTTCTTATTCTATTTCCAGCTGTATCGATACTGTGGTAATTATTCACCATTTAGCTCTTCTAATTGAGTAATAAATAGTCCAGGAAGCAGGAGATAGACTTCTGGGCAAACATGTTGAAAAAGTGGATGCACATTCCAGAGAGAAATAAACTCAAGGGAAAGGTCTCTTATTTATATTTTCTCCCCCAGGAGATTTAATTGGAATGAACTATATAGTTGAAACACACCCGCTCTCTTTGCCTCCTCCATACCTAAGCAGTGCAGAATGTGTGAAATGTGGTACACAACTTTAAAGGAAAAAATAAACATTTTTGTATACACATATATATCTACTCACGTACATATAAAAATAAATAAAAATGTATCATCGAGTCTGGGGGAAGGGAAACAAAACACATACAACAGCATTTACTTTCCTGGAGGCTTGTGCATATTCTCGTGCCTGAATGCTGTCTTGTGATCTCTACATAACCTTTGAAACACAAGTGCATATTTCACCCTTGCAGACTAGCACAACCATTTTTTTGTCATTCCAATTTCATTTCCAGTGCGGTGTGGACTGCAGGCTCAGCAGTCACTGGAGTCTGAAGTGACTCTTGGGACCTCCTCACTGTTCTATATGCAAATGGCCCTGCACCTGGGCAGCCGACCGGGCTTGCCGACAGTTTAGTTATGCAAATCTGATTGATCGAGAGCATATTGCAGAAGAACACACGCAGGCCTGAGACACTGGCAGCTATATTTCACTGGCTAAATTCCCGAAGAAAGAAAAAAAATTAAATGCCAAGCATTTTGATGCATATTCCTATCAACCCCTGAAGTGCTCTAGCATTTATTTCAGTATGTTTTCAACACTTTGCTTAAATGTTGTTAATGCAATTTCTTCTGCTATTGCTGAATTCACAGAAGGACTTGTTTTCTGTGGTTTTCCGTGGGTTTTCTTTTAAAAAAAACAACCCCCCAGAAAACCCCAACAACAAAGGGACAAACAAAGACCCGAAACAACAACAAAAAATAGTTACTATGATGTCGCAACACAATAGGTCTGTCAGTTTATTTGAAATAATTCTCCAGGAAAATGGAGTAAATGCAGTGTTAAAATATAATTAGGTCTTACAGTACAGAGGAGTGCAAAGAAACTGATGTACTAGCACAAGTTGCCCAGACTTTATTCTTTCTGCAACAAAGGGTAAAACAAACAGAGGGAATGTAGATTACATACTGTCACCCAATGTCGAAAGCACTTCTTTCTATTTACTAAACACTCTGTATAAAAATGCAGGGAAGGAAAAGAAAAAAGAAGACAGAAAATAAAAGAATCATCTGGGACCAGATTAAAATAATAAATTCATTTTTTATTTAACAGAAAAAGAAGAAAATAAAAGAAAAAATGACAACCCACCTATGTGTGAGCATGTGGAAACCTCTAATAGAGAACACGCTTCAGGCATCAAGTTAATCTCGGTTTATTGCATACAACTGATTTATCTTCATTTATAAATGAGTGGTGAGCCTTGGTTCTAATATTTGCATTTCTTGTAGTTGTGTTTATGTACTTTAATGCCTTAGGGAGCCATTTATGGTGTTGAAATAACACAATTTTTATTTTCTTTTCCCCCAGTTTTTCCAACAGCACATACAGACTATTTCAATGTTTGGACATTGTTAAAGCCACCGGGAAGAGACATTAAATGAGACTTTTCAATCTCTCATTTTATCTTTTCCAAGTCACATAGTGATAGAGGTTTTCAACAATAAGATGATTAATAAGACTAAATTCAGAAAATACGCTTTTATTGATTCGATGTTGGGGTTTTTGTTTGTATGTTTGCTTCTTTGTTTGAAACAGTCTCTTCTCAGGCAAGTTTTGGGGTTGGTGGTTCCACAGCTAAGGACTTACACAGATCCCAAAGCAGATCCCAAAGCAGAGAAGAGAAACTGTCTCCAGTGGTATGCCTAAAATGACTAATGAAGCAGAGTCTGGTCTCAGTTGGAGTCACGACACATTCCACAAAACAAATTGTTACAATAGGCCACTAGACAAACACCTATTTGTCTGGTCCTACAGAATATGAATTCACAGAAACTCTGCCAATAAGACACATTTCCATTGTGAATGAGAGCATAAAGTTCTGTACTTCAGAATATTTTTACAACAGTTAAATCAGCAATTAAAATATGTATTATTTGGTTTAACAGCAAAAGAAAAAGTATTTGATTTTTAGTCTCAGAGTTAAATCTGCCTTACTCTCAAGAGGACTGTGCACAGAACAAAATTCCTTGGTAGCAGAATATTGTCCAAAAGCACTCTTAGAAATCCCTCTGAGAAATATAGTTAAAATTTCTAGAGAGAAGCCCAAGTTATCAAAAGGACTTGAAAAGCCAAGCAACCCTGCTGGAGCAATGTTAGAGCACATCTTATTGAATAGAAAACATTTCTCTGCACGTTAAGTTGTATTGCCTTTGGCAGAAACTCTTCAGCTGCAAATTTGTCCAAGGAATGACATACAGTACACATCAGAGGAGTAATGAAGGAAAGAGGTTTAGATGGGCACTTTGCAGCTGACGGGGAGCTGTTATTGAGCCTTGTCTGCTGCATTTAGCAAAAAGGGGAAAAAAAACCAACTGAAACAGAGGGACCATCTTTGTGTGTCCCCAACTCTTACTACCACCTCTTTTAAACAAATTATTAAATAAATAGTTGAAATAAATAGCCATCTGACAAGCAAAGCCTAGCCAGAGGGTCAGGAATGAAGATCCTGGGAAAGGTCAAGTTTAATCTCTACCCACGATGCCCTAGTGCATCCCTCACAACAGCTGACTAACAAAAGGGGCTCAGCACTGTGACTGACAGAATTCTTAATTGTATCCACTCATTCATGACAATTTGATTAAAATATTACGCCAAAGTCTCACCCCCTGTTTGCTTCGATCCTCCAAATCTAATTTTGAATTTTCAGAAAGGAGATTACCTCCACAAGCATGACTGGGATGCTATTAACTTCTACTTAATCTTTATTACTGATGTGAATTTAACATATGTATGGCTTCGTCTCGCTCCTGTTGTTTTCTCTCTAAAGTAACGTCTAGGCAATATACAAGTGGCGGACATTAATTTTCACTTTGATATTCTGTCATACCAAAGCTCATACTTTCCTATGAAAATTTAAAGATGTACTGTCTTAATACCATGGCAAAATTAGACTGCATTAAAAAAAAAAAAAAAAGAAAAACACCAAATAAACCTCACCAAAAAACATGCACTTTCTTCCTCCAGTCCCCACAAAAGAAAAGAACAAAAACTCACTGAACAGACTTCAAAATATTATAACTTTTCACTGTTATCTCCAGCAATAACCACTTCATTATAGGAGCTGTCCCAAGACTGACAAGAACTGGTAAATTCTACTTAATGTCAATAATGCAGTTGTGAAGAAGTCAAGGAAGTAGTCAAAATTTCTAACCAATTTGGATTATTCCCAAATTTATGAAACTAGTAACTGAATATGGCCATTGTTACCTGTGTCCCCATACCAAAACATATTTGAGTAAAAGATGTGATTTAATCTTCAAGATGTTTACTTTACTCCCACACTCCTTTTCTCCATAAGTAACATAATAAATTGACACAACCAGCTGCAATTATGTTTACAGGAGTATTCACAAACGCATTGAACATGAAAGGTTTTTAATAAATAGACTGGTCTGGAAAAGAATTCCACTGAAAATGTTATTTTATTTCATTCCCTTTTCCCACAGAGGACCAGAAAAATATCTTTTGATATCTTCTTTTGCAAAATATTTTTCATCATTTCTGTCCATCTCTACTTACTGTTATCGTAAAAAGAGAAGAGAAGCAATAAATTAATCTTCCTAAATTCAGTTGCAGTTACTTTCTAATTTGCCTGTCCAACTGCTGCTCCCATCAGCAGGGGAGTATTTGGACTTGATTCAAACTTGAGGGAGGATATCACCTCCAGTCATTTAACATGTATATCATATACAAGGAGTTGTAGAACTACTCTAAGCATCTCGAATCCCATATTATCTGGACAGTGAGTTATAGACTGATATCTAGAAGTAACTTTTGGGAGAGGTTTCTCAGAATTTTTTCCATATTTCTTACTTTGGCTCAAATAAATATTTGCAGTACTGTTCAGAACTTGTTTTTTTTCCAATCAAGGAAAACAATCTGTATCTCTGTATTAAAACCATTTTCAGCATTTCCCCAGGACTGAAATTATACTCACACTCAAAGAATTTAAGACACTTCTACCACCTGTGTATGTGGGAATTCTCTCTAGCCTGTCATGAGACCCAAGAACCTCTAGACAGGGGAACAGCAGCACAGTAAAGAGCTTCCATGTCTCGTAACAATATTCAAGTTTTCCAAAGTATTCCCACTGCAGCTGCAGAAATACAAAAATTTTCTGAAGTTGCATGAGGACTGTGACAATACTAATGAACACTGAAAATACAAATCTCACTGGTCCATTCCAGAGAAATCCCTACTTTGACTGATTTCACCATAGCTTTCACAGGATTGATACATAAAGGACCATGTCACAGTAAGAAAAAGAAATGTGCAACAGATCTGCCAATGTCATCCTCAGGGAGGACACTCCTCACCAACTCCAAATCTCACAATTTGTTTAACCCTTGGAATGACAGTACAATGTATCAACACCCAAAAACTTCTCAATGCCATCAGGAGTGCAGATGCAACAGATTGAGCACATCATGGTCAGCTTTTCTACCCAGCAGCAACTCAGCAAAGGGTGGATAAGAAATTCAAAACGTGATGGTGAGCTCTGCTTCTCCCTTGCAAATGAACAATAGAACTCCTGCAACCTCAAAGACCAAAAATCCAGTTTCTTGTTAGAACTGCAGGAAAGGAAAATGTACATGTGTTTTGTTCTCTGAGGCTACAATGTTTTCTGGGAGCTTTCTGAATAATACAGGCCAGAAGCTGAGCAACACAGCCATTTTGCGAGGGCTGGCTTTGCAGGACAGCTTTAATAGACAGTAGCTTTGCTTTGTTTAAGGTCACGTTACTTGCTTATGCAGAAATATCTCTAGACGTTCCTCTTTCTTTTGCCAGATTTTTAACAATTGCAAAATAACATCAGTTTTCCTAGCTGTCTGTCTCTCAGTTTTCAGTAAATCACTGCTGGGATGACATGCACTGTCTGTGCAGGCAGAGCAACACAGGGACATCCCATGAGCCTAGGGTCACTCAGCACACTTAACGACACCTAGAAATGCTCCAGCTGGCTTTGACTCACTCTCTCCAAGAAAATGCATCCCCAGCCACCCATCTCAGCCTCCTCCACAAGCTTTCTACTGCACAAAAGTCAGCAAAGCAGTTCCTCTGTTGTTACGGGACCAAAGTATCTAGACCCAAACTTAGCTCCTAGGTTTGAACAAGTGTGATTGCACCAGGGCAGGGTGATTAAATCATCAGGCAATTTCTGACACTGTCTCTATAAGTCNACAAAAAAAACTAAGTGTGGAGGGAGAGATGGCCACTAACAGCATATCACTCCACATTTTTCTGACTGTGGTAAATCTCCATGGAATGTGGTCATTTTGTGGTTAGCTGCCCACAGACCTGGATATCAAACTGGAACTTACTTCCAACAACTCCAGTCTACTGAATGCCAAATGGAGTGTCCCACATCACCTAAGACACGTCTCTAGAGAGCTCTAGACAAAGAGTCACAAGATCTCGTTCTTCCCCTATCCATCTCTAAAATCAGAAAGGGGATTTTTCCTTCCTGTAATCTTTGCAAGTTTTTTCCTCATCTCCTAAGGTCTCCATGGAATATTACAGGACTTTTGGAATTACAGCAACAGAAACAGGGATAAACACTTAGTCATGCTGAGCCTCGCTGCAGCCAGCAAGCACATTAATACAATGCTTGCTCCAACATGCCTCAGCTCCCCACAAGGTTTCTCCACTGGACAACTGGGGGTGAGAGGAAAAATAGTTAAAAGGCTAATGGGAGCATAAATAAATAGCCAAAGACAGAGTGGAAGATGAATATTCCAGCTTTTAAAGTTTCCAGAAGATTATTTATAAGTGGGCATAACAGTACTTTGAAAACTTATTTTTACCCCTGTATACACAGAAAAACCCCAGTCATTTTCTGAACTGGAGGGGAGCAGCACCTCTTTCCATACCTGGAGGTTGCATACTCTTATAGGAAGAATCTCAGATGTTAACTCTTTTATGGAGTTTACTTGAAACAAGGAACTAAAAACTAAACAAACCACCTCTCTCTCCCCACACTTATCTCCAGATGGGCATTCCCAGTGCAGAGGCAGGACCTTTCTTAGGAGTATCTGTCTATTTGAAGGATAATACTAAATATAACTGGGAGTTTTCAATTTATTGCTCTGGTATCCAAAGAACTGAAATCAAACTGGGGGGGAAAGAGAATAGGACACCCCGCAAACACTCCANGGGAAAGAGAATAGGACACCCCGCAAACACTCCAAGACCCAAAGCAAACTTGACAGCTCCTTAGGAATTCAACTATCATTTGAATAAAACCAGCTTGTTTTCTGTTCCCTGCATGCCAAATGTTTTCCTGTCATTTCCAGTAGGATTTTTTCTTTTTTTTTGCCAGTTCACAACTGCCTTCTATTGTCAATGCTGTGAATAGCCAACAACGATTTAAAGTAGTGGGCTCCTATCAGCATTGTTCTCCTGTTCAGAGGCACAGAGAACAAGAATACATCTATGTTTTCCATACAGTGTAGAAAAATGTAATTCTCTGTTTAGTGTCATATCAACAGCTCGTGTCCCAGTTCACCGCCATGGGCAATGAATGACAGACTGAGCTGTCCATCCTGACAATGTGACCAAGATATCTGTGGTCGACTCTGCCATATCATTTTTCCCCTTTCCAAAAATTGTTGCCGGAGGAATCTCCTATTTTTGTCCCTTTATTTGTTTCTTTATCTAAATACAAAGTACAGATAAAAATGAAATTGAGTTCATTAAACAAGCTGCAAATAATGTCTTGATAGCACAGGAAATGTCACATTCCCTGCAATTTAACACTGCAGCATGTGCTCTCAATGGAGCACGGATTTCTTTATAATACTAATAAAAATAGCTGTAGTCTCATTCTTTCAACAAAGGCTTCCCCCCACCCCAGCAATTCGGTAGAATATATCTTATTTTCTAGTATAAAGAGAAGGTTTTTTTTTTCTTTATAGGTAGCAAGCACATCACAGTTAACAATATGTAGCTGAAGGGTGATTAACTCCAGGTACCATAGGTCTGGAACTGGCAATAAAGAGGTAGCTTGGAGCTGTGCACTGAAAACAGCATTTACTCAAGAGAAGAGGAGAAATGAAACAAAAGTTTGACAATGTTAGAAAAGAAATGTAAGAAATAGGTTAAGGTAGCTATGGCACAGCAATGATTTACATGCCTTTAATGTACACTGGCTGTATGTGGTGTTCAGGACAATATTTAAATAAAAGCAGTTAGCCTTGGCAGCCTGTGTATTAACACACTGAATTTATATTGCCTCCAAGGTAAAGAGCATCTTCTCATTGTAACATATACAGGAATTACAGTGTCAAGAGCATTATTGGCAGTATATTCTACCTTAAGCAGGGCTTACTGGATTTGTTTCAATTTATTTTTATTTTGCCACCATTTCTTGAGTGTTTTCATTTGTTTTTAAGTTGTTGAGCATGATGATAATTTTTTCTTTCTACTGCTTCAGACTTAAAACCTTTCCAGCAGAGGAAAAATGTAAATTTACACTGGCGACAAAGGAAAGTAAAGATTTTAGCTTAACAGATGGTCGGAGTTGATGGAGTAGGGGTACCCAGGCTGCAGACCTGTGGCACAAGAGTTTTCCTATCATGCAATGGTTACCTTTATATGAGAGGCAGACTGGTGCTGTGGAGAACAGAGACAACAGCAATGTCTCTGAACAGGCCTTTTGACACTCTGCCAGCATCAGTGTCATCTCTGTCTTGATTCTCCTTTGCCTCTTACATGGCTCTCCCAAAACTATCTGAGCTGCCAGGTAATGTTGGTCATAGGGGGATCTTAGCAGCTGGCTGTTTTGTGACAAATGACACAGAATCAGCAATAGTACATGACCTTTATGGATTCTGGCTGTCTCATAGAAGTGTGTGAAATATTCACAATGAAATACAAAACCTACTTGAAATTCAAGTTGCTCCTCAGACAATTACTATGGAACCAAAAGACCTAACCGCCCTGTATTGGTAAGATATTTATATTTCTACTGCCCCCATAAAGTTCTCTGCCTTGTGCATCATTATAAAAAATAACAAGAAGTCAGAGCTTTTTTAAGTACAAGGCCTGTCCTAGATGACTGCCTGAAGTACAGATGAATGGCAGTGAAAAAAGCAATCCCAATGGTAGAAATATGATCTGGAGGCATAGCCTTGGAGCCGAGGTGTGAAACCCTTCAGACTCAGCCAAAATAAACCAGTGCTACTGTGGGGGGGTGTGGGGAAAAGGCACATAAAATTCAGGCATTAGTTCAGAAAAGCAACTGCAGCATTTGCTACAAACTTCTGAACAAAGCGCACTGAATCAACAATGTAAGTAAATCATAACATCTTCTGCCTCCCAGAGCAAAAACGCTAATCATTTTAGGTCCCTCTGAACATCTGTCATCCTCTACAGTAGGGAAAAGGGTGACTTTTAGATCAACAGACTCCGACTGTCAGATCAACTATAAGGAACTCAGTGACATATTTCAAGGGTCTCTTCTTCCTCCTCTTTCATGTGACATGTCCCCTTCCAATTTAATTGAGAGTAGGTTTCCCTGCCCAAATTCCTTATGCTTTTATTTAATATCACAGGCAGAGGATATAGTTCTGGGCATTAAAAGTTTGTTGTAGGGAAATTAACAATACCACTAGGTTTAAGACCTCTCCACATGCTGTAAAATGTCTGGTAGGATAACAGGGAAGATAACAGTAGGACTGGAGTTCTGTATTTGGCATTTATAATTCAGTGGGACACTACTGTCTCTTATATAACTTGATAAAATGCCACTAC
>VZTN01000207.1:0-12905 GCA_013400515.1 Erpornis zantholeuca
CAAAGGAGGGGTTTGGATGCATAATCCTAGCACCTACTGTTACTTTGGGGTTTTTTCTTTTTCTCTTTGTCTCTATCCTAGAATTAGGCAGTGTTCACACTAGTTTTCAAATAGTTGACTGGGTAAAATGTATTTTGAGTAATAAAACGTAGTAAAATTGATACGCCTGTTAACTTTTAATGAAGAAATAGTGTGGACACAGCATGTCTAACTGAAGATTAACCCCTTATATTTAGGGTAGTAATAAGTTATATAGAGTAAGAATTTGTGCTTGTGTTTTGTAAATTAATTCAACTTTTTTTTCTTATCTTAACTAGGTAGGTGGTAGGTTAGGCATCTGAATTTAGTTAGACTATTTAAGGGGTTAATCCTGAAATGTAAAACAGATGCAAAAATTCACAGATTAAATATTACAAGAGTTTCCTTGATACATTTTTTTCCAGTCAATGTATTCTCAGTGCAATTAGGTGTCTTACAACTTCTGACTTAGTCATTTTACATTTCAAGGATATTCATATGATACCTAGTAGTAGCACATTTTAATTATTTCCAGCACTGAGTGCGATTCTGTTCTGTGCAGTTAAATTGTAATTCTTTTTAGTAAAATTATTTTCCAAACTGAAGTTTTTTGGAGCTAGAAGTAATTGGAGTTTCAAATTATGTAGTGAGTTATTGTGATAAAAGTTTGCACAGTATAATCTATTTGCATAGTAGATTTAAGACTGTAAAAAACAACCTGATTAGGCTACTAGACAGAAGAAAAACATTTTTAATTTCTCAACCTTATTTTGCCTCTTATTTTCCTGCTGTGCATTTTCTCTAAATGCATTACTTGTCTTTTTATATCCAAGTTTTACATGTTTCATCTGTTATCTTACCTGACACCCCTCTTGTATAGGTGTCAGTTTGATTTTTGTTTTGTTTTAAATGAAATGCTATTTTAAATGTCTTCATTTGCTCTGTAAATACCTTGTTGGTGCAGTTATTCTTCTTTCCACTTTAACATATAGTCCATAAATATCTGTTTGAGAAGATATCTATGTTCTTAGCTTTGTTCTTATTTTGAAATCTTCCTGCTTTTAGCCCTGTGCAGAGCAATGGGACTATCCTTTTAAAAATGCCCAAATCTGAATGGAGTACTTCAGATTTAAGTTTTGAAAAGTTATAGCACCACGTTCATTCATGGCTTTTTAGTTCTCTCTAAAGTATCCTACTATTTAAAGTATCCTACTATTTATTTTGCATTTGTGTATAAATAGGTGGCTTCTGGTCTGTCTCTCTGCAGCATCCCTACTTGCTGGCATGTTTAATGAGACTATATATATAACTTCTATTCTTGGAGTTACCTAACTTTATATATTGCTGGAGTAAACTGTATTCCATTCAGCCAGCTCCTGTGAAATGAATGTCATTGAGTGAAGGCTTTTTCTTTCATCTTGTCTGGTGTATCACCAGTTATGCTACCAGTATACTTTGTCACTAGTCACAACAGCCATTTTCATAATTAGTGAAACAAAACACTTTTAGAGGTGATCATTACATTATATCCCTACAATTTTTTAAGTAATTTGAAGCTACCATTTCATATTGTTCAGTGGTTCCAGTTTCATTGATTTAAACCATTTCCAAAAGGGCCTTGTGGTCTTTTCCATTTTGGTAACAAAGCAATCTGCTTGGATAACTAATCCTTTTCTGAACATTTAAATATAAAAGATCTACCAAATTTTAGAATAATAGAATCATAGAATCATTTAGGTTGGAAAAGTCCTTCAATATCATCAACTCCAACTGTTAAACTAATGCTTCCAAGTCCACTGCATCTACAGTGCCACATCTACATTTCTTTTAAATCCCTTCAGGGATGGCGACTCAGCCACTTCCCTGGGCAGCCTCTTCCAATGCTTGACAACCCTTTCTGTGAAGAAATTTTTCCTAATATCCAATCTAAACCTCCCCTGGCACAACTTGAGGCCATTTCCTCCTGTCCTAATGTTTGTTACTTGGGAAAAGAGACCAACACCCACCTGGCTACAGCCTCCTTTCAGGTAGTTGTAGAGTGATAAGGTCTCCCCTGAGCCTCCTTTTCTCTAGGATAAACACCTCCAGCTCTCTCAGCCACTCCTCATAAGACTTGTGCTCTAGACCTTTCACCATCTCTATTGTCCTTCTCTGGACACACTCCAGCACCTCAGTGTCTGTCTTGTTTTGAGGGGCCCAAAACTGAACACAGGATTTGAGATGTGGCCTCAATGTACAAATGGACAGTCAATTCCCTAGTCCTGCTGGCCACACTATTTTTGTTACAGGCCAGGATGTTATTGTCTTTCTTGGCCACCTGGGCACATGCTGGGTCATGTTCAGCCGCTGTCAACCATCGCCCCCAGGTCCTTTTCT
Organism: Erpornis zantholeuca; assembly: GCA_013400515.1. Classification (NCBI taxonomy): domain Eukaryota; kingdom Metazoa; phylum Chordata; class Aves; order Passeriformes; family Timaliidae; genus Erpornis; species Erpornis zantholeuca. The sequence continues at coordinate 2,395 of VZTN01000207.1, forward strand.
GCCAAGCAACTTTCCAGCCAATTCTTCCCCCAGCCTGTAGTGCTGTGTGGGGTTCTTTTGACCCAAGTGCAGGACCTGGCACTTGGCCTAGGCCCATCAAACCAGCCTGTCCTGATTCCTCTGCAGGGCCTTCCTACCCTTGAGCAGACCAAGACTCCCACCCAACTTGGTGTCATCTGCAAACTTACTGAGAGTGCACTCAATCCCCTCATCCACATCATTGATAAAGATATTAAACTGGACTGCCCCCAGTACTGAGCCTTGGGGAACCCCACTAGTGACTGACTGCCAGCTGGATGTAACTCCATTCCCTACCACTCTGGGCCTGGCTGTCCAGACAGGTTTTTACTCAAGAAAGAGTGCACCTCTCTGAGCCATGGGCAGCCAGTTTCTCCAGGAGAATGCTGTGGGAAATGGTGTCAAAGGCTTTACTAGATATAGGTAGACAACATCCCCAGCCTTTCCCCTCATCCACTAAGTGGGTCACCCTGTCATAGAGGAAGATAAGATCATTTAAGCAGGACCTGCCTTTCTTAAACCCGTGCTGGCTGGGGCTGATCCCCTGGTTGTCCTTTATGTGCTGCATGATGACACTCAAGATGATCTGCTCCATGACATTCCCTGGTATTAAGGTCAGGCTGACAGGCCTGTAGTTCCCCAGATTCTCCTTTTGGCCCTTCATACAGATAGTCTGCTTTGGTTTTTCCTTTTTTGGCTTTTCTTTTTCTTGCTGAATCATAAGTAAAGCAGTCTCTTTTCCAATCCTTCCTTGCATCCTGAATGATATTGGAGCACATATATTGGAGCTGAGGAATTTAGATGAGATTATATTAAAAAGTAATGGAACTCTTAAAAGTGAAGAGCATTTCACATTCCTTTAGTCAGTTTTTTTAAATGCAAAATAATTTCCATTTTAAGGTATGATACAAATAGTATTATAAAATATCTAGTGCTTTTAAGTGGGTTTTTTAAATATACTTTTCTTAAAAAGAGTAGGTTCCAAATAGCATGTGACCATTAAAATTTTCATGAAATTAAGTGTGAATATTTCTACTTTGTTAAAGTGGATTTTTAGTGTTCCTTCTGTCTTGTGGTCTCTATGCTGGTGCACTGTATCCAACCATTCTTCCTTAGCTATTTAATTTTAGGGGGATATATGTTTTTCCAGTGTTAGCTTAAAGAAAGAAGTACTATGTGTTGCATAATCTGCAATGTGTTTGAAAATAACCTGACAGCTAAAGTTTAATATGATTCTACAATCTTCATACTGGGTTAATCCCCTTATACTAACTGAATGGCTTTTATTGAACAATTACATTTTTTGTTCAAGGGTTTAAGCTTTAAATGGCATGTGTGACATTGAAGCTACTTTAAATGGTCAAACACCCATTCCTCACTGCATTTTGCCAATTCAATCCATTTTAGATGTAACCTCGGGTATGGTGAAAGACCCACCGGACGTCTTGGACAGGCAAAAATGCCTTGACGCTCTGGCTGCTCTACGCCACGCTAAGTGGTTCCAGGTTCGAAACATCATTTTATTTTCTTCTTGTAGCCTTATGAGAGATTAGTTTGGTTGCAATATAAATGTTTAATTGTGTGAAAACACTCAGTGTTGTTCATGTTAATAATACTTAATATTTTTCTGGTCCCTGAATTTAAGTGTAGAAGGTTGAGTAGGGAGGAACTGCTTTATGCAGTTATTGCTCATTTGACCTTTTTTCTTTTTCTGGTGATCGAGAAGGCAATGTTGAAAGCTTGACTCACTTGGGGTGATCATACATTGTATATTTGTTATGTATTCCATAAGGCTGCAGAGTAACTTTGCTTTAAATAAAGGAATATGTGTTTAAAGCTTTGTGTTTAGATTTAAGACTTTTTTTCCTATTTCTTTAAGTGTAGGGAACGAAAGGCAAGAAGCAACTGTTTAGTTTAGTGACTTTGCATTCTGGCAAAGGCACAATAAAGAAACCAAACAGATTCCCTTGACCTTTCTGTCTCTATACCTATTTCCTAGACCTTTATTTTTATTTCTAATATAGAAAAATACTGTATTGTTGCAGGTGAACATAGGTCAAAGTGTATAAGGAATCAAGAAATGTTATTCTTGTATAACCTGTGCACTCTGACTTCTATCACCTTAAATTACTAACCCTGTATAAAATACTGCTGTAAATGGCAGCTCTTGGAATAAAACTGTAGAATGATTTGTTTCAGTCTTGTATCTGAGCTTCCATTGAACAGTGGTGTTTTAGTCTTTCAACAAGTCCTATTTGATGTAGATTCTGGGATTAATTTGATTTTTTATTGCTCTCAAGGCTAGAGCTAATGGTCTGCAGTCCTGTGTGGTTATCATACGTATTCTTCGTGACCTCTGTCAGCGGGTTCCAACTTGGTCTGATTTTCCAAGCTGGGTGAGTAATGTTCTTTTGAATGAGTCTTTTTAATGCACTTTTTTTTTTATAATCCACTGCAAATAAAACATGGGAATGTGTTACTACAGTTTTAAAATTTAGGTTTTTTCAAGGAGTAATGTAGAGTTTTGCTTGGGTGGTTGGTTGGTTGGTTGGTTGGTTGGTTGGTTTTTTGGTTTTCCCCAACAATCCAGATTACCTCTAAAAATTTAATTTTCTGTGGTTTTGCCATGTGGAGCTGAAAACTTTTTTCAAAAGAAATTTTCTTGTTGTTTAGAATTCTTTGCGGGTAGCATTATTATTCTATATTTTAGCATTTTTTCCTTTACTCTGTATAAAAGAATGTATTTTTTTCTTACAGCCTACTCTGAGTTGCTTGGACTTTACTGAAACTGATTGAAAATAATGTCAGCTGTGCCCAGATAACTCTGTGATAACAGAAAGGCTACTTGAAAAAATAAATCACAGCAATTCCTGCAATCATTAATATATTGTTTCTGCAAGATGAAATACCACAGTACTAGTCTGTGGATGTGTCACCATTGGCATTTTAATCAGTGTCACTTAGACACAGATCTCTAGGTTGTAACTGGTTACCTATCTCAAGTCTTGAAGCTGAGTGGTTTTGGAGCATTCTTTTACATTGACTATCTTAAATAATGCTCTCCAGGAGTGCAACTTGTGTTCCAGATATTAATGAATGTTCAGTCTGTTGACTGGACAAAGTTAGTTTGAAACAAAATCTCTGAAGCCATATATATGTGGAGGTAAATTCAACTTTGTTTTGTTTCATAGACCAAATCCTGTTGCACTGTGCTGCTTCTTAATGTAGACTTTTCAGTTTTGGCGGGAAGAGTGCTAACACTGTCAAGACAGTTATAATAGTTGGCATTATTTCAATGATAAATGTTTTACAATTGTAATAAGCTTGCTGACTGGAAAAAATGTGGAGCAATTATTTCTGCTTTTTAAAATATTTAAAGTAAAAAAAATTTCCAATTTCTGTGCTATACCTCATGAAAGATATACTGTACAAATATAGTTTAACAGAAGCTCAGAAGTATGTAAATACCCTCGATATTGCTTACTAAGTAGCCAAAGAATAAACCCAGGCATATTTTTAGAAAAGCATCCTTTAAAATATTGCAACACACAGCAGGCACATAGATGAAGAACAAGGAATGTTGTTTCTTACTTCTAATAATATCCGTTCTAAGGCACAGCCAGAAGGGAAGAGAGGTATGAAGCAATGTGTCACAGAATCATGGAATAGGTGAAGTTGGAAGAGACCACAGTGGGCCATCCGGTTCAGCCTCCCTGCTCAAGCAGGGTCATCTCAGAGCACATGGCACAGGATTGCACCCAGATGGATCTGGAATATATCCAGTGAGGGAGACTACATAACCTCTCTGGGCAACCTGTTCCAGTGTGTGGTCACTCACAGAATAAGGAAGTTCTTATATTCAGGTGGAATTTCCTGTGCATCAGTTTCTGCACATTGCTTCTTGTTCTATTGGTTGGCATCACCAAGAAGAGCCTGGCTCTGTCCTCTGACACCCACCCTTTAGGTACTTATAGACATTGATGAGGTCCCCTCTCAGTTGCCTATTCTTAAGGCTGAACAGGCCCAGTTCCTTCAGCTTTTCCTCGTAAGAGATACTCCAGACCCTTGATCAACTTTGTAGCCCTCTGCTGGACCTGCTCCAGAAGCTCCATGTCTCTCTTGTACTGAGGAGCCCAGAACTGGACACAGCACTCCAGATGTACCTCACCAGGGCTGAGTAGAGGGGCGGGATCACCTCCCTCGACCTTCCGGCAATACTCTTCCTAAGGTACCCCAGGGTCCCATTGGCCTTCTTGGCCACAAGGGCACTGCTGGCTCATGGACAGCATGGTGCTTCTCTGCAGCTCTGCTTTCCAGCAGGTCACCCCCAGCCTGTACTGATGCCTGGGGTTATTCCTCCCCAGGTGCAGGACCCTGCACTTGCCTTTGTTGAATTTCAGATGGTTCCTCTCTGTTCATCTCCCCAACCTGTCGAGGTCCTTCTAAAGAGCAGCACAGCACTCAGGGGTATCGGCCCCTCCTCCCAGGTTTGTCATCAGCAAATTTGCTGAGGAGGTATCTGCCCCTTTGTCCAAGTCATTGATGAACACATTAAACAATACTGGGTCCAGTACAGAACCTTGGGGGACACCACTAGTGACAGGCCTCCAACTAGACCCTGTGCCACTGATCACAACCCTCTGGGATCTGCTGTTCAGCCAGTTCTCAATAGACCTCACTGTCCACTCATCCAGTCCATACTTCCTGAGTTTGCCTATGAGGATTTTATGAGAGATTTCAGGCCTAGGTGTGTGTCAGTTCTCTCTAAAAGTGCTTCCTGTCTTGCTCGTCTCCAAAAAACAAGAAATAAACTTTCCGACCAATTTGTTAGGGCAGAAAGCCAACATTACTTTATTAGCAGTGCTGCATGCATGGGGGATTCTCCTCAAAGCATGCATGAGCAGCAACCTAACAGACCAGGTTATATTCCTGAAACTAATACATATTCATCACATTTCTTGAATACATACATATATGCTAATTATTTCCATGGACTTGTTTGGATATGGTTCTAGATCTGATGAATCTTTTCTCTTTGAGAGTATCTCAAATATGTTGTCAGGTCATAATGTACTTCTCTTATCATTCTTTGCTCTGACNGGATTCTCCTCAAAGCATGCATGAGCAGCAACCTAACAGACCAGGTTATATTCCTGAAACTAATACATATTCATCACATTTCTTGAATACATACATATATGCTAATTATTTCCATGGACTTGTTTGGATATGGTTCTAGATCTGATGAATCTTTTCTCTTTGAGAGTATCTCAAATATGTTGTCAGGTCATAATGTACTTCTCTTATCATTCTTTGCTCTGACACACAATCCCGGTTCTCAAAACTAAGATATCAGCTAATACGTATTAATCACTGATAGAAGTAGACAAGGAAGCATTAGCTGGCACAAGACTTAGTCACAGATATAGGAAGTTAACACAAGGCCACATTAATCTCTGGTATATGCACTAAGCACTGTTTGGTACAAAACTAAGGATTAACCACAAATATAGGCATCATGCACTATTGTGCTAAAGTTAAAAGAATTTTCCAACATCTTCCCCCACTGCTGCATAGACTTCTTATTAAAGAAATTTAACTTGTTCGGTAACACTCTTGGTACTTGATGCATTGTCAGTGCCATGAATCACCACTGAAGTTTGTGTATTCAGTTGTTCTTTTGGCCTGTTGGCAGTCTTACTGACAAAAAAAAAAAAAAGACAGATTTTAAATATCTATAATTTCTGACAGTTGCAGATGAAATTTTGTAGATTGAAGAAATATATTTTTCTGGACACAGAACTTCTCCTGACCTGTATTCTAGAAGCCTGTTACAAGCCAGAGATGTGTCCCAGTTTGAGACAAATTCAGAGNAAAGCCGAAGTCCCAGAAAAAAACTTAACTCTCCGTCTCTCTTCAGAGAAAAGCAGAGCTGAAAACTGGCTGAAAAGCAGGAAGGGTTCTTCCTCCCCTCTCTGCAGCAGCATAGCAGCTATCTCCCCACTGCAAAAGAACAACAGAGAGGAGTAGTGACCTTGAAACACAGAACTGCTTTGAAAAAGTTCCTCTGGCTGGTTTTTTTCTTTCCCTCCCCTCTCGGGCTTGGTTTAAAGGCACAGAAAGGCACAGGATTCATATTAGGTGATATGGGATACACATAAAGTCACCCCAAGACAGATGCCAGAGCTTTTCAAAAAGAGCCTAAGTAGTTTTAATAATAGAAAATATTAGGAAATCTAAACACACACATTAATATCAATCTCTTTATATACCTAGAAATAAAAACTAAATTAGAAGAATTGTGTCAAGTTCCTACAAGTTAGAAGGAACCAATATTCAAGGTTGATTTATTTTTATTTATTTTCCAAACTTGAAATCTAGCCTTTTGTGCACATAAACACTGGGGCATCATAATTCACATTTTCCTATGATTAAGGCTTTAGTGTATTGTATGAGGATCCAAAAGAACTAGACTTGAATAAATGCAATATGATCTGCTTTTTTCGTTCCTGCTGTATTTTGCTTCATACTCGAAAACAACTAAATTGTTGTTGCTAAAACTCAAAAGCTTGATCCTGAGTGAGTGTAAGTACCAAAATACCATGCTCAAGAATTGAAATTTGTCAGTTAAATTGAGGTTAAATAGAAAGGAATAGGCACCCTTAGTGAATTATTGTAATCAGTACTGCCTGTAGTTACTTGCATGCATTAGAATGGACATTTATTCTTGGAAAATAGAAATAGAAAGCAACATTAGAGTAATTGTAAACTTGGGAGAGGAACCAAAAAAAAAAAAAAAAACCAACTCCCAAAAATCCCACCAAAAAACAAGTGAGGTATATTGTTTGAAAATAAAACTTGCCAAGGAGGCAGTATTGAAACATCCATTTAATGCTTACTTTTGCAAACAAAATTTTTTTTCTGGAAAAATGGTGTCTAATAAAGGTGAACGATGGAAATATTCACAGAAAAAAAAGTGTAAATTTTAGAATGCCTGTTTATCATCAAGGTTTGTTTTACACTTGTTTAACATCTAAGTTAGTGTTATCCTATATCCAGGGAAAAAATTGCAGTGAACTTCAGTTTTGTGAAACTGAAGAACTAGTAGCCACTTAAATGTTAAAAGGTCATTAAATTTTGGATACTTTAAGTTTCTGTATTCTTGTAGAAAAAAATAATTGTCGCATCCTGTTAATTTCATTAAATGAATCAAATTCATCACTTCATACCATGTGCTGTTTATTCACATGGCTGACAGATTCCAGTGACCCACCATGTTTTATGCTCTCAAAAAATGACTGGACAAGTTCTCCATGTAGGCTACTACTGTATAAATTTCTAAGAAAAGATTTGGACAACTTGTCATGAGAAGCAGCATATCAGTACTCAATACTCAGTGTTAATCTTATAGTAGCTTTCTTTTTATTAATTGTTAACAAACATCTGATTTTTTTCATTTTAACTGAAAGTGTTCTGTGATGTGTAATATCCTTCAAAATTTCAGTATCAAAAGTTCTGTATTGAACAACAGTAATAACTTTTTTTTTTTAATCAGTCTTCTAAATTGGCTGGATTTTCTTATTGTTTTAGGCTATGGAGTTGCTTGTGGAAAAAGCAATTAGTAGCGCGACTGGGCCACAGAGTCCTGGAGATGCACTGAGAAGAGTTTTTGAGTGTATATCTTCAGGAATCATCCTTAAAGGCAAGTTGCATTTCATCGGTGTCTGTATACTTATGTTTAAGTAATGTAAAATCTGTAATCTTGATTGAAATAAGGTAGAGATGTGCTACTAATTAGCCTAACTGTTTTAGGTGGTCCTGGCCTTCTGGACCCCTGTGAAAAAGATCCTTTTGATACACTTGCTGTAATGACAGATCAGCAACGGGAGGATATTACTTCAAGTGCACAGGTAAGGAAAAGTATGTGTTAAGTAACTAAATTTGATGGATAGTTTTTTAGGTGGGTGGTTGGTTGATTTGGAGGTTTTTTGTTGTTTTTATTAATGGAGCTATATGGTGGACATGAATCTTCTTTTCTTAGACTATAGTATGGTCTTTCAAATGATCGGTCTTAAGCTAGGCAATAAAAATGTCACAACAGAGAATGTATAATAGTGTTCATTTTTGTACTAAAATTAACATATTTTCCTGAAAAGTTTTAAACACTCCCATCTACATATATCTCTCCATAAAGATGCTTACTCTACAGTAGTATGTTATTAGATTTAAAATTGCATTGGCATTTAATATTTTATAAATAAATCTGTGTAAGCCTAAATTTTAATATTTATTGTATCTACTTACAGTATTGACTATTCATGCTTGCAGCTTAAGAGTTTACTGCCCCTACCTCTACATTCGATCCTTTTGCTAAAGATTACTAATGCATATTGGGACACATGACAAGCCTTGGCTGCTTCAATTCAAGTCCCGCAGCTAAAACAGATGTATATTATTTTTAAGTTAATATGCTGTATTTTGTATAGAAGTAGCAAATGGGACATACACATTTTATTGTGTTGACTTTGTTGGGGGAAAGGAGGATAATAAGGTCTAAGTATAATATCATATACCACTAATGTTCTTCATTAATTGTTTGATAAAGTATTTTAAATTCATATTTGTTTCTAACAGAAATATCTTCTTTCTATCCTTTTTCTAGTTTGCACTGAGACTCCTTGCATTCCGTCAAATACACAAAGTTTTAGGAATGGATCCATTACCACAGATGAATCAACGCTTCAACATCCATAATAATCGTAAAAGAAGAAGGGACAGTGATGGGGTTGATGGATTTGAAGCAGAGGGAAAAAAAGACAAAAAAGATTATGATAACTTTTAAAAATGTTTGTCATTAGTGCTAAGATTGAAGGTGATAAAAAGTCCATTTGTTGCCTTGCTTTTAAATGGACATAATAATGTATGTTTAAAATATCCAAAACCAACTAATTAAATTTGGAAGAGAAAAATATAGCTCTTCTGTGATATTCTGAATATTTTAATGATATACTGTATCAGACAGATTATGGATGGAAAGACTGCAAATGGAAACTGTCACTGGAGAAAATAGTGTTAAGTTTTTTCCTCATTACATTTTCTTTATATGTGTTGCTAACTTTAGTCTCCGTCTGTCTCTCTTGTGCATTGTTTTATCTTGACTATTTAATGCAGCATTTGTGCTTCTGTTCCTATGTGTATTTTGATTTTTTTTTATTTAGAAGGATTTNAAAGGTGTAATTAAGACAAATTTTTGTTAATCTAATCAACTTTGCTGTTAGTTGTGTATTAGCAGTATAAAAGCTAATATATACAGTATGGTCTTGCAACAGTTTTAAAGCAGCTGCATAATGATCAAAGTTTTGCATGCTGTTTTGGGTTTTTTTAATATAAGGGCTTTTAAAACTATCATTTTAGGTTAAATGCATAGGTCTCTATGACTGACTGTGACATAGCAAGGTCAAAATATAACTTTCTGAATTTCCTTTTTCAACATACAAGCACAAGCAGGCATTTCCCATTTAGACAAAGTTAGTAATTCTTTTCAGTCCACTGTTGTTATTAATGCCTCTCAGCCCTTAAAATAAGCGTTTGTCATATCAGTGCCTGTAAGGGTATTCCTTATAGCTATTTCTGTATAAACTCTCAGTGACTTTTTTTCCAATAATTTGAATTTTAAAAAGTGAAGTGTTACTGAAAAAGTGAACATTATCAAAGGAAAAAATTAACCCTGAAAATTGTTTGATGTATGCTTATGTCTCTTTCAAAAAGCTAAGTATAGCAGTGGTGTAGTAATGTTACACCATACTGTTGATATATGCTCTGGTACACAGGTGTGATTTGTTGTCACAGTACTACTGTGGAATATGCAACTAAAAGCTAAAATGTATTAAACTACTAAAATTCATTATACACCTGAAACTGAAGTTTCCCTCATTCTGTTCAGTGTGTATTATGCTTTGTTGCAAACCCATAAATCTCACAGATAAACTTAGACTAACATTCTGGTAACTATTGATGGCTGTAGGAGTGTATCACACATTACAAGGATAATTTCTTATTTCTGGTACAATATCAAAACCTTTTTGTTCCATTTTGAGGTTGAATTTATCTTTGACCTTTTTAATAAATACCTCTTGGAGTAGGGGGGTGTTTTTGTTTGCAGTGCTTACTACTAACAGCATGGCCTGTGAAATAGAAATATACAGTATTTTAGAAAAACAGAGAGAATCTTAAGGAAATATATTAATAGCATTCTTCAAGCATTAGAGTGCAGTTTTAAAAGGAGTGGTTATTAGTGGTTAGCAAATAAAAGGAAGGCTTTCTCATTGTAGGAAAGATTTCTTACCAATTTCAGCATCAGAAATACAATAATTAATGCATGCTTTAAAATTACTTTAAAAAAGGATTATGCTAGTTTCTTTTGTCTAGCCTTGATGTGTCTCCAAGCATGTGCTTGTTCTTAGTTTGTGGTTTTTGGTTGTTTGGGGTTTTTT
>VZTN01000212.1:775-21566 GCA_013400515.1 Erpornis zantholeuca
TTTTTCGGTGCAGATCTAGTTGCAGATGCCAGCTCCTTCTAATTTTGCAGTTAGGACTGAGAAAGAGGTACAATGGTGAAGCAAAGGTGTAATCTTTCCTTTCCTGGTTAAGTTCCTGAGGAATGTGCACAGCTCATCCCTTTGGAAATGTGCAGGTTCATGCATATCATAGGGAAAGCATTGTTGTGACAAAGTGAAAGATCTTAAGTATTCATCAGTAGCCTTATCCTTCCAGTATTTTCAGTTGTCAGGGAGTACCATTCAATCTTTCTTTATCATTTAGTAATATGAGGATGTGAGATGGCTGTGACATTTTGGTTTGCTGAATAACTTGATGATTCTTGGTTGCTCTGTGCTAATGAGGTCCTTTCCATAACTGCTTAGGTAATAGGGGCAATCAGAACAAAGCTTACCTTACCTAAATGTCAAGACTGAATGAACTAATTTCAAATTACTGTGATCTTCTGTGGTTTAAGTATTTTATGCTAACTGCTACATATTGAATTAGTTTCACTTGAAGCATGATTTAAATGTTTCTGATCTACGATCAGCTTCTTGCTGCCGCCTTTATTATTAGTCCTTTAAAAGTTTTTAAACTTAGAAAAAAGATTTTTGTGATTGAATTTACTCAAATCTAGATGCATAGGGGTAATGCCTTGCTTAAGCTTGTGTTTCCTTCCTCATGTGTAGCTTATTTGTTGATATGATGTTGCCCTGTCTCTCGGGCTTGGTCAGTAAAATGACTCCATAGGATTTTTCAGAAGGCTTATTTATTATCAAAATATTATCAAGAAAACAGAGAGCAAACTTTCTCTCCCTCCAGCCAGGTTAGCTGGAGGGGTCGTCTGTCTGTCTGACTGTGTCTGTGTCTCTGCAGCACAGTCTCACCCAGAATGAAAACAAAGAAAGACAAAGCTATTTCACTGGTTAAGGAAAGCACCTTGCCAAAACATCTCCTGTTATTTACATTCTCCTGGGAACTTACAGAAGTTCCTTTTTAGATGTGGAGTTAAATATTACAATTGAAGACAAGTTAAAAATGAACTTGCCCTTCTCAAGCTTTTTGCTGAGATCTCTCTAAAATCCATTGAGGAGGTAGCACCACACTTATTCTGCTTTTTGTAGACTTGTGTTTGGGACTTTCACTATTACTTTGTATTCCTACACAAAAAAATAGTTTGCTAATATTATCCAATGAATCTTTATCTTGTTTGTTCCAGGAAGGCTAAAGTATGTTCTTATTATGAACTGCAATTGAATTTCTACTTGATCAAATTTGACTAGAAGTACTAGCATAGCAGTACTTCTTACTGATGAGTTTCTTGCTTTTCATTGTCATATTTGGCTCTGCTGTGTCTGCATAGCACATGTGCACATGTAGTGTATCGATTTGGTAAATTTAAAGAAAATAATATTTTTTGGAAACAATTACATCTGTAGATACCCTTTCATTGAAATTGCCCTGTCTGTCTCAAAGATAAAACTATGGTTTGCTCTTGATCAGGCTTTTCATAGTAGTACATTTTCAGTCTCTGATAGACTCTTCACTGATAGTTTGAATAATCAGTGATAAATGCTGTTTCCTTGCTTCACAAGACATTCACATAGAGTTTTGTGGGAAAACATACTGTGTTTTAAACTGCTCATAACAATGACAAAGGTTCCTAATTATATAGGAAACCATCAAACAACATAGAGTTTGACTTATTTTGAAATGTAAATGTAATCTCATAGCACTGTTAGTACTGATTGTATGGTAGTGTTGTCCAGTGAAGTCAACAATCATTAAAATGCCGCTCTGACGTTAACAGGAGAACAGGTGTTGGTGGGAGCTGTCAGTGCACTGAATTACTGGTTTTGAATGGCACAACTAATTGAATCCAGAACATGCAATTGAATGAAAGATTTAGTACTCCAGAGAGATGAATTGGAGATGATATAACTTGTTTCAACTAAATAAGATCAAAACTAGGGAAGTAAAACTTTTCATCTTGGCTGCAGAAGGGGAAGACAAATACTCATAAAGACCCATAACAAAACAAATACAAAAAGCTTTATGAATAGAGCCCATACCCAGATAATAAGACAATATATTCTGCACGGTTTTATTGCACTAAGTTTAACTGATTTGGTTGCCTGCATTTTCTACCACTTGTTGCTTCCAAATTCTTCTGTTGTGTCACTGTAATGTGTGCAGTTTGTGGGCCTAAAGAATACACCTGGTATTCTAAGCCAAGAATTTAATTTTCGTCTAAATGAAGTCTTAGTGGTCTAATAAAATTGCTTTCAGTAGTGCTAACACATCTCCACTCCCATCCCATGCCTCTGCCTTTCTATGCTGCATTTTATTTATGGTTGTATTCTATCCACTAGTTACAGAAATGTACATGATGGTTAGTTAAGCTTTATGCCAGAGACTTGTACAAGGCTAAGAAAAATGTACAGCTGGCAGGGTGGTAGTGATTCTGTTACTAGACAAATCTTGTTGCAACTAAGTAAGCCAAAACTGAACTCCAGACAGGGAGGTCAAATCTTGACAAAGCCTGAAAGGTCTGGAAATGTGGCGTTAGCGTCATAGAAAACCTGTAACCTGTTACTAGCAAAAATAAGTGGGCTGCAAGGCCATGTGTCCTGAACAAGATTGTACAGGACTACAGACAAATATCCAGTATGAGGAGCTTGTTCTGTGTCCAAAAGTACTTGGCTGTGCAGCAGAACCTCTTTTCTCTGTTGTGTGCTGTTGAGACAATTCTTGGAAGATTTTATTCGGTCTTCTTTTGAAATCTGGACTGGGCACCTTAGGTGGTTTCAAAATTTTTGTTATTGTTGTGTCGGTGTTTAGATCTAAGAGAATTATATTATTTGTATTTATCTTTTGGTAGTTGTAGCTTCCTTTTTTGGGGTTAGCACCCTTCTTTGTTACCTAGTGTAGAGTGATGCTTTGGCAGTAACAGTAACTTTTAGGAAAAAGTATTTGCACAGAAACAGTATTTGCACAGAAATAAAGGTTTTGTTTGAATTTGAAGAAAATAATTGGTAAGTTAACAAAGTCCTATTTTCCCTTAAGTTTCTAAAATACTGTAGACATATGTACAGAAGTAAATTGTATAAAATGAAGGAAATAACACATTTCAGGGAGGAGAAGTATCATAAGAATTGTTCAGACAGGCACTACAAAGATGAAGAATCCGCTGTGACAGTTAAAGGCTCAAATTGTTATCAATTTAGCAGTTTTATAAGAAGAGAAGAATAACCAAGGGTTGTTTCTTATTTATAACTTTAAAGAAGCTTGAAATCGGAACGATCTTTTTCAAGGAAACATTCTATATTTAAGGCAAAACAGTCAATGTTATGGTGTTGTTAGCTCTATTCCTATTTAACTGAGTTCTTTTAAAACTCAGTGCTACTAATGTAATGCCAATACCTTTCTGAAAGAAAACACCATAAGGGAACATTACTTTAACAGACTGATACAACCACATAATTTTTGAGCCATAAAAGCCTTTTAAAAACAAATTTGATATTATTTAATTCTGGTAGATTTTTTGATTTTGTCTACTTAGCATGTTTTTTTCTACATTTTTCTAAATTGCTTTGACATTTTGCAAACTTGTTTAAATTTTTGAAGTCCAGCTTGGGCTGGAGCATTCTTGCCTGCTCCTTGGGTCTTTCAAACACCTTTCATTGGTTCAGGAAATAGGACTTCGCTTTATAAAGTCATTTATTTATACTGTTCATTTATTCATATTATATTTTTTATATTGCTCATTAATTTTGTTCTGAACTATAGAAAATATATTTGTACTGTAGGAAAAGTCAAGCTTTTGTCCAGATCTGTCTAGTTGTCCAGATCTTCCTGAAAATGGCCTTTTAATTGTCATTATAATTTCTGCCATCTTCGCTTTCTTCAGTGTCAAGATAACATTTCAGTATAAACTTGGATGTAATAGCAAGTAACATTATTTTGTCCTCAATTTTTTAAAAAACTTTGAATGTTTGAAGAGTCAATGCTCTTTTGTAACTTGTCACGTTGGCTTGGTTCTCTGAGTTCTTCTGCCACCCTTGAAGTGTTTAGACTCTGTTCTAATTTGCTATCTCCTTTCACACACCAGTAGAACGCTTGCCAAAGTGTTGCTGTTTGTGTTGCTTTGTATTCTTTGGGCACTCCTTTCCACCATGGTCTTTAACTGACCATACAGATTCTCTTGGTGTCTTCCTTCTTTTGTTATCTTTGAGGAATTAGATGTGTTAATCATAGATGCTTTTTGCAAATTGTCCTTTTAAGTTCTCTCTCTGCATCTCTGTTAATACGTTTTCATGTTTGGTTAGTTTTGATTCCCCCTCCACTTGTGTTGTTTTATTTTGTTTAGATGTTGTAAGTTGATTATTGTCTGGAGTGAGTTACAGAAGTCTATCTTGACACTTATGCAGCTGTTTTAAATAATCACTTTGAATCCTGTATGCAGTTTTGGGCTCCACCATATAAGAAGGACATTAAACTGGTAGAGAGTATCCAAAGGAGGGCAATGAGGAGGGTGTAGGGCCTTGAGAGGAAACTGTATGAGGAGCAACTGAGGTCACTCGGTCTGTTGAGTGTGGAGAAGAATGACAGGAGACTTCATTGCAGTTACAACTTCCTCATGAGGGGAGGAGGACGGGCAGACACTGATCTCTTCTTGTGATAGGACCTGAGGGAACGGCCTGATGTTAGATATTAGTTAGATATTAGGATTGGGTATCAACATTTCACCCAGAGGGTGGTTGGGCCTGGAGCAGCTCCCCAGGGAAGTGGTCACAGCACCAAACCTGTCTGAGTTCAAGAAGCATTTGGACAATGCTCTCAGGCACGAGGTGGGATTCTTGGGACTTCCCTGTGCAGGGCCGGGAGTTGGACTTGATCCTTTTGAATCCCTTCCCACTCAGGACATTCTATAATTTTATGAATTTAATTTAGTGTGTTTTTCCTTATTTATGTCAATAAAATAAAAATGATAGTTTTATTTTTTATTATTATATCTAAATAATATATATCTAGATATGTGCACGTACTGAATTTCACAGAAGTTCTGAGGGAATAGAAATTAATTTCAGTTCTTCCTTCAAGTAAGAAGGAGCAAAGTTTGTTCCTTCCTTCTCTTACTCTTTTAAAGTTATTGTTGATGCAAGGTATGTAATATGACAGAGTAATATAAGAGTAGATGATGTTGTGGCAGCTTTTATCCAGGAGAGATGTTGGATGGGTTAGTACAGTGGTTCCAACCATGGCATCCTCCTTTGAGCATTCTTGTCCTTTCAGACGTCTCCAGAAGCTGAAAAGATGATCCCAACTCCTAGTGTAGAGTTGGGGGCCCTCGCGGTTCTCTTTTCAAGTGATTTGAAATACCATAGTTTATGGGACTGGGTGGAGAGTGCCTCATGCTTACTTGGGTCATTCTAACACTTTGTCCCTAACAACCTTCTGGAGCTCACAGTCTTGCTTGACTTGATTTTCTCAACAGGTTCACAGCTCTCACGTTAACAGATTGTTTACATTTGTTACATCTCTTTTCTTCTAACTAAGCTGTTCTCTTCTAGAGTGTTAGCTAGTGAGTTCAGCTACTACACTGTGGTCAAACAGGCCTAAATTATGCTAATTGTCATTCACCTCCATAACAGTTCAGCTGAAATAATATATGAAGCTGCTTTCATGCTTATATTTTTCACAGTAGGATAAAGGTAGGAGAATGGTTGTGGTCTGTGCAATCTTTTAATCTTAGCATGTTCCTTCTGGAAACCTAATGAGTGCTGTTGTTTCTCACAGTCTGTATCAAAGTAGCTTGAACATGTAGTTGTTCTTGTGACCATATGTAAATTCAGTACTTGGAATTATGCTTACTTAAAGAGATGACTGGGGTAGTATCTTTCCAGTATTATCTTTTGCCTATTGCATTATGCATCATCATTTTTTAGACTATAAAAGGCTTTACAGCAAAGTATTTGAACCAGATTACTTTAATTGTTTACATAGTATTTAAACTTAAAATACAACTCTAATTTTCTGTTGCTTTTAAAAAGCCTGTAAAATGCTGGAATTACTTGAATAAAGTATTTCTTGTACATTGAAACAAGACTTGCCAACACATAAGTTGCCATCATTCTAAAGGCTTGTGAATCTGGACAGTGAATTCCTGCTGCTCCTGGATATGGGTTTTCAAGATGAGTCTCATGATTTTTTAGAAGAGGGACTACTCACTAGTTGGCCTAATGGTTTCTTTTAAACTGAAGGAGTGATTCCCATGAAGTACTCTATAATGCTGAATATGTTTAAAGAGTGGCTATTTCAAAAAGAAATGGAACAAAACCCATTCTGTTCTTCAAGCTCAGTTTCATTTATTCAGCATTAAAAAAAATAAAAGTTTCACTGTACACAGGCTATATTGTGTCACTAACTTTTTATATGTATGTATAGACTTTTTAATGTTGATAATTATGCTTTACCTGCTACAGTTCATTGGCTAAAGGAACTTGATAGTTGTATAAAATGACAAAATTCAGTGGAGTGAGAAAATATTTAATTTTTATGGAAATTTGTAAACTAGTGTGATAATTATAGCTCGTGTGTTGATCAGGAATTTAAGTATCTTAGTTACAAGTTTACGGTAGTTTTATAATTAGAAATTATGTAATGTCTAATTATTAGTTTGTTGTATCTTTTTGATTGTGATGCACATTGAAATCTAAGAAATAAAATAGTTTATTATTTACTCCATTACAGGTAGCTTGCATGCAGCTCATCAATGCTCTTGTTACCTCTCCTGATGACTTGGATTTTAGGCTTCACATCAGAAATGAATTTATGCGCAGTGGATTGAAAGAGATATTGCCAGTAAGCATCTCGTCCTCTCTCTTTGCATTACTATTTAAATTTTTTAATTATTTGAGCTTGAGGGGGAAATGGAAGAGAACAAGTTCTAATAAATTATTCTCAAAGGCATTTTATTAAGTTTGGGAAAGAGCAGTCAGATACGAGAATCAGCCTTAAAATAAAAATGAAAAGGTGAAATGTGCTCTCTGAACTTTATTCTGATTCCTCAGCATTTTATGACTTTGCTTAGGAACATGTGACAGACTGTTGTTCAAAAATTTTTAAACCAGCCTGAAGTCATGTTTACCTTTTGAGTTTACTTAACTCATGTTCTTGCAATTTTAATCTTTTAACTAATGTAGACTTATGGAATTTATTAAAAAGATAAGAATTATTTATATACAGAAATGCTAATTTTGCAAGCCTTTCTACTGTTTCTTCTTTGCAGCAACTACAATGTATAAAGAATGAAGCACTAGATATTCAGCTGAAAGTGTTCAATGAGCATAAAGAAGAAGACATGATTGAATTCTCTCATCGTTTAGAAGATATTAGGTCTGAACTAGAATATCCTTTTGAAGGCCAATATGATCTTTACTTGTATCAGAAATAGTGTGGCCAGCAGGAGCAGGACACTGATCATTCCCCTGTACTGGGCACTGGTGAGGCCTCACCTCAAATTCTGGGCTCAGTTTTGGGCCTCTCACCCACAAGAAGGATATGGAGGGGCTGGAGCGTGTCCTGAGAAGGGTCTGGAGCACGAGTCCTATGAGGAGCAGCTGAGAGAGCTGGTGTTATTCATTCTGGAGAAGGATGCTCAAGGGGGCCTTGTTGCTCTTAGTGATTACCTGAAAGGAGGTTATAGTGAGGTAGGGTCAGTTACTTCTCCCAGGTAACAAGTGACTGAACGAGAGGAAAGGGCCTCAAGGTGTGCCGTGCGAGTTTTACATTGTACAACAGGAGAAATTTCTTAGAGAAAGAGTTGTCAAGCCCTGGAATAGGCTGCCCAGAGAAGTGGTGCAGTCCCCATCCCTGGAAATATTTAAAAGATGTGTAGATGTGGCACATAGTGAATGGTGGACTTGGCAGTGCTTGGCTAATAGTTGGTCTTGATCATCTTAGAGGTCTATTCCAACATAAATGTTTCCGTAATATCGGCAGGACAAATATGAACAAAATAAAGCATATGATAGATACTTTTCTGCTGTAATTTCTATTTAAAGCAGTTACCAGTCAACATTTGACTAAAATATTTTGTTCTTTGTTATTATTCTCCTTAACACTTTTACTGAAGTAAATGATGTTTACAACATGGTGTGGAACACAGTTAAGGACACTAGTGCTGAAGGATATTTTCTTTCTATTCTCCAACATCTTTTGCTGATAAGAAATGATTATTTTATCCGGTATGTTTAATGCTGTGTTAAATGTTAATTATGGATTTTCTTTATTATTCAGTCATTGATAGAATATTTCATCCATAAATTTAATGGCAGGTTTTCCGTGTGGATTGTAATTTGTGAGCTCATGTTTGAAAGTATCAACTTTGAATCAATAATGCCATCTATATGTTTTTGTCTCTTCTGCTTAGTGTATGATTTTATTTTATAACTATAGAAAACTGTTCTTTTTAGGATCTGAGCCTTATTGATTGCAACTGATCAGGAGAGATGTCTTAATGAGTTATAAATCGTAGTAGCATTATAATTTTGTGGTGTATTTGAGTCAAAGGGCAAAACCAAGTGTGCAAAGGGTGCACTTTATATAGAAATCTGACTGTATGCTTAATTTAGAGTAACTTTTGGGTTGGAATTGAATGTTTTCACTATACATTATAGAACAGTGTAGACGTGTTTTTGTCTCCTGGAAAATTTATCAGATAAATTACGGGGAAACAGTTAATAAAACTTTAGGTGTTTGAGGCTGAAAGTGAAAACACATTCCTTCTAAAAATCTGCTTGTGTTGTCTTTGAGGAAACACTGGAGGAACGAGGTATGAACTGAATAGGGGCCATCTGTTTTCTGCACAACGTTCTGCATAACCTTGCATTTCAGGCAAGGTCTAGCACAGATGTACGTTTAAAGGTTAAGGGTGCTTGCCTGCTATGGGTACATCTGTGCTAGTCCTCTTCCACCTGAAAAGGTTTGAATTCACAGCTTGCATGTTCTGGGCAAGTGACCCAGCTGTCATACCCCCTGGCATTTTAGAACAAGGTGTTTTTCATTCCTCACACTGAAGCAGGTCTGCAATGCACTTGTACTTAGTAAAGTCACAAAACTAGTGGAATTAAGCTGAAGGGAGTGCCTTCTCTTTACTGAGAGGAAGGAGGAGGTGGTCTTCCCTTCCTGTATTTCCATAGGGGGAGAGATGTAGATTCTATCATATAAGAGTTAATTATCTTTAGGTCCACTGTTTTTTCAGGCTTTTTGTAAACTGTTTTTGTGTAATAAACTGCCAGATGTAATTTTCCTTTGACACTTTTGGGGTTTGCACCTACCCTTCTGTGGAAACCAATCAGCCCAAAGTTTTTGACTGTACTTTGTTCATAGACAAGATTTTAAGTATAGGTTGATAAATAAATATGCCATAAAATAGTTCACCCCTGTCTTTAGTCCACAGTATTTCAAATTAATTGAAGAGTGTGTGTCACAGATAGTGTTACATCGAAGTGGAACAGACCCAGATTTCACGTATCGTAAGAGATTGGATATAAATTTCAGCCACTTACTAGGTAAGTACTATGTTTGGCAATGATTACAGCACCATACTTCCTTACATGAAACTATTTATGTGATTAAGAATCTTGTGTTCCCTGCATATGTATAAGTGTCCTTGTTGATTTTTTCAAGATGTTTGTGTAGATAAAGCAAGATTAGAAGAATGTGAAGAGAGGGCTGCTGAACTTTCCAGAAAAGTAAGTAATTTTTACATCATGTGATCATAAGATGGACGTGGGATTACTTAACAGATTAATGAATGGTGTAACTGAATAGTTTTTAACTTCAATTTACAATTAGTTCTGTGTTAAAGTGGGAATTTGGGTGTTCCATGTGGACTAGGAAGCCAAGTGGTGTAAAGTAGTTAACCTTAATTGAGAATCTTTTTACTATTTAAGTTTTCATGTAGAACTCTGCCAAAAACCAACTGAATACTTTATTTCAAGTTACCAGTTTCCCTAATGAGACGAACAGTGAGAGAATTAAAATTGACTCCTTCGTATCTACAAGACTGTATTACTGTACATCCATGGCTTTTTAGCTACTCTGTGTAATGCTAATTTAATATACATTAATTCTTTATGCCATTTCATATAGTAAAGATCTGTAGTGGTGATAGAGATGGTTGTTCCACTCAACAGACATGTGGAAGTTAGACTAGCAGACGTGTATCCTTAGTATTGTTATCATGTGAGTTTTAACAAGCACAAAGGGAAAAGATGGAATTTAAAGGAACTATGCAGAACTGACTGGTACCAGCAATTTTCTTTTTTTTTTTTCTTTTTTCTTAGTTTGAAAAAGATTTTGTACTCCATCAGGAGACCCAAGCCCTACTGCAAAAAAAAGAGGAGAGAATCAATGAACTTGAAACAGAATTACAAGCTTTTAAATCACAGGTAAAAGAGTATAAATGAATGTATAAAATAATGTTATTGAAAGGGACTTCCATTTGCATATTGTTTGGATTCTGATAGTACAGTTGAGTGTTTTTTAAAGAATTTTTGTTATCGATTATTATTGAATGTTAGTTTCCTTTATTTCTGTTTTATACAAATAGTTGTAATGTGACGTTAATTAGCAGTGAGTTCCCAGATGATCCTTTTATGCCTGAGCTCTGTTAATTAAACTAGTTTCTTAGGTTTCATTTGGGTTTTGCTTTCAGTCATACGTTTCCAAAGTAATTAACCACATAGGGTAATAAGTCTTATGCTTTTAGATTAGCATTCATCATTGTGATCTTTATCCCTCCACAGGAAATTGCTCATTATGCAGTTTGCTATACTGAGGCCTTACCATGGATATCCAGCAGTGAAAGAAATAACCTGTGGCTGGATAAGAACATTTCTTGATAATTTTTCAATTTTCAAGCATAAATAGATGTTTTAAAACATGATAGAGAGGAATAGTGCAGATTTTTTGAGAGTAATACTTGAGTTAAGTTGTAACTACTTCAGCTTTTAAATATATGTAAGGAGACTGTGTGACCAGGAAGCACAGTCTAAAAATGGCTAAAGAAAGGCAGCATCATAAAGATATGCTTTATAGGGGTTTATTTTAATACTTCTGAGGGAGTTTTTTTAATATTTATTGGCTTCTTTAATTTTCTTACTGAGGAAAATTAATTTAACTTCACTTTGGTCTGTTTAGAAATGTCACTGTAATTGGTGTTTCTGGTCAAAATAAATCGTTAATGTCAAAGTCAAACATTAAACAAAAGCAATTACAGAAATTGTTGTATTCTAAAAAACCAAATACAGTAAGAGTGCCATATAATTCATTAGGAAAGTATTTTTCTGTGTGTATCTTGAAAACATTCTTATACTTTTTGTAAGCGAAATTGGTTTTTTCCCTATTTTACTTTTTCTGTTATTTACTGCATTAAATACAACTTTTTTTGCATGCAGACAGCATAAAATATGAATCTGTTCACTAATTTTCATACCTTGAATTATCGCACTGTTGTTAATGGGATTTATTAAAAGTTTTATAAATATCAGGTAATTGATTACTTGCAATTTGGTACTTTTAAGTCTGCCTAAAGAGGAAACGTTGGCTTCCAAATGGCATCAGTTACTACTTAACATGTTGACTTCTACCTCTAATGACTATTTTTCCCCTAGTCTCATTCCTTTGCTCTCTTTTTGCATTTGGAATATATTGATGTATTTCTTTCATTTCTGGAGCCTAATTGTTCAGTGTCTACTTGTCAGTGTCAACAATGCTTGTGTTCACAAATTCAAAACATTATCATGCTGTCAAGCATGCATTTATTTGTATTTATTGATATTCAGCTATTTCCTTTTAGAAATTTTAAATCTGTTGCTTATTGTATTTCCCTTTATTTTCTAAAAAATTTCAGCTCATAGTTAGTTGAAAATGTAAACAGTGCTGTCATCGGTAGATTAATTCTTATTTATTGTTTTGTTGGTTTTTGTCAGATACATTCTTATTTATATTTTCAAGCCTATGATAGAAGTTCTTCAAATAATAGAACTAATTTTATTAGACTCGCTGAAGTGCTGATCCTATTTTGATACATTATAGATGTCATTTCTGTATGGAATAAGAAGCTAGTGTGTAAGGAAGCTTTATTTTTTTGGAAGGACATTTTTTTGTTATTGCTTCATGTTTTCAATTCTGTAGAATAAGAATGCTTCTTTTTGGAAGATAGCTGTTTTTCAGCAGAATTATTTATCTCTTCAGATTCTGCTGTTATGTACTTGGAATGTTTCTCTGTAACCTGTAGGATAAGAACAACAGAGACTAGGATGTTACTTTTTTTAAAAAAAATGAGCAAAACCATAGTAGTCTAGATAAGATCTCATCAAGATACATGTCATACCCTTCTTAGCTCATGATTAGAGAAATATGACAAGTGGGAAACACCATTTCAGTTTGTCATCTTTGGTGTGCACCCCCCAGGTCTGAATGTCCGCTTCAAATATTGACACTTCCAATCATGAAATCAAAAGCTTTGGGCTCGTTATAATTCTTATTTGACTGTTCTATACAAGACAAATGGCATTGACTTTCAACTGGTTTTCTGGACTTAATATATAAACTATGATTGTTACAGCATTGTGTTGATAAAACTGTGAAACTGAATAAGAATATTTTCCTTATCAGTATGGCTCTGTGCCACCTGGTTTTCTGCCATCAACTCATGGAGACGCATCTGTTGTTCCACTGGAAGGTGCAGGACCACATCAATTTCCACCCCCTCCTCCTCCACCGCTGCCTTCTAATGGAGCAATTCCACCGCCACCGCCTCCCCCTCCTCCTCCACCACTTCTGAGTGGCTTGGGAACTCCTCTGGGTTTTGGTGGTGCTCCTCCACCACCGCCTCTCCCAGGCTTGCCTGGAATACAGTGGTCCCCACCTTCATGTGCTTTGCCGTTTGGAATGAAGCCTAAAAAAGAATTCAAGCCTGAGGTTACCATGAAAAGACTCAACTGGTCTAAGGTAGTGTTGATTAATGACAAATACTTGGTGTAAAATCTGACATTGAACTTGGGGAAAATAGATTGTCAGAAGTAAAACTAGATAAGCAATTGATACATTAGTTAAAATGATGTAAGGTATGAATGCCTTCTGTCTTTAGTTTTTCATTGTTTTGTGAAAACTGTGTTTCATTGACTCATGAATCATCTGGGCAAGTATCTGTTGGCTTTGAGATGTCTGGAAAAGTCAGTTCTGGTCTAGAATAAAACAACTTTGATAGTAGCATGCTTCTTATGCTTCCTGGGATGTATTATGCCTTGTTTTTTATCAGATTGTTTATGTTGGATCAGTCACTGCACTCTACTTACAGCTATACAGTTTCCAAACAAGTGTCTTTCATCTATCTAGCCTGGACTGGAAAGAAGCAGTGCAGGTCTCTCCATTTGTCCATAATATAAATGCACTGACATAAATTTAATGGCTGACAAAATATAGACTCAGTTTGGGGTTTGGTTGGTTTTGGTTTTGGTTCTTTTTCTTTCTCCGTTGTGACAAGATCAAGTATACCAGTCTACTGAGCTTGTGAAAGTATAGTTATTTAGATAAAAATAAGTCAGTAGAGAGATTTTCACAATTACTGAAGTAATCAAAGCTACATTCTGAAAAGTAAGGTACTTAGTATCTCGTTAAACCAGCTGTGTTCAGAGATTATTTGAAGTTTGCCCAAGTTTTAAATCTAGACCAAAAAAGCTAATTTGCTCCATTTAGACCTTGGATAGCAGAGTATGTTGTCTGCATTGTTAGCATCTGTTTGTCCGAACCCACTTATTTTAAGGGTTATTATTTTCAATGAGAAATATATTAATCACTCTAAAGATGAGTTGTGTGCTAAAAGTTCACATGTTTTACAGAGCTCTTAAATATTTAATGTGCTTTAGACTGTACAGTTTCTGCATAGTATCAAAATAATTAATAAAATTTTGTTTTGTCTCTTACTTGTAGATCAGGCCTCAGGAGATGACAGAATCCTGTTTTTGGGTTAAGGCACAAGAGGACAAGTATGAGAATGCTGACATGCTTTGCAAATTGGAACTTACGTTTTGTTGTCAAAAAAGGGGTAAGTAGTTGATGGATTTAATTTTCAGCTTTTGAAGATGCCTTGAAAATTCTTGGGACTTAAATAAATATATGAGAAAACCCTCTGAATATAACATTAATAGTCTTTCTTCTAAGTGGGATGTGTGAAGAAAAAGGTCTGAAAATCCTACACTGCTTAAAGCAGTAATATTGGACTATTTTACTTAAGCATGACAAAAATTGTGTGACCTGTCGGAAAGCCTGCCAGAAAAAAAACCAAGAAATTCTTCTGAAGAATACAGATATTGTTTATCACATTTAAAAAAAATATAAAATTTTCTCAGAATACCTTCAGAAATTACTGAAATTACTGGGCTCCTAATCTGGAGCCCAGAAGGTGATGTGTTTACCCTCAGAACTGATATGACAATTGATGTGTGTTGGATCTATGAAGGATGATTGTCTTTCAGCGATTTTTTTTTTCTTCCTGATAAACCTGTAGGAACATTAATTACCTTCGATATTTGCTTAGCTTTTCCAGCTTTTAAAGCACTGTGAAGGAACAAAAATTTGAAAGTATTCCTGACTTTAAAACTTTTGTCCTTTCATTGGAAGTAAGTACTTTTAGTAGTAGTTTAGGTTATTCTATAGAATATATATAGTCCTATATATATATATGAGACGATATAGAATAGTCCCATATATAAAATGCCTGTTACTTCTTGACACATTTTTTTTCTCTCTCCTTTTTTGGTATCAGAGATGTAGTACTTTAGAGGAGCCAAAGGGCTGTAATGTTTAATTTCTTTGAAAATTGAACAGGGGTTATTGTATTTTTACTTTGTTTTAAAAATTTTATTTTGATATTTTTATTAATAGAGTGGCATGGCATTCCCAAATTTTCCCTTTTTTGGGGTATGCTTTGGTATGTATTATCCAATATTTTTTTTACTATAACTGAGAACTTTATTCCACTCTTGTCAAAGCATGATTTTTATACCCTAGCAGTGTTTCTACTGATTTAAGTGTTATAGCTTATTGCTGCTGATACTCAATAATAGTAAGAACGTTGTACAAAGATAAAAGGCAAGAAAACGTCACAGACCATAGACATGTTTGCTTGAATCTATTAAAATAACTCTAGAAGCTAATTATGGTGCCTTTATAATGTTAGGAGAATTCCCAAGAATGTTTCCTGAATTAATAGTTTGGAAGTTTTAAAAGCCACTGGAGGAAATGTGTAATTAAACAGTAAAATTTGGGAGACAAGATGATGTTCAGGCCAAACATGTTAATGGCTCAGAAGAGGATTGTGAGTCTCCACAGACAGGAAGAACATTAGAGTTAACAAGATTAACATCCCTCAGTATTTAACTGAATGGATGGAATACATTTTATTAACAAAACCCAATAGAAGAGGGTTACTGGATCTGCAGTTGGAAAGTCAGTGAAATACACTTTTATACCAAACGTGTGTGTGTCTGCATAGCAATTTAAAGACTGTGGTCTTCAGGGACAAATTTATTTCTTTTTTACAGGTGAGGCTTACTGCTTAATCTATTTTATTTTTAAGTTTTGAAATCTCTCTCATCCCACATGGGTGATGTAAGTGTGCCATCATCTTAATTTTTCAAAGGGAGTGGAGACACTAAAGATTTTATTTAGAACAGTAAGTAGGTGTTTAAAGGGCAACATGGAACTAAATTTCATCTTTGTTCAAGTGAGTGGCTCACAGAACTTTACATGAATGCTTAAGTAGGTTAGTAGGCTGGACCAGATCTCAAGGTCTCTTGTTGACAGCATGAATTCCAGTACAGAGGGCAGCAAAGCAACTGCTTTTGTTCTCATGACCATGGACAGAGGGGATACTCCTTTGTGGCTCATACGTAACTTACTGATTTTAACGAAACTTACCAAAGAAATTAGAGACATACAGTTTTCTTCACAGTCTTGAGGAGATTTAACACCAGGCTCTCTAAAGTAGAATCAGCAAGCTATTCACTACACTCAAATTGGGAACAGTCCTTGACTATTTCTAAAACGTTGTCTTTAAAACCAAAAAGATGAGAAATTGAAAATGATTCTGTAGCCAAATGATGGCATGCAAAGAATGAGCTGGTTTCCGCTCTGCTGGAGGGTCTGCTTATGCACTCTTTTCATTAAAATCTTTGCATAAGAAGAGGTATCTAGTTGAGGAAGTGAAGATCAGAATGTTCAATGATACTTAGAGTGAATTTTATTCTCATTAAGTAAAATCAAATTGAGGCACTCAAATACTCAGTGCGTTTTGCCAGCTAATGTGCCAGAAGTGTATCAGTGTTGATCTAGAAAAAGAAGTTTTATGTCTATGTAAATAATCCACTGAGGAATTTTTGCTAGAAAAAGGAATACAGAAAAGTATAGAATAGATTTGAAGATTCAGCAGATGTTTGTATAGGACTTACAAATTATGTTGATTCTGAAGAGGCATTGAAGCAATTGAAAAACAGAAGATCTTATGGAGATATGAAAGAAATGCTACTTGAAGAATAAGAAAAAAGAGGGTCTTGCTTCAAACTGTAGGAAACCTTTATTGAGTATATCCAGAGACATTTCAGAGACAGGAAACATGAAAGAAACCCCTGAAGGTTATCTTGTCCAACAACTTTTTGTAGAGGGACCAGTCTAGTTCATGTTGCTCAGGACTTTCTCCAGCTTAGTTTGAGGTA
Source organism: Erpornis zantholeuca (assembly GCA_013400515.1). Taxonomy (NCBI): domain Eukaryota; kingdom Metazoa; phylum Chordata; class Aves; order Passeriformes; family Timaliidae; genus Erpornis; species Erpornis zantholeuca. Next base: position 17,564 of record VZTN01000212.1, read on the forward strand.
TTTCTAAAGATGGAGATGTAGGGACAGATAACCTTTTCATATGTTTGTCATTGTGGCGAATTTTCTTTTTTTCATAATATCGTTTGAAATATCTTTTGTTGCAACTTGCATCTATTTCCTCTTGCTTGTTGTGTACATCCAAGAATTCTTGTTCCCTCTTATTTCCAGCCTTCTGTCAGGTCATTTGAGACAACAGTAAGTGTTCCCTTGTCTTTTATTAACCTTCTCAAGACTGACAACTCTTTCAACTTTTCTGTCTGCATCTTTATGTTTCAGCCCTCTAACCATCTTGATGATTTTCTGCTGTACTCATTCCAAAATACCTATAGTTTTCTTGAAGTGGGGAAACCCATACAAAATACTCCATATACTTCTCCCTGAGAGTGGGGAACTATCTCCCTGAGAAGGGGAGTAGAGGGAAATAACCACTTCTTTGACTTGCTGCTGGCAGCAGTCTTGGGATTTTACTGGAGGAAATGTTTTCTCTGTGCTCCTTGGTGATGGTGGTAATGGAAAGCCCACAGAGACTGTGGGTGATAGAGGGTATTTGCTCTTCTTTTGCATGTTATACAGCTGGTTTCGTAATTTTTCAACAGTTGAATAACTTCGTGAAAGCGACATGTTTTATAAAAATAAAATCTTGAGACAAACACTGTGAAGTATCAAAGCATCAGTTGTTGATGGTATTCTGGTAGCAACTTACTGGAGATGAAATGTGATTTCTTTTTCATTGATTGTGAACTTAGTCAAGGGTCTAATGGCAAACCAACTCCTTTGTCATAAAAGCCTGAGTGAGAGGGCTCTGTGTGTGTCAGTGTGTGAGTGCATGCTAGGGGTCACTGTTCCTGTCCATGTTGTGGCAATACCCCTGACTGGTACAGCGAACCCTTAACCTGTGAAATGTCACTGGATTGTCATCATGGTTACCCTTGTTGTGGGTTTGGTTTAGTCATTGGTTTTGGTTGTGAGTTGGTTACATGAGTGGACTTGGTTTTGTGTACCTGTGACAGCTCCATGACTGCTCACTGGCTGGGGGGAAAGAAAAGTAATGGACAAGTTCTGAAAATAATGTGATGGTTATGTGAAAATAAAGTAAATGGTTTGCATGAGTGATCTTTGGTTATCTGATACATTTTAATACCAAAAAGAAGGATTGTTACATGAAAGAAATAAAAAGAAATCTCAAGAGTTTAAGAATTACCAACCACAGTTATCCTCATGATCTCAGACCAATGAAGAAAATCTGTGTAAAGCCTTTCTGGCAACAATGGTTTTAAAGGAATCTCTTACTATAATTTTTGGAAACCATTTAACTGAATATATGACTTAAAGTTAATTGATATGTGAAATACTGAATAGCAGAGCTGGAGCTTACATGTGCTTTTATATTATCTTAATCCTAAGAGATAAGATGAGCAAACACAAATGCTCATTATTGAATGAGAACTGCTTTGTAATGCACTGGAATCCTGATGGAAGAATAATCGCTGGTCTGTGATGCTAACATGCTGCTAACTTTGCTGGAATTATTAGAAGTACAGGCAGGGAAGTGACACTTTGCATAATAGATAGCATGAGCTCTAGAATCATGAAAATCTTGTGGGGTAAAAGAAACCTTCTGTGCAAAACCTTGTGAATGGAAATTACTTCTAATAATATTATATTGTATTATTAGTTCTTGGATCACATGATGTATATGATGAAAAAAATGTTAAGATTAGAGAAGCTGAAAATTTTGTGATAATAAAGTGGGAGATTTAACTATATCCAAGATTTGAGTAAGTGTTGTATTGTAATACAGAAAAATTTCCAGCAGCTAAAGCTATGGGGTAAAAAAGCTGCATGTGACTTGTTAGGGAAGTTCAAGATAGTATTGCAAGAAAAAGCTTTGTGTTAAAAATGTAAAAGTGTGAAGATAATGGGAAAACTCCTTAAATATATCTAGATAAATGTAAACAGGATGTTCTTCACATACTCATTTTGAATTTTGAATTTTTTGCAAAGGACCCTTGAGCTAATTTTGAAATGTGTATTTAGTTTTTTAAAAATTAATTTAGCTAAGGAATTGGTGGGGCCACTTGGAGACAACTTCAGAAGTTCAGCAGGTTCAAAGAACATTAGAAAAATCCAGGGGTATATGGTCCAAAAGAAATAGAAAAGGCTGTATTTGTAGGAAGGAACTTTCTCATTTGCTAAGTGAGGAGAATGGATTATAAGAAGTGGTAAGACTGGCATAATGTCTTTTCTAGGAACATCTCTTATTGCAGTTGTTTTTTAATAATTTATATGAGTGCCAGGTTTCTTGGAGTAGCTTCAAAGTACTATGTTTAAGACTTACAATACTGAAATCAGGTAAATTTTAATATACAAACTCTTGGTTTGTGCAATACTTTGAAGAGTACTGATATGGAGAAGATTATAGCAGTAAGTTGCTGAAGTCTGTAATTAATGTAGTGAGACTGTAATCGTTAGGCATAATGTGGGATATGTGTTCAGGATAAGAAGAGAGAACCAGCTACATATTGCTTACAGTAATCCTTTGGATGCTTGAAGTGATTTGCCAAGGTGATTCCAAGACTTGGGAGGTTGTAGAGTACATAAGAGGGCAACCTCTAACCAAAAAAAGGAATCTTGAAGCATTTCAATCCAAACTGACAATTTGGACGTCTCGTGTATGCAAAATATAAGAAAGCCAGTAGTTTAATGAAATACGTGCTTTATAATTAATGTGCTGTGTTTGTAAATATCCTACCAATAAGTTGATTTGACTTGATCCAAAGACTCTTATGTATAAAGTGATAAAGTCCAAATGAGGATTAGAAATTGCTCATCAAACATACATGAGAACATTTGTAAATTCTTCATTATTTTTAGCAATATGCAGATAACTGCAGCTGATGGGAGATGGCATGAAAAAATTAGAAATGTACTCTTTTCTTTTCTAGATATCAAAGGGAACTGATCTAGCAAACTCGAGAGAGAAAGATTGCATGATCTCTCCCTATTTTTTTTTTTTATCAACTAGGACAGATTTTCATCCTAATCTTATTGGAAATGGCAGTGTCTGATCCCATCACACCAGAGCTCCTGCCAGACTTGATTATTCAGAAATAAAGCACTTCTGTGGGAGTACTATCTCTGTTGGCACTTGTCTTGAAAAGGTCAATATAGTTCTCTCTATTTTTTTTTTCTCCTCTGCATACTCTGTAAGAAAAATCAAGACCTGAGGTGCTATAGTGCCATTTAAGTCTCAAATATTTTAAACCAGAAAAGAAAGTAAAGGCTAGTGAGAAGATGAAATTAGCAATATAAACCATTTTATTGCTGTATTTAACACATCACAGCTACCTTGCATAAGCAAGAGAACATGCTGTCATCCATCTGAAAGGTTAGGTGGAGCCCACTATCCTTGTATTTTTCTCCTCTGTAGGAGGATTTATCAGAGGTGGCGACAAACTGTACTTGTAGAATCTTATTATTACAAACCTGTAAGACTGCCAACAATATAGTTTAGTAACTTTTGCTATAATACAGCATGGAGTAACATGATTTACCTTTTTGTGTAACTGTAAAAGTAGAATTAGGGCCTGCTGTGCATTTGTTTGGCTGCCTTTCAGCATCATCGTAACTATCCTAAAAGCAAAATTTTTCAAGACAATTGATTTCTGCATATGAAATGAAATGAGGAAGAAAAGTTTCTTTCTGAAGAAGGCAAGAGTAACTTATGAGCATTTGCAAGGAACAGCAACCAAAGCACTGAAATGTCTTGCAGCTTCAGTATATCATCTTCACATGGAGAGTGGATGATATATTTAGTGTTGCTTTGGTAGTAACTATATTAGTTGTTTCTGTTCGTAGCAAATAGAATGATATCTGCTCTTATTTTTTTAAAATATTTGTATCAAATCATATTTGTTATGCAGAGATGGAGGTATAAGAATCAGTGAGTGAATATACTTCCGTGGTGCATTGAGCTTGGCTGGTTGTGAGATGCTCACCCAAT
>VZTN01000214.1:1577-38272 GCA_013400515.1 Erpornis zantholeuca
CTAATTCAACTCGTACACACATAAGTTTTGGCATCTACGCCCATGTCTTTGAAAACATGCCAATGAACTCTAACAACTTCTACATTGCCCAGCTATCTTTTTTTAAGTGACCGCTCAAGAATTCAAACAGTTTTTGATATAAACAGAGTAAATGGAAACCAAAACATTGGCCAGGCACCTTTTTTTAAGAGAAATTTCCATAATCAAAGTATCAGTTCATACTGTAAGTACAAAAAGTGCTGAAATAATATGTCTGGCACATAGATCTGTAAAAGTCAAAGAAATTTCAAAATATGCCTGATGCATGTGCTTTGCACTGAAAAAATAGTATTTCCGAATATGGAAAAATACAATTCCTGAATTTGGAAATTCAGGTGAACTGAAATTCCGTTAACATTTCAAACTGTACTACTGTGAAATGATAGGAGAACATGCAACGATTTAAAATTTCAAAAGCATGAAAAAAAATTAATTAATCCTTCCAAACTATCAGCAATTATGAGAAAAGCTCTCTATGTACATAGGCCATGACCCCAGCACCAGCCTTCTACAATATTTCCCAAGTTTAGTCAGGCTTTAAAGATGCAGAGCTAGTAGAGAAAACCAAAATGAGAGCCAAAATGCACATCTTGAATTCACTTTCCTCACTTTCTTCACAAATTCCTCCACTGTGTAGTGTTGGTATTATTAGTCTGAAATAAATGAGAAAACTTTTCTCCTTGGGTTGACACATGACTAAATGCTTTTTACCTGGAAGTGCTCAGAGAACTGGTAATTGATGTATGAATGCAACATTCTGTGTTAAGTGGACACTGGGGCAGCCAGCTGTGGGTGCACAGATGGGTGTGCAGGCACACAGTGAATGTGCACAGGCTTTCTACTGGTTACATAACAGCCCATTATTTACACTAGAACAGAGGAACTTGTGTGTCTGACAGGCACTACATGTAACACAAATACATACAGAAATAGTCACGAAAAAATGTGCATATGCAAATACACATACAAATACTGAGTAAGTGTAAAGGAACATAACATTTATTTAATTATCCGATGCATTAGAATAACCTTTTGAGATAATTATGTTGGATAATTAGCAGTTAAATTCTAGAATGTGTACAGTAGCAACTCAATTGAAAACAATAATAATGGTTCCTTTTAAAAAACCTCTGTGTTTAGTACTTCATTGATCTTTTGTACGACTACACATGTCAATACGACCTTCAGAATTCAAGCCATTAGATAAAAATGGCTGTGCTGAAGTGCCACCACAGCTTTGACAATTAATCATTTGGTCAGCACTCTTTAAAGATTTCTACATATTTATATAACCACTGGTCACATTACAAATTGTTTATAAACATTTTCATGGAATGTCTTGTGAATAAGGATAGCATTGAATGAAATATTAAATATTTTTAACTTTGCTGTGAGGCAACCTAAAAGGAAAGGGAAAAGCAAAGCTCTTACCAGAATAATAAAGGTAACAGGTCCAATGAAACTCCAGATAAAATAGTTATCTACATGTAGCCAGCAACTATTATGGAAAAAAGAGAATGAAAAGTTAAAAGCTGCATTAGCACCTCTGTCCAATAAAAGGAAAGTGCAAAAATACTATTTAAGGTAACATTTTGCCAGTAAACATTGATGAACATGGCCCAGTACCACTTACTCCATGGACACTACCTGACCTGAAACTCTTCTGACAAACCCTGTATAACAACACAACTGAACCTGGAACTACACTATCAGAAATAACTAACATAAGGAGAAACAAAACCAGAACAAGCCCTCCTTTCAGTCAAAAGGTTTGGTGACAGGTGCTATCATGGACTAATGAAACTAACTCAGTAACTATTTTTTGCAGGCTTCCCATGTGATCTTCAAAATCTGCTTTTAACTTTATATCATATGTGAAGTGCTCACTCCTGAGGAATATGAGACAGAAAACATTCAGATGCCATGTTTTGCAGAAAAACAATATGGTAAAAATAAAATGCCCCATCTGGGAATTGAACAGTAGAAAAAGAATACATAAGATACCAGACTAAATGACGTCTAAACCTCATTAGGGCCAACTTCACTTAGCAATTCATTTTTCATACAGCCCAGTTCCCTGCTGAATTCTCTTATTTGTCTTTCATCAGTAGCAAAATCAAGCAGCTTTCTTGTAGTCAACAGTATCTTCCCATTCTGTAACTAATTTCATCAAAGGACAAAATAAACACTACTGAAGGGCAAATTCATGCCTCCAGCAACTCAAATCCTCAGAAATGCTTTCTGTCTACCTTCTGTCACTTCCTATATATATCTGTATTTTTGTAAATAAAAGGCAGTGGCTAATTTTAATCCCACTCTACTTCCCTGATAAAATATTATCAGAATAAAACATACAGGTTGGAATATTTTACTGTCATAATTCAGGATGAGAGCTAGCTAGAGGGGCGGCTGAACAAAGAGATCTAATGAAGCATTAGCTTAAAACTGGGTGGTTAGGCTTGTCAGATATTTTAAACTGAGAAATTTTGCTTAATACACATCTGAGGACAAGAAGTTATTTACTTTTTCAATTTGTTTCAGGTCAATCTTTTGTGTTAAAAGAAAGACCATAATTTAGAATCGGTCTCTCTAGAGTACAAATCCCCTGAACCTAGAGAATTACAAAAGACTTGATTGTAATTTGTGCACAGCATTGGCATTCTCTTACCAATAAAGCTTTCAGATGGTATTTCAGTCTGTCAGGGACCCTCTGACAGCTAATAGGCTTCAAAAAATTATTCACTTGAAAAACACTCGGGTCACTTGCAATTACTTACGCTTTCTCTGTTCCATAGCTCTTATAGTCAATAGCTGCTGAAACACCAACTACTGTAGCAGGGAAGAGGTAGCCAGCAACATAATAGTACTTCTTTCTAGAATATTCACTTTCAAATACTTCTACTAACATTAGATAAAGCTGCACTCCTTCTAGACACATCCAGGCAAAGGCTGCCAGGAAGAAAAAGTGTAAGAGACCTGCAAAAACCGGACATGCAATCTGCAACGAAAGAGAGAGATGGAAATGTAAACCACAAAACCTTGACATCATTACCTCTCCAACTGAACAGTGTGCAATAGAACAGCAGAGAGTTCTGTTAGAAACCCTTCACAAAATCAGGAGCATTTTTCCTACCTCAAAACATACTCTGAACATTTGAAAACACTAATATGTGCTCAGTAGCTACAGAAAATGAATTAGCTGAACGGTGTGAATGAAGATAAGAAAACTGCACCCTGATCTCCCAGTCATTAGAGAGTGGACTTTTTAATTTTATAAGCAACTTTTAAATTTTGAAACTGATATGGTTTTAGGACTTAAGAGTTTAGACAATCCTAGATGTGAACAGTTGGTTCTCTATACATAATGTGATACTACTTATTTAAAATTATTAATTGTCTTCCCGGTGATTTCTGTCTGCTGTAATTTGGAAATTTCTACTGTTGTAACAGAAATCAATCTGAATTCTCTCCCCATTGGTCAAATTCTGCTATGCTAGATTATTACATTTCAGTCCAATGAATCACATCAGAATTAATTTTACCAATACTACCAAAATACCTGCTTGAATGTGAAATGTAAAAAATGTGTATACACATAGAAAAGGCTTTGTACTAGTATATGTATATATGTAGTCAATAGCTGTTAAGACATTTAAATATATATAGAAAACATATATATGTTCCTAACAGTCAACATTCAATTTCATCTCCTCTTTCAAAAGTCTAACCACCTGCTTCGTTAATAGTCAGTGTTTCTCAACTGAAAATGAAAAGCATATTTTGGATGGATGTAAATACTATGTATGAATATACCTATCTTATTTTCATGCTGAGCTTTTATTTCAGCCTTACTGTGTTAGAATGCTGAAAACTTGTCAGTGTTGTCATGTTTTAATTCAAATCCATTTCAAACAGTCATTTCAGACAACAAGATCAGTACACAGAGAGAAAACTTACCTTGTACTCTGTCTTATCGATGCCTATTAGGAAAATGAACTCAGCAATGAATAGGTTGATACAAAGGTTCTTGTGAATAGTGTTACGATCACTTTGCAGGCCACGGAAAAAACAGAATGTGAAGATGCAGATGGCCAGGCAAACAAGAGAGATGACAATTCCCACCCAGGTGATGACAGTGAGGAGCAATTCGTGCACTCCATCTTTGTACTAGAAATAACCAAGAATGGAGAAAATTAATATGACTCTTTATGAGTATAAACAAAAACCTATTTTCACAGGTAGCATCCAGAAAAGTTACTTGTTCATTACATGAGATGGGCAAAATGTGCTCAGTAATTTCTCAGTCTCATGTCAGCTTCCCAGAAGAGCAAGATCAAGATAAGTAGAAGAGGAGCAGGTCTGAGAGAAAAACGTGACTATTTTAGCCAGATCTGATGGCATTTTTACTTTTCCTATGGCTTACTGCAGATTGGTTGGAAACACGAGCAGAGAAACATAAGATTTTTAAGGTACCACTAGGCTCTGATCCAAAGAGAGAGCAGAGCTTTTCCTGGGACTTCCTATGAGGGCACATGTTCTTTCCCACAGACCTGCAACTCTACAGCAGAGACGAAAGCAATGTTTTACACACTGATCAGGACGAAATGCAGAATATGCTGCACATGTGATTCCAGCTTCAACCTCATGTTTAGCTAAAGGAGGTTCCTTGCTTCAGTTCTTTGCAGAGACATTTTTGAATACAATGGCTTTATGAGAAGTCCCATATCCCTGCAAATATTGCATGCTCTGGGCCCCCTGATATCCAGGAAGTGTTTTAAATAGACAACAGAATTTCTGACAATGAAGAGGTGTTTAAACAATCAGTATGGAAGTCCCTTGACCTTCCTCTTTAAGGAGAGCTGGCACTTGTGCTTCCAGGGAACAGTGGGCACACCCGTTTCTACAGATACTCTCCACCTGTACTGAGGGAGAGTCTATAGAATGGTTGTAAGGTTGGTCAGTAACTTTAAAATATGGCCTGTAGAAGACTCTTGTCCTTCCTTGTTTTTTCTTCCCTGTTATTTTGCTTGCAACTTTACGGATGAGGAAGAAAAGTGCTACAGAAAGCAAATTGTTTAGGAAAGAGTGGGTAGGAGAAACTTCAGTAATTTTGGATCTTGCTAAAAATTTAAAGCTAAATCTTTTAAGTTTGTTCCCTGATGATGGCTGGAAACAACATTACCTACCACAATTTCCCGACGAGCCATAAGAATTGCAAAGTTGGTGAGGTGACTGCAAGCACACGTTGTATGAGTTTTATTGGTGTCAACCAGTTTGCAGCCTTGAGTTGACCAGTACCCCATCATAGTCCTCTCTGAGTAGTTCCAGAAGGAACAATTTGCATTGAAATAATTGTCAGGCTGGGAGATAAAAGAATAACATAAAATGAGGATTTTACACACTAAGATGGCAATAACAATTGTTTAATATGTGTAAAGGGTAATTTAGATTCAACTTTGCATGTTTCGGACAATAAAGTTTTTCATCAGCAAAATTGTGGACTATGTTGCACAGGGAAGACATCTAGTTTAAAAGGGACTTTATAGTCCGAAGCACTCAGAAGTGTAGTCTCAATTACTCTAGATCCAATTTTAAACAATTACAATTTCCATCTTGCGATTTTATGCATGGATGGTACATTATAGCTATTTTTGCTTTCTGGAAAGTTAGGACTGTGAATTTATTCTGAAGATCTTTTTCCTGTAATTGACAATTTGAAAATAGGATTTTTTTTCATTTGATTCTCACCTTTGGTCAGGCCACAGTCATGTGAACATATATCACAAAAAAGTTCACTCAGTGCCTATCTACTTTGATGAAAAAAAATCCAACCAGATCTATAAAAACAGGGAAAATGAGGGGAAAATCTAACCATATTTTCTCTTTCACAGTAGTGATTGTTTGCTTTCCCCACGTGAGATATGAAAAGAGAAAGGGCCAAACTTAAAAGCAAAGACATCAAATAAAATACCACAAAGAAAATATACATAAATTTAAAGTATAAGAAATCAAGGTACCATACTTTATTCTTTGCTGAATAAATGAAATTTAAATAATCTGTATAGGTTTCCATAATTTGGTCCAAAATAAATGTAAAAAGTTAAAGTGTCAATAAAACTTACTACATCAAACCATCAGGAATCTTAAGTTATTTTCTACCCTTCTACTAAGGTAAGAGTTAATTTTCAGTTAGAAACAAATTACTCATTTACATTTTCATGTTGATTACTGAATTAGCTTTCATTAAGAATACACTTAAATTCTAATAACCGCTGAACCAGGCTCACTTAATTTTACGTTCATAGACTTAACTTGTGTCTCTGACCTAGCCCAACATTTAAAATTCAAATGGAAAAAAAGGTTATTTTTCTGCATTGCTTTTCCCTCTTGCTGATTTTATGAGCTTCCCATTAATTCAAGAGCACAACTCACATCGATGTGCTCCAGTGTGAAATGCACGGGATCGGTCAGGTACACCCGGCTGGACTCCTTGTTGATGGAGGCTGCGATGACGTGGGAGTTGACGGCGATGGTGCTGTTCCGCCCCGCCAAGTCACTGCCCAACTTTATGGTTGCATTTTCAGTACTGAGGAAACGACCCAAACTTTTGTAAATAATGAAAACCAGTTTTGCTAATCCTACAAAAGAAAAGAAAAAAAGCCCATTGTCACACCACAGAGGTCTACGGAAAGACAGCAACCTGTACTCTATTGACAATTAAGAATCAGTAAACTGGGAGGTATTTTTAGGCTATAGATCTGAAGATAAACAACCAGGTACCCATGATAATCTAGAAAAAGCCACAGAGCAGCTTTGTTGTGTTTTGTTTTGATGTTTTAATGCAGGTTTTATAAAAGTTAATGGAGTTCCACTGCTCCGTGCCCAAGGCTCACCGTTCCTGCTGTTCTGTTTCATGGTGCGTGCAGAGAGCTGAATCCAGTTGCCTCCTTTGCCAGCCTGAGGAAATCTCAAGTCCTGCACCTGGCCCTCAGTAGAGAGCACTGCAACATCCAAAACTAAGCAGACCAGAGAAAAAAAAAAGTGTTAAAAAAGGAGAAGGCAGAGAAAGTCTCTTGGCCAGATTACAATATGCCAGACGACAATCTTTTCCCCCAGTCTTTATTTAGTTTTCTCACACGGCTGTCTGTATGGCAGATTTGTACTGCGTGCTTCAATCACACAGACTTAGCTTCTTTAACTAAATCTAGTGCACACTGCTAAAATGACAGCACTTTAGTATCGATAACATGACATCAAACCTTGTTCAAATTTGTGCCCACAAAACATCCACTTAGAGATACCACACACACATTGCAGAAAAATGTTAGTTCTGAAGATCTTGTATATGTAGTTTCCTCTGCTGACAAATTTAGAGCTTTAAGTATTGATTTAGATATAAAGAGTTGTTTTCAACGGTCAGCAAAGAACACCTAAGTGGTATGACATGTATTTAACTAATCAGTATACATAACTAGTAATTATTTCTGATTTTTTTCCTAAATCTAATTCTGTATATTTCTAGGAAACTATTTTATTGGTTCTGCTAAGAAACATTTAAATTGAAAAATGAGATGCCACTTAGCCGTATTTAAGCATTACTTTTATAAAACACTGTATATTGGGAAACTTTCATGGAGTTACCACTGAGTGCTGGATTTCCTCAGACAGATAAAATCATATAGGTGAGAGTGGACAATTGGTTGACATAATCTGTGTTATATTAAACCAGTCTAGCTACAGGTCTGAACTACAGACTGACAAAAGGTAGGAAATTAGGAAATGCCTTCTCTTTCTCCAAGCCATACGTATATATGTGCACCAGGAATTCAGTCCTGCATGGCATCAGGAAAGTGTTATTATGACATGAAGACAGCTTATCACAAGAAGTAATGCTCAGAGTCTACTCGGCTCCATGGAACTGCTTGTGTACATCCCGAGGCAGATCTGTGATTCTACCCACATTCCTTCAAAACAACTGGTGCAGTTCTTTTGATAACAGACTGTAAGACTTTTCCCATACTTTCCCAGTATCTTCCTACTCAATTAAAAACTAGGAAGAATCATCTTCTACTGTTACAAATATGCAGACACTGAAACGTGAAAAGTCTCATTTCTGCAGTCTATTCCAAGTCTCTATCTTTGTACTCTGCATATTAGCAGACTTTCAGGTTCCTTGTACCTCACTGAGACTACATTAATCTCTGTAAGAAGTCAAAGGAATTTTAATTTTATGCATAGCAATGATTTTTGCTTTAACACATCCTGCGCAAGAATATTTGCAAATCTCTAATACCAAACTGCTTCATTTCTCTGTCACCACTTAAATTCTAAATTACGCTCCAACTATCTCCAGCTATTCTGCAGTCTCTGGAGCATAGCTATTCTGCATTATGGGAGATGTAGTTCACTGAACACATTTTTACCTGAAGGCAGTCATGTTTAATATAAACATTTGGCCTATGCTGAGTGATTTAACTGGCACAGTATATGGCAAAAAAAGTAATTTAAATTCATTAGGAACAGTTCATATTTAACAGAAAAGTATTTTCTGCAGCTCTACAGAAAGCAGTTACCTCTAAAAAATCCATACTCTGCCTTTTAAGCAGTCTTCATATCCATACGTTCTGCTAACGTATTTTTCAGTGATAAATCAACTTTGCAACATCAACTACTTTCCATTTCATATTGTACTAATGACACTTAAGAAGAGGGCTAATTTCGACCAAACAAGAAAGGTGTTTGCCCTGCTTTGGAGCACTCACCTTTCAATCAAACGTTGCACAGCTCAGCCTTCAGAAAGTGTGTTGCTATTTGGAGCATTTTTTCATCCTTTTGTGTAAAGCAATACACAGCACTTTAATTTATGCTTGAAAAGAAGTCTACTTACCAATATTTTCTGTGGGCATTGAGACTCTGCTTGGTTCTACAAGATTATCAGCCAAGACAAAAGCCCCTTCTTCTAATGTATCAAGTAACATTGTGGCTGCGTGGGCTTGTTCTGAAGAATTCATGTCCTTCCAGGACTCCAGAGCTTCAGGCCTGAGCAAGTTGTCCACTGTATCCACAACTGCCTGCATTCATTAGAAAACTATCATTAGGTCTGAAGCCCTAGGCAGCTGGGGAAAATTTCCAATGTTATATGGCGACAATTATAATACTTAACTGTCAGAATGATTTACTGTGATTTAATGGCAATAGAACACTATTTTCAACATTAAAATATTTTCCATCCTCTTGCTGGATTAGCATGAGTAGAAGCGCAGCTAGCCACTAGCACTGTGTGGTCTCTAAGCAGTAAACATGCAAATTTGACTTGTTTTGTATCAGATATAAGCATGGTTTTATTAATGTGCTGAAAAACGTAAAAATAAATGCCAGCAGTCTTGCCTGAAGCTTTCATCTTAATGTCAAAATGTATAAATTCTATTTAAAAATACTAATGCCAAAATTAGCACTCTGCAGTTTAGGCTAAAATGACAATAATACTCCTCTGGAAACTGAGCCCTGCCAGTACAGCCACACCACTATAAACTACTTGTCTATGACAAACTGCCCTCTTTATTACAGGAGGCATGAAATGAAGCCGACTCAGTGGATATAAATTAGCCCTGGCTACTCTCACTCCCCCTCCTGCTCCTGTACCTGTTCATAGTTACTTAGAAGGATTACCAACTCCCATTCCTGCACAAAGGTCAGTTAGAAAAGGAAATCAATAGAGCAAACAAGATGTCCACTGACCGACCCTGTTATCAGTGACGGCAAAACTGTAAAGCTGAATAAAAGCTGGTATTTTAAAAAAGTTTTACTTGTAAAAACTCTATCATCATGTTTTAAGGTTCATTGAGCTGCATATAAGGTAACAATAAATAAGGAAGAAGAATAATTCAGTGACATGATTACATTACTTTACAAAATAATCCAATCAGAGTAATCAGTTAATCAATTGAAGGCAGGCTTTTACATTAATGCATAACATTGCTGTGCACAGAGTATGCTGTGCATTGAGTACACCAGGCACTGCTGTAGCACCCTGTTTACTCTGTCCCATTTACCTACTCCTAATGTGTCATTAAGCATATATATAATTTGTTTGATCAATTTAAAAGCATTGGAAGTGGAAACAGAACACATTATACAAACAGAAAGATGTCGGTCTGGAATATTATATTGTGCAAACAAACGAATGGGAAAACTTGGTCAAGGCTATTGTCAGAGGAAGATTAATTAGCCTAATCCATTTTAATATCCTCTTTCTGTCTTCATTGTGAGCCACCACGACCTTCCTGGCAGGTGGAAGATACTTCGAAGTGGCATTAAAGCCTTTTTTCTTTCTCTAATGGGAGACAGAATAGTCAAAATACTCACACTGATACTGCTGCAGCCATTAACTGGAGTGGAACAGAAATTGGTCTGCAGAGGCCAGGTTCATTAGTCACTAAGAAATACAGATTGGAGCCTCTAATCTGAGGTACAAATGAATCCTCTGTCACAAAGTGGGAACTTGCTTCATTTGCATAGTGTAAGTCAGCTTTTGATTTGTAATTTCAAGAGGTTTATTAGTCTTATCTAAGCAGAGAAGCCCATTTGAGACCTACAGAAAATGACACCAGTTGGAAATTAAGGTTCTGCTCTGGTTTCTCATGCATTGCCATATAGTGCTGACAGTATACATTCATTGATATGGTATGCTTTTCATTTATTATGGGGTAACCTAACTCTGCATTTTCCTTGTGGAAAATCATCACCGGCCCATTAATATTTCTGAAGAACTTCTCTCAGACAGAGGCAAATGGATGGGAAAAACCCCACAGCCCCCGTGACATAGCTGTTGGAGCAGCCCCCTTACTGCTCTTCTCACGATCCTGGCTAGTAACAAAAAGGAAGAAGAAAAACCCACTCTACTCAAACCACATCTGCTGGATTACCCTTTACTAGTAAAAAAAAATACTAATAAAAACCCATTACATCTATTTTTATTATTTGAGAAGTGAATTTCTCTCCACATCTTTGTCTCTTTTTGCCAAATTTCTGTAAAACTGGACATCTCCCATCCACTTCCAGGGCTTTAGGATAAAAGACAGAAGTGCCGTGTACGGAGAAATCTCTTTTCAGTAAGAGTCTGATTTTTTTTTATTATGCTGTAAAGTATTTCAAAAGTCTTTAAAAATATAATTCTTACATTTCATCTCAGAGGGTACAAGTCAAAATCGGTATTTTAAGAGAAGTTTTGAAAAAATGTGCCATAAAGTCTTTCAGAGCCAGACATGTCTGTTCTAAGACTTTTTCTCCCCTTCATAGGGGTGAGGTGGCATGGTCCTGCAGGAAAGGAGCTGGCCACTACAGGCAACCATTCTACAGGTGATGAAAGGAACTGGAAATCAGGTAGCAATGTGCTACACGCCTTCTATATAGCCTGGTTAATGGGACACGTGGCAGATATTTTGCTAGTGAAGTTAGAGAAATGTTTGTCTTTGCATTGTATCCTCAAGTCACTGAATTGTAACAATTCTTAAAACTGTAAGAAAGCGTGATTTTACTAGGCATAAGAATACACACAAAGCAAGCTATATAACATACATTTTCCACGCAAGCAAATTAACTCTAAACAGTCTTTGATATAAAATTCTACCAAGCTGAAGTAATTTCTTTGAGTTGCCAGCTTTTTCCCCCTACCCAAAATTTTATTACAAAGGAGATGTTACTTCCAATTCAGACAGTAATCCTTTCTGCTCTTTTAGTTTTGAACAAGTTAAGGTACAAGGGGTATGAACTTGGATCTTAATTTTTTTTTCGGAGTGTTATACCTGTGCAAAGCCAACATTTGTAAAGTTGATATGGGGCACAACACACATTTATCAAAGACTGAAATACATAGGATCATGCAGCAAGATGATAAAGCGTGGCAGGTTGCTGAAGCAGGGAGAAAGCAGGGTGACAGCACAGGAGATATACCTTAAGGTAAGCCCTGCACGTCTTCTCTCGTTTTTGGAGCTTTTTAATAAGGAAAAAGAAAATCAGAAGTTAGAAAGATTCTGGAAAACTTCAGAAAGAGAAAAAAAAAATACTCTGGTGTTTCAAACCCTGATTCTGAATGATAGCCTGGATATTAATCTAGTTTCTGTCCACGATGGCCACAAAAAAACATCACACAGGAAATGTTTTTTCCCAACTATGGTTTAAGCCCAGCTGGCAACCAAGTACCACACAGCCTCTTGCTCATATGCTCACCAGCAGGATTGGGGAAAGAATCACAAGGGTAAAACTGAGAAAATCCATGAGTTGAGATAAACACAGTTCAATAGGTGAAACAAAAGCCGTGCATGAAAACAAAATAAACCAGGGAATTAATTCACTGCTTCCCATGGGCAGGCAGATGTTCAGCCATTCCCAGGAAAGCCAAGCTCCATCATGTGTAATGGTTACTTGGGAAGACAAACAACATAACTTCAAACACCACTTCTTCCTATGCTGAATATGATGTCACATGATCTGGAATACCCCTTTGGTCAGTTGGGCCCAGCTGTCCCAGCTGTGTCCCCTCCCAAATTCCCATGCACTCCCAAATTTGTTGTCACTGTGGCAGTACAAAAAGAAGAAAAGGCCTTGATGCTGTGAAAGGGCTTCTCAGCATTAACAAAAACATCTTTATATTATCGAAGATATATTTCAGCACAAATCCAAAATGTAGCCCCATACTAGCCACTGTGAGGAAAATTAACTCTACCCCAGCCAAAAGCAGCACAGCAACCTTTATTCAGGTGTCTAGATATCTTTTGCCCAAATAGTGGGATTTGTATGAAAAGGTCAAAGGAAAAAGTCTGTGTGTGGGCACTTGATCTGTCTCTGGGAAAGTTATTTTAAGGGCAGCTAGGGATTGTAAATAAAACTATCGCCAAAATAACAGAGAAGTGCATTGATATCTCTCTCTAAAGGAGGAGGAAAAAATATTTTGTTTGTGGCTTGCTGACCAGGCTGACGCAAGGAAGAGGCTTAGAAATACAGCATTTCCTCTGAGAAAAAGAGGAAAGGTAATAACACTGTAATTTGTATTGAAACCACACAGACACATTTTCTCTGAAATGTTTCTTGGAACATGTTTCCAGAGAAAACATTAATTCACTTTTTAGATATGTGTAGTAAGGCATTTTTATAAAGATCAATTATAAGTTATGTTGGTGCCTTTAGAAGTCTAAGAAAGTGCTATTATTCTGCAGGAAGTTTGATTAAAATAAAAACCCTGCACCTATGCAGAATCCCACTGATTTTATTACATGGTCAGGGTTAAAAGGATCACTGGATAAACATGCTGATTTGTTACAGAATTTCTGAGAGCTAATACTCATTTCCCTCACACTAGCTATAATGCATTCCAGATTTTAATATGGGACACAGCTATGTATTTTAGGACCAGTCAGCTATTGTGAATTATATCTTACTCCCCAAAGAAGGTAATTACACCTTTCCACTGTGTATTTACTGCTGTTTTCTCTCATATGCTTATTCCAGAACTATACACATGAAGGAAAAAAGTATAGATTAATATTTCTGAAAGGGAAAAAATACAAAACCCAAGAGCAATTGTTATCACAGCAGGAGGAGGTGATGGGAGGTGTGTACCTTGTTATAACTCCTTCCAGCAGAGTCTTTTTCACTGGGCCGTAGTTCCTGAAGTTGAGCATCCAAAATGTCCACGAGCTGCTCCATCAGCCTCACTGATGAGCTAACATCGCCGGCAAAGACCGGTCCTTTGGTGTGTTTAGCCAGTTCATTGGCCAGACTAGCAGCATTTTCTCCACTTCTGATCTGAAATGACAGTTTATATTATCTCAGCAGGGTCCCTTGTTCTGCTTGAGGCTCCTAATTCCAATTCCCTGTGTACCTTTGTTGTGGTGAAATAACCATTTGCACATACATTGAAATCTGTAACTAATTGAGACCAATAACGTTCTCTTTATCTCAGAAGATTAAAGATTCTTAGATCCGTGACACACAAAAGCAGTTCTTAACAGCTATCAAAACCAGAAATCTGAGAGGGACTTTTGGGCTCGATCTTCTATTCATCCTCACTTTTATTTTACTGCCATTATCAGACAGTAAGAAATCTGTTTGTTCATACCAGTGCTTGAGGCATTTGAAAGTCAAGTAGCCTTGTACTGACAACAAATTATCCAGTTTTCATAAACTTTTTAAATCTCAGTAGGGAAGGAAAGCACAGAAAGTGGTTCTGTGCTCTAATCCTACTGTTATCAATGCACTCAGACAAAAATCTATTTATTACAGTGTAATTTTTACTGAACAAAAAAACCTTGCCATATACTGCAGGTTTTGCTGTGTGATTTAGAGTATTTGATTTTTTAAGCAAACATTGCTTTTGCTTTTTGAAAACAAGCAAAGCTGCTTTGTTTTAAATAGTGATGACAACATGAAATCACAAATTCAACATAAGGATTTAGAGACGGCATTCTAAAACACATGTAAGAACCCAACTGTTGGCCAGTCCTTTGAACATGGAGTACACATAACTCCTTCTACTTTTAATGAACACAGAGTAATAAAGACAGATTCAACAAACTGAATTATTAATGCTCAGAGTTAAAATCCTTAATCATGGGTGTTTGCCAGATTAAAAGGTTTCCACCAACCTTCTGAGCCAGCTGATTTACCCAGTGTGAGGTACAGTTGCTAAGATCAGGCCCTTTGGGGTTCCACATTCCTGTTAAGACCACGCAGAGATAGGAGGCAGTTCCTACAACAGATGTAGAAAACTACAGTGAAACGGAAACCATTTTTCTGCATGCATTCAGGAAATTGGCTACACTGTCCTTCTAAACAACATTAAATTCTGAATGCTGCTAATGGTAGTACTTGACAATAATTGACAAAAACCTAAGGAAATAATGTAGATTACAAAGAGCAATAATATAAAGGCAGTGAAAAGTACCAGACGTTTTCTGCAAACAAACAAAAAGCCCTTGATTTTCCTTGGAGCTCATCCAGAGGGGAGTTCATAATGAGAAAGGCAGCTGTAAGCATATTTCACAACAGTCCTCAAGCAATGCCCTAAAATTTGACCTGGATTCTCAAAAGCGCAAGCGCAAGGTAATTCTGTGGCTACACTCAAATGGCGTTTGCAGATTACAACTTGACCATTGCCTGTAGATACTACACTCTCTGGGTAACAAAAAAATCATGTGACAGACAGCCCAAGACTAAAAAAATATTCCTCATCAGAGAGCTGCACATTACTTTTAAAATGTCTGCTTGAAATCAAGATATATTTTTAAAGGCAATACCTCGTGTTCCTTTGGGGCAAGGGCGTTCAACCATCATTCCTCTTTGTGTTTGAGGCCAGCTAATCCCCCTGGCCTCAGTTGGTTCACAGAATCTCTCTGGCAAAGGGAAAAAACTTGTCACAGGAGGAATTTTGGTTGTGGAAACTGGTGGTGGTGGTTTGGGTCCTCTGCTTCCTTCCTTTGTTCCTCCAGCTAATGTTGTGCTTATGGGACCTTTCTGCGACGTAGTGCTAGTGGTTGACACTGTAGTTTTGTAAAGCTCTGCTGAAGAAGTTATTGTCACTGCTGTGGTAGGCACTGCACAGGGAAAAACCAGAGTAATAATAAAGTAAATTACTTCAGAATTATATATAAAAAAAGTTATTTAAAAGTTATTTATCCAGCTTTAAAGGATTCTCTGGTGTCTCCTTTCCTTTATCTTAATATTACTCATTGCTATTCTGGGTGCTTAACATATAACTTTGACCGACTTTTTTTTGTTTTTTTTTTCTTATTCCCAGTTCATACTGTTACGATGTTTCAGCACATTCTCCAAATAATCTCTTCTGTAATAAAAATTGATAGTTACATTTCTAAAAGCTGAAAGGCATACTAGTGAGTTATCAGTACATAACAAACATGGTCAAAGCAATTAAAGATTACTTAATCACATTTGCAGCGGGAACAACTCAATAGATAGAATCATTTGAATCAGTGTGCCGTGAACAATGTAGTCCAGTTTTAACAACAAAGGCAGTGGGCTGTGACTAACGAGACCATTTCTGAAAAACAGACCCCATAACTTCAAGTCACCCAGTATACACCTTCCAGGGCAATAATTATGATAACATCTTCCTACCCAGCAGTCATTCTGCTTGAGAGAGCCACATCACGCCCGATTAGCTCCAAACAGAGGCTGCACCCAGCAGGTACGTGGCGCTCTCCTCTTTGAACATTTGGGGCCTTAACATCCTTTTTTGATAAAGCAGGTATGAAGACACAACTTACACAAGACCAAGGCAAGGACCAAGTTTTCCTCTTTTATGAAACACCAGGACAGGCTTAGGCCAAATGGCTCCTGCTCAGGATGGGCAGCTGCTCCTGCCACTGACCCACAGCAGGAACTCATGGCTGGAGCTGCTGAGGTACAGCCTAAGCCATGCCAGGGTTTTCAGGCTTTGGAGGGATAATATATGTTAATGCTAGTGGAGTCTGGAATGCTTGTGCAACACCTTCACATGAATATTGAGAAACAATGCAAGTGAGCAAAGTCACTGCAACAGTTATCATTATTTCCAAATCTTTATTAGTGCTCAAAATGCTTTACAGGCACAGAAAAGTACAGATCCTTGTGCTGAGAACAAATACACTCATGAAAAATATTTTTTTCTTTTTTCTTTCTCTATTTTTCTTGTTCTGCTAGGCCCTTGAACTCTGACTTAATGGACAATGCAGCTTCTCTAAATTAAATCATAAATAAAATCAAAATATGAGCAGTCTCACTTTTTTCAGCAGTTGTTTTGTAAGTTAGTGTTTTGAATAATATTAAATTTCAGTAGTTTGGCAAATAACAATTTTCTCAAAATCCTTTCTCAATTATGTTTCATTTATATTAGAGGTCATAAATATTAATTTATCTTTTTATTTTCATATGAAGTTAGGGTGAAGTTTTTGAGCATCATGATCTGTTTTTCAAGACTAAAGGCAAAGATGTGCTTTTCACGCCTCTCCTGCTCACAAATAAGAAACTTCTGCAGAGCCTGTCTTCTCTTCAGTCTTATTCTTGGCTGCTTGAACACAGCCTGTGTAATTGTGCTGAACTTGTGGTGTAGCCAGCTACTATTGAAACCCTCAGATCTGTTCTGCAAGTGCTTGCCTGACATCTTGTGAAACTGCTCCAATTTTCTTTTTTATTACAATGCATCCAGCCTTCTAGTGCTTCCCCAATTAACATTTGTCAAAAGCATTTGCAATCACTTGCACAAGTGTCAGGCAAGGCCTGCTGAATCAGGTCCTCAGGAACAGGGAGCTTGTGGGGATGGAGTATGATGCAGGGGACAACCAATTATTACAATCCATCCCCTAATACACTCTGCTAATTAGTACATATTTAATCATCAAAATGTGTATTAGCATTATTGCAATTACTACTCAAACTCTGCCATGTTTAGGATGGTTTTGTCTCAGGAACAAAATATTACTGCTAGAATTCATAAAAACATTTTGAAGTTCAGCAGTGAGGTAACAATTTTCAGAAAATACTAGGTTTTGCGCCCTGAGCTAAAATAATTCTGCTGTCGTTACACAACATTAGTTAGTACAATTTTCATGCTATCCATTAAAATCAATTTCACCTACGGTTCAAAAATGACCTGCATGGCATGGTAGTACTACATACTTAGAAATATATTAGTAAACTTACATTGTAGGAGAAAGACTTTAAACCACCTCTCTTGGAAAACTGAAAAAAATTGCAAGTAACTTCTAAGAGCTTTTCTCTTTAATCAAATTTAAAAAAAATAAAGGCAGCATATTTAAAAATGCATCAGGAAACTTCAGACAGTGCTGGAAGTCTGGGAAAGAAGGTGGTTGAAAAATAAGAAACAACTCACATCACTTCAAGGAATATATCTAGCTTTTAGAAGGCAGGTCATTTTGTCTTTAATGACCTGTGGGAACTTAATCTGCTTGGCCATTCTCCTGAGCTGCAAGAAGACACATGACAGCTGCCACCGCCTGATGTGTCTCGTTCTGTGAGCTGAGGGCGGTGGCATCTGCGGGCTCCCAGGCACTCCCTTGCAGTGCCAGTGTAAGGTAATGGCAGTGATGATTAATAGGCTGCAACTGAGAAAAACAAACTCCTTGTCAAGGTTATTAACCTATTGTTCTAAGCAGCAGGGGTGAAGATATGTAGTTTTTGTCCAATTCCAAAAAAGCCACTTTTACAATAAGAGATTCTATTTTGACTTTTTGACTAGGCTTGATATGCTGAGGAGAAAACCAAAACCTCTTCTGCCTCCTTTTTTATTAAAAATAGGTTCTTATTATCAGTCTTATTAAAATTAAGAAAATAAGAAAAAAGAGCAATAAGAAGTAAATCCGAAGACGCAAATTGAGGTGTAATTAATTTACATTTGTTTCATGCAATTCTTAACAGCTGATTTAAACAATTATATATCCTATCTGTTACTAAAAATGAAGACACCACTGGAGTAAAACTTAACACCTGTTTAACAGTGTGATGTCTATAAAAAACTTAACACAATTGCTGTAGGACAGCAGGGGAATAGTAACTTTCTTTCCCCAACTGACAGTGAAGAGCAGATTTAGAGAAGGCACACAAGCTATCTAATACTCCTTGCCAACAGGTTTCTATTTTAGGCAGGCATAAAATAAGTTTAAAAAAAAACTAAACCAAGCCAAATCAGAAATATCACCATCCAAAATACAACTCTGACCTGAGATTTACAATTGTGTTAAAATTCCCAGACGATGTGCCACTTCTGAAACTACTAATGGCTTCATTCTCACCTCTGGAATCCAGATCATTTGAGAAATCAGCTGCATGGATTTTTCAGTTAAATGTATGTTCTTATAGGTATTTCAATTTATTTGAACATGTGAAAATCTACGTGCCCACCTTTATTCTCAAAAGGTGTCATACATGGAGAAGCTATGTAAAGCAACAGGGATCAGAAACCTGTGCAAATCACAGTTATCCTGCCTTCTGCTTATTACTGCTCTGTTCCTGTTTTCCTGCTTCACTGAATAGCAGGGAAGGTACTAAAAGTCACCTAATTACCTATAGGTCCCAGCTATTATGGTAGCCAGTACCCTACTGACTCTGCCAAATCCCATTCAACTGAAAGTAAAATGTTTACACAGCCATTTATACCCTCAAAATGATAATGAATGTGACAAAAAAATTAGCAAAATACCTGTCGTTAAGAAACATGCTTATCTGCCCCCCCATTATATTGTCTTTACTTGTACAGCCACTCTTCCATTCCTCTTTGCTATCAGATTTGCTATACTAGTACAGACCCAATTTACTTAATTTGCTGCGTGACTTTCTCGTAGGTTCTTGGCGTTGCACTAGTTTCCTATTACTTCAAGCCCTTGGTGATGCTACTCCCTGAGTTTCTGTTCTGTCCACACTCACAATATCCATATCTTCCTGCAGTGATCCAATAATACTTAATGATGGGTATCAGAGTACAAAAGGGAAGAGAACTTCAGTTTGAACAGTTAGCACAAATTGGGATGAGCGTAGACGAAATCTCTCCCTAAAGCACTAACAAAAGGATTTATCTTCTTTTTGTTACCAAGGAAACCTTACAATGTAATACTCATATTCACTTTTTAGAGGGAAAATTCCCTCATTTTTCTTGGTCTTTTAACTTAAAATTCCTTTAAAAATTCCTATTTCAGCAAGGATTCATTTGGACCCTTGGTACCTCCTGTAGAAAGAATGTAACTGGATATATCCACTGAATTTACCAAGGATATAAAAACTCTGTCTTGTCTCAATTTTTTCAGTGGCTTTTTGTAAGGCCTGATGCATTTTATTTAATTTTTAAATTAGGGTTTTGATTTTTAAATGCTTTTTACACCTAACCTTAGAAAACATGCCCTTCTGCAACATCTGAGTGGTACTTGATGGCTGTAGCTCTGAAAAACATTCCTACATCTATACCAGAGATGCACCAGCTGCAGGCTGAATGTTTTACATGTAGCATTGTCTTGGCAGACACCTTGCAAATGCATTGTCTTGGCAGACACAAGCACTGCAGAAACAGGAGGACCCCCTGCAAATGGAGTTGGGGCATTTGCTCAGCATCAGATGTGCAGACTTGGAGCTCAGGGACATGGTTCAGTGCTGGACTCGGCAGGGTGAGCTTTTTGGTTGGACTTAATGATCCTTTCCATCATTCTATGATACATGTGTGTACTACCATTTCCAAGAGAAGCAAAAAGAAAAAATAACATAAAAAGAATAAGGTTAAGGGAGGCATTTTAAGGGCAGCAGACCCCACTGTCTGAGTACTAAAGCAGTAGTCTGCAGCACCTACAGTTTTAGAAATCTGATGAGTTTCTCCTGAAGATTGAGAAAATAAGGATACATGGAAAGAAGAGAAAATGGTGTAGGTTTGCAGCAAGAACAAGGTCAACATTAGGTTCATTGCAGTGGTGTTTCAGAGGTTTCAACAGGGAGATTTAAACATGAAAGAGACAACAAAGAAAACAAAGCCAGGAGTTTTAGGACATGGATGAGCCCAAGTTTTGGCCCTGGAGCAAATGTGAAGCAAAAGTGCAACTCAAGTATGACAAATTTGTCTTTCATGTAGGAAGAAAGACTGGTGTTTTTGAAGCACTCAGTAGCTGGACATTGTGGTGTAGACAAAATCTAATAGCCAAGACAGATAGGGAAAAAAATAAAAATCAGTGTGTGTCTTATCTATCATTATTTCTGACATGGCAACAGAGGGAACACAGATTACTGAGTTTTCCACAATGGTCCCAAGTTAACCATTCGAAAAGAAAAGGCCATGACTTCCAATTTTGAGACACTGACCTTGTGACACCATTAAATACTTGATATTAAAGTACTGTTGTAAAGGACACCAAAAGAAGGTTCTTGTGTTAGGTGACTTACAGAATGTTATCATAATTCCTATGTTGTTGAGTAGATGATTAAGAAATCTGAGTTGACCACAAAAAACCAAACAAAATTAGAATAAAAGAAGCACAAAAATACCCTTCATCAAGTGTGCTTAAAAGCTGATGTAATTCCATATGAGATAAAAAATCTTAACGTGTATTACACATATAGATCCTTTATGTAATAGCCAAAGGACTGAGCTCCAATATATACAAACTTTATCCTGAAACAAAGCAAAACTGAAAATAAAATAAATATAAAAGTAGATTCTGTACAGAATTTCTCCTTACTCTTACAGCAGTACATGTCAAGGACAATTATGTTAGATAATTTTTCCTTTCATTTACTAGTTTCTAACTACAGGCAATTGTCTTAGGCAAAAGAGGAAATGACCCAAAACATATTCTTAGATCTGCTATGTACATACTCATACAGAACTGAAATGCTGGGTACTGGCTTTATCTAAGGAAAAATACATGTGTGAATACATGCATCATATGCTCAAATAAAATTACTGTCTTCATATGGTTTCTATATAAAAAAAAAAAAAAAAAACAAACAAACCAGAATCAAAAGATATTTACTGATGTCCTAATGCATTTAAAACCCAAACTCATAACTTACTCAAATATTCCTTCTCTGTCTTCATGGGTGAATGGGCAAACACCTCAGAGGAGAGGCAAGCACCCTGCAGTGTGCCCTGGACCCATTCTCGCCTCAGTCTGGCTGGAATAAACTATTTCTGCTCCTGCCTTGCATGCCAGCAAGGAACCCAGGAACAGAAAAGGGTGCTGGTGGATGCCCAGATCTGGTTTTCATAGCAGATGGGATGTGGCCAGCATATGCACTGTAACTTAAGATTTTGGAGACTCTTTCATAATAAAAACATTATGAAACGTCTTACTCGAGACCTTGGAGTTTTACTAAAACAAAGGCAGGATTCCACAAAGCCTTTTCTCTCTCTGCTTTTCCTTTACACTTTTCCTTCTATGCAATGACTTAAAGATTAGCTTTTTTCACATTTACAGCAGCTGCCTGAACTGCAAAAGCTACTTAGAGCCTGCACCTCCATTTTCTCCTCTTGAAGCTAGTCTTAAAGCTTTGGAGCATTTAAAATGCATCTTCGTCTCAATTGAACTGAATGGAAAGTGGCATGCATGAGAATGCATGAAAATGAAAGCTTTAAATATTTTTTAATTACATAGGTGGTTTATCTCTCTGTTAAGAGGAGCCCCAAAGCCTCCCTGAGGAATGGACTTGTTTGATGTACGGAGAGCAAAGCTGGCCAGGTCCCCCAACACCTGGAACCTGCCTGAGTCTGGCCATATACTGCCAGGGAGGTCTGCAGGAGACTGGACAGATCACCCTTGGCTCTGGAGGTCACTACTGTATCGGTTCTACACCGCCCTACTCTGCTGCCTCATGAGCAGTTTTGTACCTGGAAAAGCTGTATGTGTGTAGCTATAATTGTGTGCATATTACAGTTTGCACTATAATTGTGTGCATATTACAGTTTGCACTGCTGTGCATGAATCAGCTTCGCTGAGGCAGGACAGCTACTTTTCATGTGGAGAAGCCATTATTACTACTTTTTTGAAGTAGAAAAAGCCTCTGCTAAACATGCATAGCAGTTAGATGAGAGAAGTGAAGTATTACCTTCGTTGCTAAAGCAGCTTATCAACATTCTGTTCCTTGCTGCATATATCTTCTGCCACAGAGCATTTCTCCTAGTATTTACTCTCCTCTGTAGATGTTAATATGAGGCTGTCCCTGTTCATGTCATTTTTAGGGATTTCTGAGACCTAAAGACCTCTGTTTTTCTTTTCCCTTTTGACAGTATCTTTCCTTTTAGATAGTAGTTCTAACTTCTACTGAGCTGAAATGCAATTGTAAGGGACTTACTGAGAAATCCACTAAAAAGATGTCAGACAATCTTGTCTAACCCGACATTAGAAACTGTGAAAATAAGGCTGAGGAAAAAATACTTATGCTTGGTATTGCACATTAACCCCATATGTCTCCTCTGGGACCTCCCAGCACACATTGCTCTCCACTGCTGGCGCCAAGAAGTTAAAAGGTCTGTGTGCATGCTGTAATCAATTCAGAAGGCAGGTAACACTGAGTGGATGGGAACAGGCTTCTGGCTCAGCATGAAGCAACTCTGACTCAGTTTAGCTATAGGACTCGAACTGACTGATGGTATAAAGTAAATAATTCCCCAACTCATTCTCAAACAGAGAAAAGCTACACACTTGCATTTAAAAAAAAAAGATAAAAGATAAAAAGAAAAGCACGAGCCTGTAAGGCAAACAAAGTAATTCCATTTCTCTTCACAAGTTCTGCAAATTTGTCTTGCACCGCTGTAACACTGCACAGCTCAGCACGGTGCACACAAACAACCCATCCTTGCCTTCATGACATGAGCTAAATCTCAGACCAAAAATATCGCAACATATTTCTGTGAATGGAAACACAAAGAGATGAAAAATGAGAAAAAAAAGAAATTCTTACCTTGGGCAGGATCGGGTGGGCCAAACTCCAAAGAATATCGCAGAATGAAGTTGTTATTCCACACATACAGCTGATTGTCTCTGGGGTTGTAATCCACTGCGGCGATGTACTGGTACTGGTTGGGAAAAGGAATGTCCACGTGCTCGCCTCTGCTTAACCTGGTGTTGTAGATGTAATCGATGGCGTTCCTGCCCGTCTCACTCTCGTTGTCCTGATACACCGACCGCACCACGTACAGGACACCACATATCATGAAAGCATTGGATGCTGCCCGCTTGTCGTAGGTGGTTTCCCAGGTGGCTTCAAAGCGCAGAGTGTAGGGGTTCAGCTGGCTAATTACTATCATCCCGTTGTTTTGCTCCGTAGCATAAATTACCCACAAGCCGTTTTCATCAACTGCCAAGTCAATATCAGTCTTTCCTCCCCATCGGTATGGAGAGGTGTCATGATAATTGGCATAATTGATTATGGCCTCTCCACTCTTAATTCTAGTCCTCAAGTCGAATTTTACTATGTTGCGAGTTCTTTCCTTGTTAAAAAAGACAGCGCCGTCATACACTACAAATCCAGTACCATCCACTCGGTTCGGGAGTTTGTATGTCGTCTGCTGGCGTCCGTTTTGGAAGTCCTCTAAAGAAGCATATTCTATCAAAGTATCGGTGCGATACGGCGTCCATGGCATGAAGTATATTTTATCTGCAGCCTGGAGAGGGTCTTTGCACCAAGCACCTGCTTTTTGCTCAGCTTCATATAAATACGGTGAGTCCACAATTGCTTTCAACGTCCCCGGGCAAACAAAAACTAACAGTCACAGAGAGAAGTAAGACAAGAATTACGTCAAATTAAGACCGTCTCATAATAAAAATTTAAAAAAATAAAGGAAAAAACAAAAAGGTAGGTAAATCATAATGACTGTGTCAGGAAGAAAAAAAAAATCAATTTAATTGGCACTAGATTATACCTTATGTTATAATTAATGCAATTATCACCCTTTATCATCCACTTTTCTTAAAGTTACCATGTTCTTGCTGTACCAGTATGGAAAGTGGATGGGAACTGTTTTCACTAGTACAGACCAAGGCTCAATGGCATACACAGACAGCTGAAAATGTAGAGCTACTCTTGCATTTTTGTTTCAGACTTTTAGTGAGTACACATTAACTCTCCAGAGCTTTTAACTGGTGTGCAGCAGTGTGCTAGGTCATTTCAGTCCAAAAAAAATCACATCAACTTGTTTAGAACTTTAAGAAGTGGTGAGGCTGAAAAAGGAGGTGCCTCGATTAAAAATAAAGGAACAAAACAAATCATCAGGTATATCAAGAAAGCAATTAGGAGCAGAGAAAACAAAACACAACCAAAGCAATGAATGAAACAGACCAGGAAACCCTGTAACCATGGCATGCTATGGAGAGGGTTCTGGAAGCCAGGCAAGATGACACTTGATTAACAAGAATTTACCCAAGGGTGAGAGAAAGAGAGGGAAAGAAAGACAAAGAGAAAGGGAGAGAAAAAAGCAAGGGAGTCTTCCCTCCAGCCCAAGTACTTCAGACACTATACCCCGCCACCTACTTTAAGCAGCCAAGTCACTTTATTGCAAACAGTCGACTTCTTTATGAGGTGTACTTATGAGATCCTGCTGATTATCATAATATAAGAGTGTTGTGGGGAGGGGAAGGGAAGAGGTTAACATCCATAAGGCACATAACAAGGAGCTGGGGTTTGGACTGTATACGTTATTTACCTTTTTGCTCCACTTCTATTTTAAGCATCGGAAGAAAAATAAAAAAGTGCAAGGAAAAAAGAAAGAAGATTAACATAAATTGACTATTAGGCTAAAAGATTAAATTAGTAACAGACGCTAAATACAGGGAGAATAAGAACTGCACTATATTGGATAAAGAGAAACAGACAACAGGATAACCTAGCAGGAGAGAGATTCTACGGTTACACAAATGAACATGGATCAATCATTTTAGTAGATTAAGGAGGGAATACAGATATGTTGGCATGTAGTTTCACTTAGTGAACCTGAATAAATAATGAATTACTTTACTAATACATGCTATACACACTCCTCTTCTTCTAAAAGTATAATGCTAATCAAGTTGGTTTTTAAGCAACATATTAATTTATCATATATGTGCAAGTGCACATATACATATGATATTAATTAGATAAGTAGAAATATAAAATTCAGTGTATTAATTCTATAGGTTTGCATATGTGAATATTAAACCTCCCCCCATCTTTGCCCCAAATATTTCCCTGCTTTTCTTTCTTGTAAAGAAAGCAGCTTGCACACTTTGGCTCTCCTTAGGCTTTATTTGTTTTCCTGAATGTTAATCTTGAGACCTTTTGCCACTTCTTAGTCTATAACTGCAAAACCGGACTAGAAGGAATAAGCAAAAACATCTAGGAAAAAAGAAGCAAAAGCACAGTAAGCAAGAGGAAAAGAGAAGAAAAAATTAACAATTAGCTCATTCAGATATTCTCCAGCATCATCGATTAAGCCCGAAACAGCAAGCTAGTATGCAAGGACAGCCATATTTTTTAAAACAAACATCCATCCTGCCACCATACACAGAAGACATAAACCAAACCCAATTAACAAAGTTATATTACTATAGCAATTTTTCCCTCAGGAAGTTTTAAGGAAGTTACAGGAAGATATGTAGCTGAAGCCCAGCTAGTAAATAGCTGAAATATTAAAATAGCTTTTCAATAATTATTTGCAATAAAACCTATTTCATATACTCTGTGGCCTTTGAAGTATGCTCCCTTGGTTTCATAAAATGACCTGGAAAATGACAGATGTACCAATCTGTGTAACAGTAGCTGCTGATACCAGGGAAGTGTATCAAAACTATTTGCACAGCTATTACATTTTCAGTATTACAGTGTTAGCCTGAAGAATGCCTTTGTATGTTTCATATAAAGTTTTGGATTTTCAGTTTCACTCAATAAAATTACATATGATTATTTTGAGAGTGATATTGGCTGATCTGATCTAGGGTTTCTTCAGGAAACAATTCCATAACTTTACAGGGGAACCTGAGGGGGTTAGTATTTTCAAATGAACAGTAGTTTTCCTAGCCTTTGTACTGTTATACATCTTTAGTTAAATACTCATTCGTCTGCAAATTTGTAATTCTGGAGTTATTCGAGTACACAGAAGATATATTCTGAGGTGAATTCTTGGGTTTCACCATTAGTATTAATGACTTTCAGACGATTCTGTTTGTGAACTTCTATGCATGTGCTTATTTCTCGCCAAAGAGCAATATTGATATTGTACCTGCTTAGAATTAGTAATAGGAGAGGGGTGGAAAAAGATAGGGATAACTAAAATCATTACTGGCATGTCTGCTCTGCATGCACTGGTGTACAGCTGTACATTTTTCAGGGACAGATGGGCTTATTGAAATAAAAAAATACTGCAAAGTCCAATCAATACACACACAGAGAATAAAACACTTTAAAATGTTTTCTATTGAATTCCTGACTCCAAAATAGGCTTAAAATAAAAATGCACAGATGTACAAAATGGCACTTTTGATGTTCTTCTTTATAAAAGGGCTGGCTTCTGTTAGTCAAAGTGTCAACATACATTATGCAGCATAAGTGAGAGAATGTCAAGTGTAGTACTCTCAATTTCTTTGTAATTTAATCGATAACACTCTAATTTCAGGACAAAGCAATGCCTATCAAATTTGTCTGGAATTTTTGTTGGACATCCAACCCAGTATCTGAAAAGTTGTTTTGTTGCCTTTTTTTTTTTTGTTTACACTTTGAGATGCAAAAAAAAGAAGCTTTTATTAAGTACTTTCAAGCTTAATCAAATTTACGAAATTAAGGACTTTCAATTGAGCAAAGCAGCTATGTATTTCTGGAGGCCAGCAAAATACAGAGGAGCTCATAAACTGCATTTTGTACAAGGGTGACAACAACTCCAGTGCGTAAGAACTCCCACCTTTCACCACAAAACCTGTTATGATTGCTGTTTTTCACCTCCCATGGACTGAAAGCTACCACAATGAACACTGCAAATTTTGCAGCCTTGCAGTAAGTGAAGATGAAATTCAGAAAAAGTAAGAACCTTAACTGAACCTTGGTTAGAAGTGCTGTGATCACTAAACTCCTCTCTTCCTGGGCCCACAAACCTTATCCTAATTTTCTAACAAGTCTCTTACACTGAGACAGCTTCTGTTTGAAAATCTTATGATTTCTGTCATTCTGTAAATTTAGACATGGAGCACTGGAACTAGTAAGGAAATAAAGCTTTAGACTTGATAGCTGGAGTTTACCAGGCATCAAGGAAAGAGACTTGGAAAAATAACAGGAGAGGCTTTGTGGGACAGGGAAGAAAGACAGTCAAAAATCAAAATGGCTACTGAAGCACAGTGTGATTTGGAATCAACCTTCAAAACTCATTTTAGTAACTGGCAATCTTTTGCTGACTGGTGGTAAGGACAGGTGATGCCTCTTACAGTTCTGGAATTGGGCAGTGTCATCACTGTACATGCTGCAGTTGACAAACTCCAAAACTTACAGACTTTGAAAAACAGGTAAGTATCCCAAATGCTGAATTATGATAGACACAGAATTACAGAGTTCAAAGGGTAGGCCAATGCAATTGACAGTAAACAAAAATAAACACTTTAAAATTAGAGTAACTACAAGTTAGAGTACAGGGTAGGCCGCGCTGTGGCACTATACTTCTGAAACTGGAAAAGAAAAGATTCCTGGAGATAGCAATACCCAATCAGTAGAAAATATCCACACTTCTCTTCCTAAAACAGCATAAGAAATTATGTTTGAACATTATTTGCATTGCATTTTTTCCTCTATGAGCTAGCCTACTGGAACTGGAAACATAACTTCTTGTCACTTGACTGACCTCATGGTTTGGAATCAGATGCACTGCCCTCTTTTCTGAGAATTTGGGAATGAAAATAGTGCTAAAGCAGAAGTGGTCTTTATGGAACAAAACTTTGGTTAGATTGGGGTAAGACATCACTCCTCAAAAGTGGCACGAGAAGAACAGTTACAACAAGCCACCAATACTACACACAGGAGGAATGGTACTAGGGATCACTGTTTGCAGTAGGCTTCCAAACCTACAAATGGTACAGGGAAAAAAGTCAGCAAGCAACCGTTTCACAATGACACAGCAGAAAGGAAGAAAAAACAGATGATCTGTGCTTGGCCTTTAACAACAGTGAAGGTTCAGTGTGGTGAAGCAGTACAGAGCAGTATTTCAGTTTCAGAATTCTAAATTTTGCAGGAAACAGTATGGACAGTTCTGACATAGCTTTGCTTATGCCAGAATTCATTTCCTTCCTTTTTCAATATATACTGTCACCACAGTGTTTCTGCATCTCAGACTTGGCTTGTTTCCTGTACCAACAGAAAATATGACTTTGGTTAAGGATTACTGCAGATCAAGAAATTCACGCTTAATAGCAACTCAAGGGAATGATCAGTGCACTGCTCAAATTCCATTGCAAGCACAGCTATTTCTCTGTTGAGTTACAGGACGAGAGAGAAGTCACTGCAAAGAATGACCTTACAAGAAAGCAAAACCAGTTAAAAGTGTCGAATCTGCAGAACTTTCATGAACATGCATACATGTCAATAAAAAAGAGCATTAATTATTTCAAGGAAATAAGAAGTATGTCTAAAGCTACTGAACTTTGGCATTACAAAGAATATTGTATAAAACTGCTGAAGTAGCCATAACCTCACATTTTTCTATCTCAATATGATTTCACTATTTACTTTGTTTTCAGTGAAAAACTCTATTTTAGTAGTGAATTCAAGGCACAACTGATATTTTGTCTTTAAATTAAAAGCAAACATTTCTTTCTCACTCGTTTCCCCTTTACTTTTAAAGAACACAGTGTGAGTACCTTATTAATGAATTATTCACTCTGAATCTGTGTTCATTTATAACGAAGCACAAAATCCTTTTACAATGTGCCCCAACTGGGTCACTTGCCTCTGAATGTCAGTACTGGGTTTTGCTGTGCACCCAAAGTCACCACAGCAGCAGGTAGCCTTTCAAGTAGATCATGATTAAAATTGAAGTCAATTCCTGCTTTACAAGTCTGTGAGCCAAGCCAATTTGTCAGCAACTGGTTGCGGGCAAAAGTACAAATTTCTATCTGGCCTATTGAATAGCTAATTTGAGTTTGTTTTCTGGAAAAACAGTAGCCTTAAAAGCCAAACACTTAAGAACACAGACAGACACTTGGCCAGCATCACACCATGGCTTCCTTCCACACTTTGTGAAGCTAATTGGAGGCCCTAGTCTGCAAGTGCTTTGCATGCATAATGGGTCCATGGGCCATAAACATATGCTTCTTTTCCATGTAACAGCACTCCAGCTTCAATTGTGAGAGCCAGAGGAAGTGAACAAGAATAAAAAGATTATACTTACTGTAAGGAACACATTCATACTGAACTTCTAGATATTTGTATGTTCCAGGACAAGGATCAGGAAACACATCTGACCCAGTAACTACTATACACTGTGTTCGGTTGTTGCACCTGTAATGGGAAAAGAAAGCAAGCTAATTAATTTAAAATTACATTTAATTTGCAAGTTCATACTAAAGGACTACATTCAGTGCTAACTCTCTTCACACTTGGGCAGTTCAATCCATAAGACAACAAAGTTAATTAATACTAATTAGCCAAAGTCCAAAAGAAGGCTTCGGGACAGTATTTTAGTTCAGGCTTTATACTTTTAAATTTAGAGATCAATGTTATCTTAACTGTCCCCATTCATAGAGATAGCCGTACCAAGTACCAAGTTTATACTGATTTGATACTACTGTTCAATAAAATGAAAACAAATGCAAAGATTATATGATTGAAAAAAATTTGAATCATGTATAATAACAACACTGAGTAATTCCTTCCATCTTTAGAGACATATATCCTACTGAACAGTTTTACATGTCAGAATGATTTTTCTTGTGATTCAAGGAAATTATTTTGGTTGGAAGAGCTACTGTAGACAAAGAATATTAGCATTTCCATTTTAATTATTTTAGGAGTAGTTGATGGACTCTAAGCTTCCTCTGTCAGGCTACAGGAAGCAGTAAAGAATGACCACTTGAGGAAATAAGGAAAACGGTTGAAAAGAACTACAAGAAAATTAATTAAAATGCACTTTTGAGAAGACTAAAACATAAAAAATATTTGCTTTACAATGAAAGAAAATGCATTTTGATACACAGAAGAACTTTATTACAGTGCCTCTAATTGTGAGGATTTACTGACCCTAATGTTTTTGAAGGTTTTTTTAAATACTACTACTACTACTACTACTATTACTATTACTACTACTACTACTACTACTAGATTTTAGACTACTATTATTTTTTCCAGAACAAACAAAAAAACCCCCAAACAAACAAATATTAGCTTGGAAGTTAAAAGTGAAAAAACAATCACCTAACCTTGAAGAGATGATCATAATGCAATACAGAAAAACAGTCACAAGGAAGAGGAAGAAAAAAAGAAAAGGTCAGGGAGTTTGGTGACTAGAAGGCAAAGAGCTTGGCTGATCTTCTCAGTGGTTAGTTTTGTTTGTCAGAAAACTGAATAACAGAAGTCTGAACTTAAGTAATAGACTAGCCTTTGACTCCAGCTGTACATCAACTTCTCTACTGCCCTACTTCTTGCCATACTCCCAGAACACCACATATCCAAAGCTAAAATAATCTGCCTTGTGTCGGTGGCTTTTCACAGCTGTACAGTGCCAACAGGTATTAGAATAATTCATGCTACCTCATAAAAGGTAGAGCAAACACAATTCAAAGAACTCTAATATAAATCACTTCCTTTTTTATACAGGATACAAACTAGCACAGAGCAGGTCAGGACATGCTGTGCCTCTGCTGAGCAAACTCGGAAACAACCGCTCTTCTGACTTCACCAGTTAACTCTTCTTCTCTTTTTCCCCTTTTATTTTTTTTTTTAGAGTTTCTTATTTCTATCATCATAAGGCTCATAATTGCAGAACTAACTGGAAATAGCCAGGGATTTCTGCATATACACAACCATGGATATGGATAGCTGGTGGGAAATCCACCTGCCACCTTTCCCAGAAGGCACAGCCAGGTCCCCTGCACAGCTATTGCACAAACGATGCTGCCCCACTCCCCTCCCAATGGAGCAGTCAATCAGTGCAGCAGCTTGTGCACTGTGTTAGAAAGTCTGGAACGACTCTGACACATCCAGGGCCTTCACACCCAGGCTGAAGTGCTGAAATGTGCACCCAGCTTGCTGAGAAAACCACTGTACTCAGTCTGTAACACTGGAAATGTACACACAGCCCCTCCCATGGAGGACAAAGTGCTGCTATTGTGTGTGTGGTGTAGATGGAGGCTGCAGAAGCAGGAGAAGGCAACATGGCCCCAAACCTCGCAGGCTTCTCTGCAATATCCCTGATACAGCGTTTTTTATGTGCCACACATCAGGTACACTAACCAGCATGAGAAAATCTGGGATGTAAGATTTGGTAACAAATTTCTTAACATTTCTGTTTCTTTAGCAAAAACTTTGGGTTGAAAACAAAATAATTTCTACAAGATTTCTCTTTGTGCATCATTAGTATGATGGTTTACACAGCTTTGAGCTGTATGAAAATTTTATCTTGTACTCAGATGAGCAGCAATTAAGACAGAATTATTTATTTGTTACAAAATAAAATGAGTTGGGAGAAATTGCTTGAGAATGAAACTAACCAAGGTTGTATTTAGCGGTGGGAAAAAGATGGACTAACTTCCCTGTGTAGAGTTGTTTTCTTCAGTTTCATTTTTCCCCCAGTAAAAGATTTATAATGCTGCCATCAGCCAGGAAACTGAGAAGAACTTCATGCCAGATTTTATCAAAAGGATGTGTAATAACAATTCAGAAGAAAACACAGGTTTTTCTCTTTGTACAGTAAGCGTCAGTCAAACTTCAGGCATTGAGTGGTGTTTATAAAGATGGCACTGTAAGAACTTCTTAATATTCCTTGATGAAAAATTTCACCTGCTGTGCATATGGTCACCTTTTGCCCATCTTTGGCCAAACCCAAAACTCCAATTACAAAACAATGAGCTATGCCCACTGCTGCAGCATATAGCAGTGCTACCAGGCCCACCAGCACTTCCTCAAAAAGTGTGGTCACTTGAATAACTACATCAATGGTGTATTTGTGCTTTAAGTTGTATGTTTTCACATTCAAATCATTGATTTTGCTGCACTGCTGGCTGTATTTTATAAAACCTGAGTAATTTACATGCACTTCCAAGATTTCAGATTAAAGACACTTGATTAGGATATTCACAGTTTAAAAAGTCTACATTCAGGTAACTATTTTTTACCTAGTTAGAGCTCCTATTTCCCTTAGAGTGAGACTTTCAAGAAAAACCCACAGCAATTATAGCAGCTGTCAATCCCAATTCATGGGTAAAGAGAAGAGATGAAGAATAGTGGACTTTGTAGAAGTAGTTCTGAGACAAGTAATTCAGGGAATTTACACTACTGTGATTTGTTCTATGGCTAAATTAAAGCCTTCTGTTCGCTGCACTGTTTTTCTCTGTAAAACCAGGAATACTTCTCTGTTAGCTTTTGGCCTATAGGTCTGCTGCTGTCTGCAAAAAACATTTTACAAACTGGTAAGGGTTTCAGTTGAGCTTCTTTAAGTCAAGAAGCACAGAACTCTGTGGTATATCAGACAAAAGAGACTCCACTCTCCACAAAATAGCACTAAACAGCAGTTTATCCTACATGGCTACAGATTATCAAAGCTACCTCATCACTGCCATAGCAGAACTGCACAATTTTGAGAAACCTCTACACTTAGAAACAGTGAGCTTGAAGAAGAGGATATTGCACTGTTACAGCCTTAAATCTGGTGACCCATCCATTTTTGTAATGGGCAAGCACCTTTTGTGTCACAGGATTTTCCAAGACAAGACTATTGTGGAAATAAAGTGCCTCGGAATTTGCAAAATTGGCCTAGACAACATCAGGAAAAACAAAAAATCCAAACCTCAAAAACCTGAACTGGCAAATAACTTGAAGTCCCTCATTCATTTTAACCAGTTATTTTTTCTACACAATATACTGTTAATTTGATCCATCTATTCAAACTCTTTTAAAATTGTTCCAATGAAGGTGTGATACAAACCAGCTGTAATTTCTGCAAACTTAAGAAGACAAATCACAAATACTTTGGTGTTTCAGTGTTTGTAATCTAGTGTTTAAATTCTCTGTAGGTTTTAAATAACATTTAAGTGTTCTGCCATCTACCTAACTGCATACTTCCCCAGCGTAAGTCAAAATACAGACATTTTCAGGTAGTTATGTACAATCTTAGCAGTTGATTTAGTAAAGGTAATATATGAATTAAATTTGAAAAGCTAGTTAGGAAAAGACTACCTGTACTAGTGAATGATAATTCAGGTTCTTGTGCTAGCAGCGCAACAGTTTTGCAAGGGGAAATGCAGGAATTACCACTATTCTCATGAATGCAAGGAGCAATTTTGTACCCTGACACTCGTTTCTTCTGTATTTTAGTATGAATGAAGAAAGGTTACATCTTCATAATGCACATGCATCACTTAGAGTAATCTAAAAATCAAATGGAGTGTTTAATTAACAGTTACAGTATAATGTCTGAACTCCTTTCACCTCAAGAAGAAGACTTGCAAATGAGGAATGGCCCTTCACATTTCAGATGAATACAGAAAGAAAAAGGAAAGTAAAGCAGCTCTAGCAGGGCTGTTATTATCTTCTGCTCATGATGTAGCCATGTCCCTGCTGCATCCATCCTCTCTGCTCAGCTTTAAGGACTGCTGTATTTTCCACGATAATATGTTTGTATTTCAACTCTAATCTTGACTTGTACAATTCCCAACAAATTGCTTTTGCTTTTTTTTTTTTTTTTATTATTATTATCTTATGCTTATTATTGCACTTTTTCATGTGCAATGTATGGAGATGAGATTCCATGTGCAATCTATTGTGTGAGGTGTTTTAATCAATAACCTTGTTCTGCTGATTAAGCAGGGGCTTCTGTTTTGGCAAGATAACATTAGTTTCTCCTGTCATGCTCCCAAAGCTATTGGGAATCTTCGGCAGATCATTAGATATGCTACAATAAAGCTTTGGTACATTCTCTTTTCTTTCTTAAATTACTTCTTCACTGTCCTATCGTTCCTCGTCACTGCTGGCACTGCAGTATTATTACAGCTCCCCTGAAACTTGCACTAGAGCTATGTCTGCAGGCCATTGGATGCCATTTTCAATTGAAGCTTCTGCTCGAAAATATAAATTAAGAAAATTTCATTATCTCCTGCCAAGGGCCATTATTCACCATTGTTCTAAGGAAGATTAAAAACGCACAATCTATGGACTTGAACAAATACTCCAGCATTAAAACGAAAAACAGAGAGTATCATGGCTAGGCCAGGAAGTGAAGCACTGGGATCTGAGGAACAGATTCTGGAAAGAAATTAGCACTACATGGGTCAAACCAACTGACTGAGGAAAGAAGTCATCTTCATGGGCAAGTCACATCTGACATAAAAAGATACAAAAAGATCCTTTTCAAGTGGTTCTTGCAGTTTGCAAAAATAAGGTGTGTATGAAATAATGTCCACGTTGTGTTGGACAATGCTTTTGTTTTCCATACATAACTTTGACAAAGATAGTAACACAAAAGAAACATCATGTTATTTTGAAAAGGATATAGATTAATGCATAGCCAGAAAAGAACAATCAAAATAATTTTATGTATTCCTAATGGTGCATTTCTGTGAATGCAGTGTTTCCTTATGTAGGGTAAAATGCAAAACCAGAAAAGTCAAATGTAATTCACTATTTAAAAAAAAAAAAATACAATATAAACCCATATTTAATAAATAAAATTCATTTTTAACAACATTGATACATTAAAAAACTATCTTGGTATGTTTTGAAACTTTCAAGTCAGTTCTGACAATATCTCTCTTTCAGCATATTGATTAAATACTTAAAAGCTAGCAGGATGGCATGTTCCTGCATATTGCCTGCAGCAACCTGCTTAAACACCACTTGAGGCACGTAAACTCTGAGTTGTAGCACCACATACTCCATATGGTCTTCTTGTTCCTTATTCACCCTGGGTGAGCTTGCAGTCTGAGTAAAAAGATATGGGAATATGGGATGAATGCACTTCATGTGATGACTTACACTGAAAAATTCCTGAACCTCGTTACCCAGAGTAAGAAGCTGTCTTTACAGATGTATTCCTAATGGTCTACAACTGCCATGAGAGAAGTGTTTTTGCTTTTGTATGCATATTCACCAAAACTCCTCTCCTGCCATTAAATGCAAAGTTACATATGTATGAAGATGTCACATATTACTTAAATGTTTTGTTTTATTAATTTTCTTGGAAAGTAAGTACAAAGCTTACACATAAAATAGAGAACAGAGTTTTTACTTTAGGAGTGTTTAGATACATAAGCATGCACAAAGACATGCCACAGTAGATAAATTTAAAGGAATCCATTTAAATTCTGAGTTTCAAATGCACCTCACAAGCCATACATCATTACATACTGAGACCTAATGAGTTAGCAATTTAAGCCTGGAAGAAAGAACTGCTAAGAAAATCCAGCCTTCCTATAAAGACTGGGTTTGAAGAAGGATTGCCCAGCCACTGCTGCCACTTCCACAGTGCTCAAGCACTATCCTTCCCATGCAGGATGAGTGAGCAGGTGCATCCTACAGAGCCATGCACCCTCAAGCATAGATGTATAATCCTGGAACCGGCCTTTTAAAACTCAGGAAGACACACTGACAATATTGCTTATTCATGTGCAAGATTTTCTAAAAATTGTTTTTAAGTTAGAAGCCCCTAAACTATTATAGGGGAATGAGCATGCAATAAGAAAATAGCACTTATTTTACAGAGCTCAAAGAGAAAACAGATTTAGTGAGCTGTGCTTGGTAGTCTTCATAACCAAAGAAAAAAAAGGAGATACATGAGCAGGTATGATAGCAGAATTTGGCTGTAAGAGCTGTGTCTAGATATTGGTGACTCTCCTATGACTGCTAAAACAGTGGGACATCCTCGAGCTTGGTTTGAAAATTCATGAACCAGCCCTGGTATTTTCTATGCACCTGGCAATGTGACCATTACAGTAATAAATCTGGTGGATTTG
>VZTN01000218.1:0-48857 GCA_013400515.1 Erpornis zantholeuca
GTGAAAATTGCAGGTCCTCCTATTCCTGTCAGTGTCCTACTTCTTCACCACCTTTAATCATGTGCAGGTGCTAAAGATGCCCTTTTCTAAAACAACTTTGGGTAGCAGTCATTCTTTGGCCTGGACTCAGTAATTGTGTGATTCGCTCAAAAGACTGTAATCATATGACAGAAGAAGAGCAATTAAATATCAAAATTATTCAATTACTCTTAATGTAGGGATTTAAATGTGTTTTGTTGCATTGTAGTGCTTCAGAATATTTTATGACACTTGCACAGGCATAGAATCTGTAACCCATAAAACAAGAAAAAGGCCTAATTGCTCTGTGCATGGATTATTTATAACTATGTGGTCTGTGAAGGAATAAGAGTCCATAAAAAGAATGCCACTGAGTGTTAAAGCCAATCTGCTTGCTGCATTTTAATTGGGATGAGAGTCTTAGCTCTTAGCTTTCAGAAACATTGCATTATGGATATGGAGCTTGCATTCTAATTTTAAAACAGAAATCTGAGAAGTAAATATTGATTAAGGAACTTTGTGTATCAGGGGTATAGTCACTATATGACAGATGAAGCCATTAAGCCTTGGGAGATTTCTGCCTTATTTGTTCTAAAGTTTAGATCTACTGATTTACTTGGGAG
The DNA here is from genome assembly GCA_013400515.1 of Erpornis zantholeuca. Taxonomy (NCBI): domain Eukaryota; kingdom Metazoa; phylum Chordata; class Aves; order Passeriformes; family Timaliidae; genus Erpornis; species Erpornis zantholeuca. Next base: position 642 of record VZTN01000218.1, read on the forward strand.
GGGCCGGGAGCACTCAGGGTTTGTTTATAGAATTGAACAAATCTATGTCTGCATATGGATATGTGGAGGCATAACCAGGCATAACTCAAGTATGCAAACAGTGTTTATGCCAGCCTACCTCTTCCTATTTATTTCCTTGATTCATTTGTTCTCAGCTCTCTCTTACTGAACACGTAGATCTTGACCTCTTAGGACACACGCTGAGCTTCCTTCTCATTCTCTCCTCATCTGAAAGATCCCAGCAGAGGTTATACCAGTGCATAGGTTTTATACAATAAGCTTGGCACAGGATTTGTTTAAGATTGGCAAATGGTAATGTCAAAAATGCAAATTACATTTAATTTTGTTGAATGTGTAAAATAATTTCCTTCTGGATTCCCTTAAGTGCCACAATTCAGCCCAGAGTCAAGTTTTACATCCAAGTTGTTACAGAAATAGGAATAATTCAGTCATATAATGGCTCAAACAGCACTGTCATAGTGCACAATTAAAATCTGTCCCTACAGTGGTACTAAAATGCATTATCACCCTTGAAAGCTGCTCTGGACACTTGGCACTTAAATTGATCTATTGATCCATTTATGCTCACCTTTTGCTAACCTATTGGTTAGTTAGTCTCCTTTAATTTTCCCCTTTAGGGAAGCATTTCCAGTGGTCTATGTGTAATTATGGTCCAACATGCCTCTCAAAAAACTGCGTTTTGGGAAGCTTGTACTGGTTTTTGTGTGGGAGAAGTTTGGAAATTGCTGTTAACTATGTCCAGAAAAGGAAAAGAAACCCAAAACCCCCAATGCTGATGTACCGTATCTGCCTGATTTATATTCCATGTGAACTAACTTTTGCTACCTATGACTGAAAAGAAACAAACAAAACCTACAAATGAATAAAACTTCCCAATTGAAAGAGGTGTAAGCTGTGAAAACCAACTGGAAAAAATGCTACTTGCAGTTGGACTAGATATAACAGGACTAGGCTTGCTCTGTTCTGAGACTGAGGAGTAACACAAGAGATGGAGAGTAACCTTAGCACCCAGGGGTCAAGAAGGAATAATATATGTTAATTTTCTTAACACCATCTTTTGATTCTATCTTTTTCTCTGATAATTGGCAATATAGCAGAAGATGTATTCAGCAGTAACAACAAATCTCTGCTGCATCCAGTTTAACTATTCACTCATACACCAGGAAAGCACTGCTGTTTAGTGAGGATAAAGGAGGACTAAATTGTGATTTGAAACTCTTTTCCTTTGTAAAGCAAGTAATTTGTTAAAATATCTTTAAAAAAATTAAAATAGTGCTACAGCAGAGTGTCCTAACAATTACATAGTTTGCTAAATGTATATATTCAAATAGCCAGTAACTCTATACTTACAAAGTTAATAGTGTTCTCTCTGGAAACACCAGGCAGATAAAGACACTAAGTGGTTATTTACTCGGAAAAAATAATTGAGCTTCAGCAAATTGTCTGCTGATCCTGAGGACTCTCAAACAATACATACCATCCCATACCTTGTCTACCACCTGCCTTGAAATTCCATTTCAATACATTGCATTATCCTATATGTTAAAGGAGAAAAGCTGAAAACACAGACAAGGCCTAACAGTAATGATGCATATGAAGAGTGGTTATTTTTCTATTTTTAATTAAAATTGGACAGGCTTTGAAAAGAAGCAAGCTCATGTATTGTTTTGAAGCTAACTGTAAGTTACTGGTGCTGTTATGCAGCAGCAAAACTCAAGAGGTGAACAGCTAAGAGTAGATGCAGAATGCATTTCAGGTGGATTTATTAACAACTTGGTGTAGGCTTCAAAGGGACAAGACCTGCAACCATCAGCTCCCTCTGGTGCCTGCTCTGTGTGTTCCTTGAGGGTTTGGAGGTGGGTCAGTCAGAAAGCTGCTGCTTTGGGAGGCTTTAGTGTGTGTGTGCATATGTGCATGCTCAGCTTTATGATGTGTGACATACTGATTTAGCTCCTTCCTTACATTTCCTCTGGCTACCTACATAAACATTAGACAACTCTTGGGAAACCCAGCTATTCATACTGAGCCACAGGCACTATGGCAGAGCTCAAATTATTAAAACAAGCCAAAAAAATCCCAAATCTAGTAAGCAAAAGTCCTTTTTCATTTATATTCTCTTGCAGTAGTATTTCTGGTCTATGACTGTACTGTGTTGTAGATGTTCAAGATAAAAGCTAGTTTCAGGTGATAAAGTACACTTCAATTTTCATAAGTCTTCATGTAAAAAACAGATCCTAAGCTGATCGACTTGTAGAATTTTATGATTCCCCCTTAGTCACTGGAGCTTAGAGTACAGAATATATTCTAAAAATGCCATGTTATCAGTGGATTGTCAAGTCATTTCTGATTTAGACCCTGGCTCTAACCAGACTGTCCTGCTTTCTGTGAGAGTAATAAAAAGATAAGCCTTGAGAGATTTGTAGGGGGGCAAAAAAGCTCATTTCCATTCAGATGAGCTATTCTTCCAGCCTCTCTCTATTTTATCTTATAAAAATTATCATAGATTTGATCAAAAGCAGAGAAAAGAAGCATAAATCCAAAGACAGGTTAACAGCACGGTTTCTTATAATGATAACTCCAGTAGATAACTGATGCATACAAACCCATCTTCCCACTCACTGAAATCTGTGTACTGTGTATTACATTATTGATCAGGAGTATTAGATGTGACACTGAAATGTCAAATAACTTCACAATGAGCTGAAATGCAGAATTTCTTATTTCTTAATAAGGCTTTTCTTAAAATTCTGATAGGGTCCCTTTCCTTTGATGACATTTAATAAGTTTCTTTTTGGCCACCTTTGCATATGGCATGCAAAATATTTTATTGCTAGAAACAATATTCAAGGGATCTAGGGGTGTGCTGATAATACAGATACCATATGATATCTTCAGCCATACAATCTGATAATGCTCCTAAAAAAGAGGCACTAATAAAAGCCTATGGGGCAATCTCTTTGTAAGTTTGCATTTCTAACTTAATGAAAATGTCCTTACATTTATTTAGCACAAATGAGTGCAGACCCTCATGTACTATGAAGTCATTTTGATCCACTAACTCAAGAACACTAGGTAGTGGTATTTAGCAGTGCTGAATCCTCCTAGGATGCACAAATGTAGACCTCTCTCAGCCTTCTCCAAGGATCCTTTAGCTTATGTAAATAAGATTATAGGACAGGTTGTAGAATTTCGTGGCAGATAGCAGACACTGCTGTTTCTTCCTCTCTGACAGACTATTTTTTGTGGTAACTATTTGCTTGTGGTAACATTTTTTTGACCAGAGAAATAAAAGTAAAATTTAGAAAATAAGTACCTCTGAGCACGGATAAACTCAGAACGTGGTTTAAAGTGGCAGATTCAAACAAGATGCAGAGCAGACATTTTTTCTTTCTCATTTTTTGATAAACTGGAATGGGAAAAGAAACTCCTATGTCCTGTTCTGTATGAGACACTTCCTTTCTTTGTACAAACTGGGGAGGAGTGGACCCAGAGAGAGACTGGGGAGGGAGAAGGACTAAACTGGTTTTTACTTTTGCCTTTGGAGGATCCAAGTTGTTGACTAAAACCTACCTCAGCCAAGCTTGTTTTCAGTCCATAGAAGCCTGTTCATCATGAATACCTGTCTCTTGGCTGGATACTCAGCATCTGTAAGGGCAGAATCCTTCCTGGTACTGTATATCCTCACCTGGTCCCTAGCACCACTAAAATATTTTCCTTTCGCTGTAAAGTGATTGAGATCTTACTCAGGTGGAATTTTGCAGTGTTAGGGAATGAAGGTTTTTATGCATCTTCTGAGTGAGCCTTTCCTAAGGGCTTTTGTGTTATGCAGAGGCCACACATATTTGGGTTTGAAGATTGATACAGTCCTAATCTCTTTAAAATTGTACCACTTGGATTTGTGCTACAATTAGGAAGGCAGCTATTCTCTCTGTTAGTGACTTTATAAAGTAGTTTACTCAGGTTGAAGAAAAACACCTCTTGGAGACAGTCGAGAAAGTGCATAATGATGATCACAGGGATGGATAAGAAGACCATGGACTTTCTCCTACCATCAAACTTGAGATCAATATGCAGGCCTGCAGTTACAGTTTAATTTTAATTAACAATAATCCACAGACAATCCTTTATTATCTAAAAAAGTAAATACTGTAACATTGGAAGCAAGCTGGGGGAGTTGGGTTGTTCACAGCAGGATCAGAGTCTTTGCCTCTTGTACCAGGAAGTTTTTTAACTCGTGGGTAATACTGACCTACCAAATACAAACTGATGGCTACATTGTCTCACTTCCAGCAGCCCCATTACATCAAATAAAAGTGCATTGTTCTGACTCCTGTGCCAGCAGGGGCAGTAAATGCCACAATGGCAGGACATTCGATGGATGCTGAAAGGACTTGGAAATATCAGTCGTAGCCACATGATAGCTCCATTTACATAATTAAAAATCAGTTCCTTGCACCATCAGTGTTACTCTATTTTGTAACAGCTTGGTGACCAGGTAGATGAAACTGTCAGGGAAAAAAAAAATCTGAATTTAAAGCAAAGCTGTTGCTCCATTGTAAATTATGAAGATAAACCCATGAGGCAATCAAATGAATCTATCTTTGGCTTCCAGTAATAATTTAAAATGGGCAACAAATATATGTTGCATAATTTGCTTTTAATATATTTGCTTTGAAACATGTACATATCACTGTATTACATATTTGCAGTATTTTCACACATGCAATTTCACCCACAAATGGCCACAGGAAATGTGACAGCTTTTGTTTTCTGTTGCTTCTGTTTATTAATGCTTCAAGGTGTTTCTCTGTATTTGTACACAGCTGCCATGGCATGAGAAACAGGATGTTCTAAAAATAGGAGTGAAAAACCCAGAGAGAGCTCCTCTTTGCAGCACACACAGGCAACATTTGATCCTAATTGCTTTTGCAAAGCATCCTAATTGAGAGGCAGATATCAATAATGCAAACTTCAGAGGGTGCGTGGCTGCTTAGTACCTTAGGCTGGACTTAGGAAGAGCAGTGTTACAGAGAAGACAGGCAAGATTTTTAATCAACAAGCATGAGCCATCCAGAAAGTCAGGGTCAGCACTGCTAATCTGTATCAGGGGAAGGCAAGAATCAGGCCCATCTGCTAATAGAAATGCAAATTTTAGCTTTAGCAGCCAAGTGATGTGCAAATAAATGATTTATATGTATTGGAGAGTATTAAGCATAAAGTTTCTGTTTCAGACAGTTATTTGAAGGCAACGGGGGACTCCAGAGCTTAATGTTTGAATTGCAACCTTAATTTTCTTATTTGCTGTTATTTAGACTGCTCTGAAGTGGTAATGAGAATAAAAAATGAAAGAAAATGTTATTTGACTGGGACTGTGGTAGGGCTTTTTTCACAGATTTGAAATGGTTTTAATCCATTAAAATCTCCAGGTGAGGGGAAGATCATATCCATTCCTCTCTTTTTAAACCAGATTTTCAAAGAAGGATCTAAAATTGCATTTGAAGGTTGGGGTGTGGTTTTCTTCCCTTCTTTCATGTGCTATCTGAGAACTCCAATATTACAGGCCTATTTAACATTTGATCCATAAGAATCAGTCCTTTGCTTTTTATTTTGTGAACTCCTTAATCTTGGGAAATTTTTAATCTTCTCAGGGCATTGAAAGTCAATGAAATGCTGCAGGTTTCATTCCTTTCAAACCTTTAATATGGTTTATGTATTGGGGTTTGACTTTTAGCCAGAGATATTTTCTATTGGTAGCGTAGCAATTGCAGTGTGGAACGCCGTGCAGGTAAATTCACTCAAGAAAGATGGGTAAATTAGCTCCTGGGAAAATGTGCACTGCCTGGCCCTGATGCTTCAGCACACTTGAGGTCAGGTTGAATGGCTCTGACTACCTAATAATGAATAATAAAATTAAATATTCATTTTGATTGGTGATAAATTAGATTTTCCAAGTTAATTCTGTTTCATCAGTGACCTCCTTGACCTTAGCCTGAGCTTTGTAGTTCCAACTCTTCTTATTTTCTCCCCTGTCCTCCTGAGAGGAGAGGATGAGCCAATGACAGGTGAAAGTTTGGCTGCCAGCAAGGGCCAGGCCACTACAATAACCACGTACACTGAGCCTTGGAGATCTGATCAGGAATCTACTGTTAGCTCCCAGCTTTTCATTGCAAAGACTGACCATCACTGGGTTTTAATAGAGAATCTTCACTTGTTTGGTCAAACTCAAGAGCAGGCTGATTTTAAGTGGAATTCTTCATGGATGATACTATGAAGAATATGGTGTTTATACTCACAGCATACTGGGAGAAGAGGAGAACAACTCATAACTGATTTGGCAATAAAGACCTATTTTTTCTTAACTAAACCTGCACTAGCAATATTCATCAGCTGGTGATATCCATCTCTACAGTGGAAAATATTTATTGACTTTACTGACAATTTAATGTACTTTGTCAAGCTTTGTTGTTTAGTTTCTATTGATCCTGAGACACTTGGGGCAGCTTCTGCTTCCTAAGGGAATAAACTTGCAAGCACTTAGAATCAGATTTTGGGAAGATGGGTGCAGAAGACTTTGTAATTCACTTCTGAAAAGCATAACAATTATGAATATTTCAGATAGAAATTATAGTATTTAACATAAGAATATGTGAAATGTTATTATGTGAATTTGTTTTTTAAATCCTGGGTAAATGAAATGAGGCTTTTGGGGAAAGCATGAGCTGAATTTTACAGTGAGTTTGATAACCTCTGGTTCTTCTCTCCTTTCTCTTTCTGCTGCAACTTGTAGCAAATTTATTATGTGCAAGTATAATTTTTTAATAATTATCTTTCAAAGGAAAACTTTCTTACTTGGTGTTAATATATTTTGGGGAGGGAGGGGAATGGAGAAAAAATACCTACTGTCATGAATGCAATTTAAATTTCATATTGATGATTTGACCCTTTCCAACATTCCACTGAGCATTGGATCAGGTTGAAATTGAGCAGATGACTCATGACTCAGGTGTAAAAACTACATTTCATTCCTTGTACTGGGAGTTTTCTGTTGCTCACAAGAAAGTTAAAGAAAAAAAAAGAGAAATGGGTATAAAATTTCCCATGCTATTTTCAGTTTACACCTTTCTGGAGATGTCTTAGCAAGCGTAGGATATCTGAAAAACTTTGAATTACATCTTTATTTTTGAGGCTCTATTGAACATTGTTGCTGTTATAATGTCCTTGTGGCAGGACACTGAACTTATCTGAGTAATGTTGGTGTCAGCAGTGACTGATAAAGCTATGCCTTCCTAATTAATAACTCTTTTTTAATGAAACAAAGAATATATTTCCCCATGTATTTAATCATCTAATGAGTATAAGACTGAGTGAAGTAAGTACCAAGCAGATTAAAAGCAAAACAGTGTTTTTTGATGTGTTTCAGTGCAGGTTATTTACAAGTAAATAGACATTTTATTTTAAGCTTCGGCTACCTTTAAGTACATATCCTATGCATATTCAAATTCAGATTGATGAATGTTGAACCAAAAGCAGACATAAAATAGCTAATTTAAATTCTCCTAATTCAGAGGCAAACTATTTTTATAGCTTTGTTTAGAGAGGTTTTTATTGCTAAGGAAACAGCAAGTATATGTTTATCCAGCTCCCTCCACATTTCCCACCATCATTATTCCCAGTGATCCCCACAGTGATAAGTGGTCAGTGACCCTCGCACAGGGTGAACTGCAGGAGCCTTACAGACGTTATTCATCACAGTGGTGGAACAACTGCAACAGCACTGTGACATTTTGCTAAAAGCTCATATTTTTCCCCACAGGTTATTATACAGGCAGAATAAAATGCTTTCTTAAAGACCAAGCACATCTTTTCTCTGCCTGAAAGGTCACATTTGTTCGGTTCTTTCTCTGATTTCAGTGAAAGATAAAATAATGAAGAAGAAACTCGGAGGAAACGCCAAAACTACCAACAGGTAGTACTTCTGTGTGAATGTCTCTCAGAATGGACCCAAGTCTCTGCAGCCTCCCGTGAGGAATTCTTGTCAGAGGAGTGCAGCCAAGAGGCCCAGCTCGCAGGGATCCTGGGAGGTGGAGCACAGCCCTGGCCAAGAGGAAGGAACGGTGCTCAGTGCAAGGTGGCTCTGCTTGAGGCTGCCTAGCAATGGCAGGGATGTGGTCCAGGGCTTGGTGACAGCAGCTGCTGCAGCAAGTGCCCCTAGGACAGGAGGGAGCTGGAGCCGCACACAGAGCCCTGAGGGAAGAAGGGAGCAGCCTGGAGCTGCAGGGAGTTCTTGTGGCACAAGGTCCTGTCGAACCTCCTGGGGTTGCTCTCAGCCCAGGCAGCCAGCCTTGCCAGGGCTCTCTGCAGGACCTTCCCAGCTGCAGCTTTCCACGCTCTCAGCCCACTTTGGATCCTCACCAATTTGCTCTCGGGACACAAGCCTCTCCTGCAGATCATCAAGAAAGAGATTCAACAGCATTGGGCCCCGCACCGATCCCTGGAGGACACCACCAGCGACCGTGCACCAACGGGAGGGAGGGATGGAGCACCAGGATTGCCCAGCACTGCCAGCGCCCAGCCAGGAGCTGCTTCTGAAGCCAGCACAGAGGGCTTCCCTGGTGGCCCAGGGTCCTACGAGCACCTTCTGGGGCCACCCAGATACCTCCTGGGGCCTTTGCTGGCCTTCTGCCACAGTGCAGACAGGGATGGAATCCAAGCTTCTTCAGAAGATGGAGGCAGAAGAATGTTTCCCACCATCTTCTTTCCAGTTCCTGTCCACAGTCTTGCAAATCCTGGTGCACTTAGGCTCTCCATTCCGAGTGGTCTGGAGCTCCCGTGCAAACTCATCACTCGCTGCGTCCCCTCTCGGATGGAATATCAAGGAAATGACACAGCAGTGCATAGACAATGTGAACTTTATTCATTTGACTTCTCTCAAAATCTACAACTGGGGGTGACTACAAGACTACGGGATGAGAATCTTATGCCTAAAAAACTTCAACTTTTGGAACTGGAACACTAAGAGAAACTTGAACTTCTTGCAGAAAAGGTGGGGGGAATCCTATGGCTAAGAATGGGGGTTTCTCTAACACCTAAGATGGGAGATGTCGCAGTGCCCGGGCTGGGCACTGGTCACACATCCCCTGCAATGCTCTGCATGCAGAGCGCCGCGCTGGAGCTGGAGAGTCGGCACTGGGGGAAGGCTTGGAGTCTCCTCCTCTTCCAGATGTCCCCTCCTGCTGCTCTCTTGGCTCTGTGCCTCTGCAGAGAGCAGTAGCGCAGGTAGAGCCGCAGCATGGCACGGTTTTGCCTCAGCAGCTGGATCAGCTTCCTGGGGCAGCCGTGTCCCCGGCAGCAGCACTGCCCTGCACAGGCCGAGGGCCTCTGGTGCTTCTCCTGCAAGGCAAAGCACAGGGATCCCGATGGAACGGGCAGAGCAGGCCGAGGCCTCTTGGGCTGCCTTTGGCCTCTGCACGAGAGACCTGGGCCTGCTGGGCTGCCCTGACCAGAGGCTGCAGCAAGAAGAGCTCTGACCATCTCTGCCTGGTGCTGTCCCTGGGGCTCAGCCTGGGTCCAATTCCCACCCAGGGGTTCAGCCCCCTCTGCCGGGGGGCCTTGGCCAAAGGGCTGCTCAAGAGGCCCGGCATCTTTGGGGTCTGCTCCATCCTGTCTGCCTGACCCCACTCTCTCACCTCTCTCCAGCGTCTTCGGAGCCTTCTGCCAAGGCAGCATCCCAGGACAATGCCTGTGATCAGCAGCTCCAGCAGCAAGTATGTCCAGGCAATCAGCACTGTGTCCACCAATGGGGTTGGCTCAGGGTCCGTGTCCTGAGGCTCTAGCTCCTCAGGAAGAGGACACAAGGTGCACATGTCGCTGTCAGGACGGTGGGAAGGGTCCAGGGGACGGGCCAGTATCAGCAGCAGGTATAACTGCAGGACCCAGGAGTAGCTCTGGCTGACCATGGTGCTCTGCACAATGAGCTGCCAGCAGCACACAGCCTCTGGATATGGCTCTGCGCCGAGGTCTGCCCGGGTTCTGGGCATGGCAACGCCTGGGGACAGTTGCCAGCCACACTGCATCCAGAGGCTGTGATGTCACAGAACCATGGAATACACTGGCTCGCAAGAGGCCTGTGGGACGATCGAGTCCAATATGTGACCCGTGCCTGCCATGGCAAGCAAACCAGAGCCCTGACTGGCACGCCCAGGCTTTCCTTGAACACTTCCCACAGTGGTGACTCCACCAGTGCCTCCAGGGCAGCCAGCTCCAATATCTAATGCCCCTTTTTGGGCAAAAGTGCTTCCTAATGTCCCTCCCAAACTTCCTTTGGCACAGCTACAAATCCTTGTTGGCATCTGCTCTCTCTGTCCTTGCCCATCTCCGAGAAGGTTGGCCCTGCCTCGTCGATCGCTTGCCTCTGGGCTGAAGAAGAGGCTGTGCCAATGAGTGCTGCTCAACTTTTAGGGCATTCAAAAGAACATTTGATTGTGCCTGCTGTGAAAAGGAAAATTCCTGCACCCTGCCATTTCTTACAGGCTTTACCCCAGATTTTCATTAGCAGCTGTCCTAGTGAAAGCAAGTCTGTTTTCATAAGTATTTGAAGGGTAATAGAACAAAATGTCATCTCAGGAAAATTTTGCTGGTTTACTTTTACTGAGGTTTTGAGATGAGTTGGAAATCCTGAAAATTTTCTCCTTGGGGAGGTAGTAATTTCACAGTTTATATTGTGCAGACATTGATTACTCAATGTCGAGGACCTAATGCAGTTTTCAGCACCAGAAATTTTAAACATATGGCGATTGTCCTTGAAATAAAAACATTTTAAATCTTTTCAGTGAACAGGAATTGCTTCTGTGTTATTTCATACAATCCATTAAGAATTTCATGCCTGGAAAAAGTCCACAGTGCTGTGTGATTTCCCTGGTACTGTTCTTTGGAATGGCTTTTCCCCCATTTCCTGAAGCTGCCCACAGAAAGGTAATAGATGTGTTAGAAGTTCTGGAAGGCTAACTGTTGTAGATCTTGGCCTCCTGTTCAGAGGTCTGTGGTGAGCCATGAGTCAAAGAGCTTATTTTACATGATGCTCAAAACACAATTTAACCTTTTGCAGCAGGACGTATTGATAGAACCAAAGCATAGCATGGCTGGCACTAGTAAATGAATTAAAAAGCTTGTCTGGAATGTGTTGTTATGTGATTGTTATGCTAATACTGTGGTAATAATGATGATGTCTGAGTAGTGAAAAAGCTATCACCTGGTTTGTAGCTGATTTTCTATCTTGAATATAGTGAACAGATTTTTAAGAATTATGTTTTCTCTCATAGCTGAGGAATGTGTTGTTCACAGGACGACTCTTAATATCACTTTGATTTTGCAGAAGATTATTTCGCCTAAGGATGATTTTCCTTGTCCTCACTTTAATTTTTATTTTATGTATTCTTGCCTGGCAGGTTGACCTTTTCAGATTGTGTGCCGTGAAATGTTGCTACGAAGATAGTTGGTGTCAAAACAGGTTCTTTTCTAGCTTTTCTTTAAAATATTGAAAGATGACAGGTTTCTAATTAAGTTACTGAACTGCATATTATTAGGAACTTGTACTTAAAAAATAAGAACAGATATGTCTTCTCTGCTCGTACCCAGAAAAACAGGTTAGTGCCAATTGAACTTCTGAAATAATACACAGAGATCATGAGTGCCCACCTCAAGTGGTATTCACTTCTGGGAAACATCGTTTTTGTTAGAAATCATTTTTGCTTTAATAATGTAAGCTTGTTATATCTCAAAACTGGGAAAATTAGATATGTCCTTGACCATCTGTATTTGTGTTACATTAATCATGGGGTTTTCTATTAACCTTGGGGTTGAGTTTCCTGTCTTTTTATCACTTCTTCAAACACCAGTTTTATACACTTGCTGGCTTGTTATTTATATTTTAAAATGGTCTATCTTAAGCATGTAACTTGATGTTATTGTGAACCGAGAAAATAACATTTTTTGGTCTGTCTTTGTTTGATTAAGTGACTCCTGTAAAAGGACTGGGAGGTTTAGGGGTTAAAGATGTGAAAGAATAAGTTTAGCAGCCATGGCAAGTAAGTGTGCCAGTTTAGAAGAGGAATATACAGAAAGAGCTGTGCTTCAGCTGGAATATACACTATTCTAGTTTCCTAGTGCAGGGATGTTTTCTTTTGTTGGTCTGTGAACCCATATCCTATACAGTATTGTTTGTCAGAACTCCATTTCACTTCTACAGTCCCTCTGTTTTCCCACTTCTGAATTATGGTTTTCTCCATGCCTTTTATATGGGGAATTCTTGATGATAAAAATAATGCATGGTCCATAATGTTTTATGATTCTGATTGGATTTTTTTCCTAGTTTTTAAATAATTAGCTTTTGTTTCTATCCTGGGGTGAAATGCACTTACAGTTTCAGTGGTTTTTTTTTTCCAATTGCTTATCCTACTCAAGTGCTAAATAAGGAAAAAAATCCTCTACTTTAATGAAAAATATTCTGTCTTCTTACATATCTTTAAATTAATTAAAATGTGGTTATATTGCTCTCTCTTTAATTTCTTAACTTAATTTTGTAAAGTTTAGAAATCTCTTAACATGATCTAGGTAGGGAAGAGTGCCTTCATTTCTGTGTTTAACTGCTGAGCGAGCATCCCAGGCTTAGTTTAGAGATTTGCTTTTAAACATCCCTCATTCCTTATAAAATCTCTCATTTTGCTTGTTTATAGTTATGTTAGAACATAAATGGGAGGGAGATTATCCTGGAAAATTTTTCATCTGAACTGAATTTGTACCCCACAGCCCAACAGTGAATGCTTCTTCATTTTCTCAAGGTGTGAAGGACACTGGGAATTCCTCATAGACTCTTACCTTGGGACAGCAGTCATTTCTGCTTGGCTCCATGAAATGCTTTGCATAGTGGGGCTGGAGCTCTGAAGAGCAGAGGCATTCCAGGAGGAGGAATAACAAATAATTCCTATACCTTGAACTGTTTCAAACCTAACACAGCAGAAGGAATTGTTTCCCTAATTCGAAGTATAATGGCACTCCTGACAAGTTTGGCAGTTCAAGAGCACCAGACTAAGATGTGTAAGGGTTTCTGTGGTGGAAAAGCAGTTTCTGAGACTGGACTTTTGTCCTGTGGGGAGCCCTATGGTTTTAAGTGGGAGTGTTAAGGGGCAGAGGGATCTGGAATTTAATAAGGATTTGGAAGATTAGTAGATTTGTTGCTAGAGATGTGAGGGGGAAAAAGTCTTGTAGAGTCATGGAGCAATTACTAGATAAGGCACTGGAACAGCCTGTGAAAAGGGTGTTGCTGTTGCATATGATTTTCCTGGAGCTCAGCTGATGCACACAAGATTTGTTATGACTAACAGGATCGCAGCTAAACAGAATGCAGCCATTTTGCCTGTAATTTAGTGAGGCATCTTTTGATCCATGATGAGCTGAGGGCTCACTGTGCAAGGCTGAAAGTAAATGACATGCTCTAAAGCAATTCTGGTCTTTGTGACTTATTGAAGGGGGATAGGACATAATTCCTTTGCTCATTGGGACTGCATATTTTAGTTTTATCTCCTCCGTTTCTAAGCAGTGCTAAAAAAGTGTTATTTCCCTCAATTTTGACAGCAGCAGAGACTCAGCTGATTAATATGAATCTAAGTAAGGTTTATAAAATAATGCAAAATAAAATTGTCTGAAAACCTGTTAGACAACACAATAATAAATCTTAACAGAAAAGGAAGGAGCTAAACTTCCATCTTAATTTCAGAGATGATTCCTCTGTCCTGCCTGCTTGTCCCATACTGGGTATGCAACCACCACACTTCATTTTGATCTCTATCCCCTGACTGCACCAACTCACCTGCCTTCTGCTGCTCCCCTTTGCTTTCTTGTCAGATGGAATCACTGAGACAGAAAAAATGGTCTTATTTAATTTACTTCATTAAAATGTCTTGGCAATTTTAAAAATCCACTTTGCACTTTTATCTGAGGCTGAACACTAGTGCTGGAATATACCTAAGGTAGCAAATGTAGATCGAAATGCTCTACTGAACAGAACATAATTATGTTAGGAAGAATATTATTGCTGCACTGCTAGGAAAAAGATTAAATTGAGCCTGTGGGACAATATGCCTGATTATACTAATTGGTACCTGTGTTTGTAATGCTTACTATTTTTCCCCTCAAAACTGTGAAAGAACACTCAGCCATCTAAAGTGGCCATGCAGATACTGCAGCTTCCTGTTGCTGTGCTGGGGCATGCAGTGAATGGCCAGTTCCATTTATGTTTGTGGCTCTTCCAGCCCATTGTTATGGTGATGTCAGTGTGGGATGAGGGCACATCTATCTCAAAAAAAAATCATTAGCAGAATTGTTAAGGTTTTCAGAACACTTGCTTTTCCTGGGTGCTTTCATGAAATCTAATGCTGAGCTACTTTTTCTGTGAGAGAATTTAATTTCTTTCACTGAGAAGGGAAATGTTTAGTGTCTGTCACACACAAGGACACTTGCTTTGGCACAGTTTCATGACATCTCAATGGGTCCTTTAATGCAGCAGCATTCGTTGTGATTAATTAATTGTTTCCATATTCCTCAGGTAGATTACAAACCCTCGCAAATTACTGGTGCTTTTTGATTTTCCTGGAGCTAGCAGCACAACTTAGCCCTCTCAAAGAGGTTCCAGCAGGACAGAAGCACAACTCATTCTTTTCACCCCAACAAACAGACAGGAAAATCTTTCCCAGCTCCCATCACAATTTCTTATGTGGACCAACCCAGCCTTGTCTCATCCCAACAGAGGTTCTCTTCATTGAAGTCCTGTGGACAACTGGACAAAGTGACTTCTTTCCATGCCTGGTGAGTACCAAAGTCAGCATATGCTTTTTCACCACTGCCTTAGCACGACATTGCCTCTGCCTATGAGGTGACTAAATCTTGCTCCAGTTACAGTTTATCTGTGTCACTTGCTCCTCTAAAGTCGGTTTAGTTATGAAAATTAACAAGCTCCATTTTTGTAACTGGTGCCTTGCTTTTGCAACAGATGAAGGGGTTTATTTTAAGAAGTTTATCCATGCAAAGTATAATTAGTTCTTATTAAGATAAAGTTTTCATTGTGTTCATTTTGTGTTTTAATCTCTTATTTAGCCTCCTATTAGCCAAAATTACTAGAAATCCATAACAAATCACTGACTATGTCAGTTTTTTATATGATTCGATATTGAACCAAATGGCTTACAAAAATCACATTACCTTGGTCCTCCACTCCTTAGTGTGAGTCTTTAATTTCTTGAACGAAATTTTCCCAGGCAGACAGAGCTGGGACTGTCATCTTCTGTCCCTTGACATTAATTACCTTTTGAGGTAATGCAAAGAGGCCCTGTGGGAACTCTAGTCTGCTTTGGGCCTCTCTTAATTTTTTTTCTGTGAATTTTAATGATAAAGCTTCTCAGATTGCTAGTCTGACTTGTGAAGGGAACTGGGATGATCTGCTTCAATTCATGCAGCATCTTCAATTTCCCATTAGTGGCTGACAGCTTCATGCTGAAAACTCCTCTTCATTTGGGACCAAATGTATCAGACACAAAGCAAAAAACATCATTCTTGTTCCTAACTCCAGGAAAAGGATATCTGGCATAGAAGGAAAGGGATCTTGTCTCAGACAGAGCCAGAGAAGTTATAATCTAGTGAGGCCAGTTATTAATCTTATCACTGTAGCCCTTATACCTTAGTAGGTTGAAAAACATCACTTTATTCCCACCTGACTTTCAGAACAATTCCCCAGCTAGTTGCCTGTAAAATTCCTGTCACCTGGGCATCTGGCTCGGTACGTTTCTCTTTCTAGAGGCTCTAAATCATCGGGAGGCATTCCAACAACAACGTGGCTGGACAGCTAGAAAACAAAGCCATAAGAGATTTATAAGTCTTGTGCAGCAGGAAGCCAGCCTTATTTCTAGACATGTTTTTTCTTTTTATTTTTCCCTCTGTGTGTGTTATGGAAGTCAAAGCCTCCATTAGAAAATGTTGCCTTTTAAAAACAAATACTCCTCCCCCAAAAAAGCCATACAAATGAACAAAGAAACAAAGCCCAAAACCCAAAGCAAGATATTCTGAGAAAATGCTGTAATTGTTACAGCAATTGTTTAAGTGGAAATGTTACCTTTCCACTTAAATATTAAGGAAATAATATGAAGAGGAAGCCTACAGTCTTCATTTTATATTCAACCAGGAATAGAGAGGGTAAGTGGATGTTCAGAAAGGTTAAATGAAGTTAAAATGAAGCAGACAAAAAGATCTGGATCTTTGCAGTGATGTTACTAAAATGTTTACTGTGCCATTAACAGATAAATCTGTTAATCTCTCTAAGATTTTATTCCTCATATAAAATTGAAAATTTAACTGCTTTTTTACCATAACTCATTGCTAAAGGATAGCATAAAAGATGAGAATATATGGATATGTGAAGAGACACATCCTTCCTTAAGACTTGTAATACATTTATGAGGTCTTTTTTCCTCCTTGCTCATAACACAAGGCTCACAATACAGGATCATTGTACATTCCTCAAATTATGACTTCAGTAGAGAAGAAAGAAAGAAAAACTATTGTAGATGACATTTTACAGCATTTCAGGCTGGGTTAACTGCAGGCAAATCTGGATCTTCACTTCACAGACATGCCTCTGAGCAGTGGAGTTTTGAAGTCTTGCATCCAGTACCTGAAATGTACTGTACTTCCCTGTGTTCTAAGGGCATCCATTCAATCAAATATTCCTCAGCCCTTTGTCTCTTTGCCATACACTGCTGAAACCTTCTGGGTGTTTCAAACAGTTTGAGGGGTTTTTTGGTCACTGTTTGTACTTTTTGTTCTGTTTAGCTGAAATAATTTTAAGCAGCCTATGGTGGTTTTTTTTGCAGAAGAGAAATTAAATTGATAGAAAATTGCGTTATTTGATAGTGTTTGCAATCTGTGGCTGTACCAGTGTGCAATATTTGGGTCAGATTGTTTTGAAGCAGTTAATTGTCTACCCAACTGAATGCTCAAGCATAATCAGGCTGATTATGTTCAAGCAGTTGAAAGTTCAATGTACAGTGAGAAATAGGATAGCAATTATCTTCTAAATTCCTTTGCGTGAGCCACAGGAGGTGCTTTTGCTCAGGACTGGAATCCTGGATAATTTGTATCATCAACACAGTCCTGGTTATGTCCTAATATGTTTTCAGGGAAAAAATCAGCATGCAAATGATTGAAGTCAATTTTTATGTTAATCCTCAGGCAGCTATGAGTGGGAGATGCCTGCGATTTCAGACTTCTAAAACAAAGAGAAGTCCAGTAGCTAAAATTCTGAGCCCTGAAAGTACAAGACAGCTGCTTATTTCAGGTACTCTGTAAAACCACATTCCAGTATAACCCAAAGAAGGTGCCTGTGCATTAAAAGTATGGGATTACATTAGGCTTTTTAAACACTTTGTTTTATTGGCCTTTGAATATATGTGATATTTCAATATCAGGTGTATGTATCTTTGAAATCCTTACTCTTTTACCTTGTAAAAATACATTCTTAAGAAGGCTCTTTTCAAACATGTATTCGGTGCAAGGAACATGCTATCAGAATCAGGAATTTGATATTACAAGTTATTCTCTTAGTTTTCTAGAAATCATGTGCAGGCAGGTAAGTTAGGGACTTTTTATGTCAAGTGCTCCCAGTCTGAAGGGAATATATTTCTTCCTCTGGGTTGTGGGCAGTAAAGGTGACTTACTAAACACCTGGGGCTACTGTGTTTGGCTATTCTGGCTGGATGTCACACAGATTTCTCTGAGCAGAGCTCTGAGAATAACAGAAGGACAGCAGAGATTTTTTTATCATCTTGAGGCTGTATCTGAAATACAGAATCAACTTATGCTTAATCAGCTTCACGATGGGCGAATATATTAAAATAACAAATATGTGTAAGCATCACTTATTTTTCTTAATCAGTTTCATTTCCTTTTTCCAGCAGATCTACACCTGTTGATTCAATCTAGTTGAAAGGTCATTTTTTTTCAATCAGAACTTTAAAAAGGTATCTTTTTCCAGTCTTCTTGTAAAGCAATATTCTCTTCAAAAAGATCATACAAATGCTCTGAAGTCCTGAGGTCCCTATGCATTTAAACGAGTACACTGGCATCCTCCCTGTGTTGTTAGGTTAAATCATAGCCATGTGTTCATTTCTTTTTTGGTTTGAACCACTTTGACTTGGTTCACTTGCAGTCTGATAGAATTCAGTTTTGACACAAAGCTCAGGTAAATTTAAAAGAAAAAGGGAATCCAGACTCTGCTTTTTGTCAATATGTCTTTATGATCTATCCTCCACGAGAGGCTCGTGCTCCTTTAACAGTGTGGGATTATAGATAATGGGGGAATTGTTCTGCTGCCGAGCTGATCATAAAACGAGGAAGAGATTAATGAAGTCATCAAACAGGTTTAAAACAGCAGCTTTTATTTCACAGCACCTTTAAGACAGTGCTTCAGAAAAACTGTGAAATCTTGCTCCAAAGCCTCATGATGCTGATAAAGTAATTGCACGAGAGGTTTAAACCCAGCTCTTATTCTGTGTTTTCTAGACTGTTCTTCATGTGTTTTTCTAATTCTCCCTGTTGATGGCAAGTGGCTTGGTAACAGTAGGTGATGACTCGTAGTATGGAATTTTTCCCTGAAATATGTAATTTAAACATTATTTGTAATAGACACAGACTCTTGCTGGTAAATATTTGTTCAAACTAGGAATCACATCTATCAACAACAAGCTTAATTGTTTTAATGGGGCATTCCTCTGCAATTTCACATTATCTTGAGGTCCTCCTCCCACACCTACTTGTATTTCATATGGGTCACCTTTCTTCCTAAAAATTCATTTCCCAGAGTCCTCTTATGATTTCTCCAACTTGGGGATCTCCTAAGCATAAATGCCTACTCTGACATGCATGTTCCCATCTGTTCCAAAGCTTTTTTGGTTTTGCATTCAATGCAAGATTGATTCAGTGAGGAGGAAATACCTTCTCAGAATCATTCAGGGGTACCCCAACACCTATAGAAAGAGCACTCCCCTTCTGAACTGGAAGAATCTCCCTTCCTTCGAAGAAAGCACCATCTGAAATTGTTTCCCCACACAAAATTTGCTCATGCATCCTCCATCTCTCGCATGACAGGTTCCAGCACCCGCTGTGGATAACACACACGTGGTGAGAATATCAAGTACCCCATGTTCTCAGTCAAAAAGACACTGTCAAAGACTAAATTGTCAAAAGAAGATTTGTTAAAACATGTTGATAAGTAAAATAGCAACAATCATGATGGCCAGATGGTGCTCACAGAAAGTCTCAAAGAATCACTGTGTTCTGTAGGCTGGTAGCAAAAATATGTTTGCTATATTTAAATGCAGACACTTTACTGAAGAATTTCAGAGTAATTAGAATTTTGTTAAAACTCTCTGTCAAAATTATATTGAAAGAACTGTGGGCCAGATGATTCAGACCCAAATAACTTGGTTCAAACATTAGGTGCTTAGTTCAATCCTTCTTCACTTTCTTGTCTTTCCTGCTGAATATTTTAGCCCTCGTGGTTTCATCTGGTAAAGTATTTGATAGAAAATTTTAATTCAAGTATCAAGGAAAATAATAAAACCACACTGTGCCGTATTTTGCAAATGAATATATTTTAGTATTTTATAAATTGCTGCTCTGAACCCTGATCTCAGTGACATTCCCCAATGGTTTCAGCTGAGCCACGATTCTTAGCTTTAAGAATCCTATTTATTCACTGCTGCCTTCACTATCAGATTACACTTTAAAATGGCTGTGAAAAACTTCTTTATGCTTTAAGACATCTTTCTGTGTTTTCACCTCTAAAATATATTTAAAGACTCTTTAAACGAGTCTGTAAGAGTTCTGCTGCAATAATTTGGGTGCTTTTTGTGCCTTTTTTGCTCCTTTTTTGTCACATTTCCTTCTTTTTTAAAAAAAATTTTCCGTCATTCTTCCACTGTCACAATTGCCATTGAAATCAGTGAACTCTGCAATGAACTCCACATTTCTCTCAATTAAAAATAAAAACAGAACCAGAACCAACCACCACAAGCCAACTTCAACCATGTCATATCTTCCTTTCCATAAATGAATGTGAGTTTCTCTAATTGTCTTGCACGACTTGCAGGGGGAAAGAACTAAAAAAAAAAAAAAAGGCAAGGCTAGGGTTGATCTTTCTTCCTTCTTCCTTTTCCTCAAAAGAGAAGACAACAGGGTTTCTGATAGATTTTCCCTTGGAAACAAATGAGAACATCCCAAGCTGTGTGGGTTGGAAATCAGTGTGCATAAATCAAGAAAAATGGGCAATGTTATCAAGCGCAGAGTTTGCCCAGTCAGTGAACTCTGGAAAGACCTGGCCATTTCCCCATCTCTGTCTAAGCTGGCAAGCTCCAACAAAGCCAGTTCCACCTCTGATTCCCCTTCCTGCCCCAGCACACGGTGATTGTGCTGCCTGACACTGACCCGAAAAAGTTTAGTGCATTTTTGGGTAATATCTAGTGGTTTTGGGGTTTTAAAAACCTTGAGCATCAATAGTATTTTTCTTCTGTATATGTCCACACTTTGTGTGTCAAATTTTAAATCTTTCTTTTCCAAAACTTACCCATAAATTCCCTCTCTTTGCTACAATGAAGTTCCATACTGGGAAGAGTATTAGGGAAAATACTTGTAGCTAAGTGCATCCACCCAAATCCAATTGACTTCCGTGATGATGAATAAGTCCCACAACCAATTTTAGGACAGAGCATCAATTGTTCTTTTCCATCAGGGACATGACATCAGCAAGGTTCTGTACCAATTTGTTGTGCTTTTTAAGTATGAAAGTGACTCTTCTAATTCGTAACTATTCTGTCCTGGCATATTCCATGTGTGGAATGTAATTAGGTTTATTTGGAGGACTCTCCAGAATGTCTGTGAAGGGAAAGTGTGTGAGTGGGATGTTGGCCCTGTTCAAAGAGATGAAAAGTTTCCACTGCCTGGAATGAAGTTACAGTTTTTAACTGGGGTTTCGTACACAATGAGATAAGCAGCAGGCAAAGCTCCTCAGTTGAGGATATTTCTTATCTCAGAGGTAAGCTGTCATAAGAAACTAAGCATTTAGAATCTTCTGACACGTACAACATCATCAGTTCTCAAAGTGGCAAAAAAGATACCACTTGAGTCAGTGAAAAATATGGATAGTTGTAGAAAGAATCAAGGGTACATATTTAGAAAATATTCTTTATAGTCAAACTGAGCAAGATTTCTCTGCACTGAAGCTCTCATTCTGTATTGGAAAATGTGTTTCTTCATTTATATGAGATAAGAATTTAATGAAAATCTCTTTCCCTGGAGAGGAAGTTCTTTCATTAGTGCAGAGGTAACTGTAGGTTAATTTTAAAGGTTTTTACAGTCAAATTATTTTAATCTGCCAGAAAATTTACCTGGATATATATGAAGATATTACCTATTCACATTCATTTGAATAACAGAGAGTCACACTATTTTCTTACTTAATCTATGAAGCAATATTCAGTTTAAATCCCTAAAATTGCCCTGCTGCCTTAAAATCCTAACATTATACAGGAAATCAGAGCCAGCACTGAGGAACATTCTGGAGTATTCTCCATGGAAACAGCACCGGTCATTATCCATGGGATAGTGACAATTTTAAAGCTAAACCAAAGAAGCTCTGCCCTCCTTAAGTACTCCAATTAGGCTGAAAAATTTATGGGATACTATATAGATAATCAGCCAACATTATTTCTTTGCTTGTAAATAATGCTACAATCAGCTTCACAAATTGAGTTCTATTCTCAGCCTCTCTTCTGTTGTCAAAAGAATTTAAAATCTGCCAAATTGAAAACAAGCAAGTAAAGCACACTTGGCTTATTTTGCCTTGAGTACATAATAACTTTCCTCACTCTGCTGGCTGTGCCACTCTGAAATAAATTATGCTTGTTTTTGCAATATAGGAGAGTATCTGTTGATAATATACCATCTTGTCATCCATTTCAAAAACATTTGTGGCTGCTGACAGCTCTGGAGTCTTGAATTTTGATTAAGGAATTCAATTTTGAAATAACTGCTTTCCACTTCTCTTACATGTTCCATTACAAACGCCTTTACTGCAATTTGATTTTCGCTTCCTTTGATCGCCTTCATCGATTAAAGGTAAAAATGCAAATCAGCCACCAAAGGTTATTAGGAAAGGAACAGAGATTATGAAAATACCTGTCCACATCTAGAACAATGTGTGCAATTCCAGTTCCTTTATCTCAAGAAGTGCATTGGAAGTATGGAACAGTTTCTCCTATGCACATAGGACATGGATATGCGTCCATGTAAAGAGACTTTCACTGACTCTGAGTGGAAGCAGGAGATGGGAAATGAACAAAGAACAGAACTTGAGTCAGACTGGAGTGTAGACTGGGGCTGCTGATATGCCAAGTCCTGAAACAGGGAGATTGTAAATAAAGTCATATCTCTGCCAAAAACAATGAGAAAAGAAGTGACCAAATTTTTGTAGATTTCTATGAGTCAAAGAAAACAGATTTCCATCAAACCATGCCTGTTCTTTCAGGAGTCTGAGGTTCTAGCATGTCTCCTGTTCCTGTTTCCTTCTTCAGTCAGTTTTGTATATTTTGCTGCACATTTTATTGCAATAATATCTCAAGATGGAAATAGCAGAGATGGCTACTGCAAAGATGACCATTATAGCAGGCAGCTGGTAAGAGACAGTACACATGAATGAATAAGAAGCTGAGTAATGATGAGGAGAGAAATAAATAGTAACAGAGAAAAATACCAGTACACACAGTTCAAACCATGGGTGCACAAAGAAGGAAAGCAAATCTTTAGATATTTTCCAGTTGTTGCTGTTCTAATGTAATTAGATTTTCTTCATCCACTGTGTATATGAAAATAGAGTATCTAGCACTGGCAGAAATTTCCTTTGCTTGTGTTAAACATCTGTGTAAAAATAGTTGATATTTTATCTGGATTGTCTTGTACCAATTTAAAAAAATATATTTGTTTACTTTAAAGGGGAAAAGTTAGGTATTACTGAGTAATCAGACCAGACTCTATTATCAGCATTGCTACGAAAGGAATCAGTCTAAGTTGAATTTAGTGGTAAAAGAACATAACAGTGTTGTTTCTCTGGTAACAGAAAAATTGTGCAAAGAGATCAATGTGCTCACCGGAAAGGCTGTTAAAATTCTCTTATTGTAGTATAATTTTGCTTTGTTGCTGATATGTTTTTGTCTGGTCTTCTTGCTGGCTTTCTGAATTCTAGTGAAAAACAAATCTTTTTTTCTTTTACAGATAAAAATTGTTTTTCAGCTGTAAACTAAACCAGGTTTTTTCTAGATAAAATAGCCTGAAGTTTTTTGGTTTATTTGTAAATGCCACTTCGAACTGTGACTTTGGCCTAATCAATGTATTGCTGAGCCCCAAGCTCTGTGCTCCTGCATGTCCCCATGTCCCTGTTTGTGTGTCAGCTTTGAGAAATGACCTATCCTTGCACAGGGGCTGAGGGGTATATGCCATGTTTGGAGATAAAGGCTGGTAACCGAGAAAAGCTGTTATTAATTAAATATTCCTAATTGGGAGAAAGAGCAACATGGGAACAGAATGATCTGCTAATGGTGAGAACGGTGGTTGGTTAAATAGTCCCAGCAGTGTTACCAGGAATAAGAGGCTGCTTTTTAATTCAAGGAGCAAAATGGAAGCACTTAGTAAATTCATTAAAATGTGTCATATTATACTACTGAAAAAAGCAACACAGTGGAATAACGTCCACAACATGTCTTGAAGGTTTTGCACAGTACAGGGAAGGAAAATGGGAGCCAGAAAAGTATATAGAATCCAGATTAAGTATGAGTTGGTTCATTTTAAGTGAGAAGAACTCTAGGCAAGAACATATTAGTGACTAAAGTTGTCACTTAACAGGACATATTTTGGTTCACAGAAGCTCTTAGTGTGAAGTCAGTTGCGTGGATATAAATGGGGAAAGACTAGAATTTCTTTGAGTCAGAAGAGGAAAATCTATCACAAGTGTATACAAGAAGTGTGGGAAAGGGAGGGAAAGTATTCAAAGAATTCTAAAAATAATGAGAAGATAATTTCCAGAAAAGTGTGGGATTGAATAAGAACCCCAAAGACTAGAATGAATGGATTGATGAAGAAAAGTCCTATTTTGGAGATCAAGAAACACAGGCTAAAATCAGATTTGACAAAAGTAAAACTAAGTGGGATTTGACAAAGATCATTAAAACATGTTTTCAAGTTGTCTTGGAGTGACTTATGATGACAGCCTACACCATGACCCTCGGCTTTATGCCCCCAAATGGTTGCTGGATCTTTAAGGCCCAGGCCGTGTGGGTGTGGGGCCAGGCCCGGGGCGAGGCTTTGGGCTCTTTTGGCGGGCATTTTCGAAGCCTCAGGGCCCAGTGGGGCTGTGCGGTTCGATTTTGCTTGGCCAGCTTGGTTTTCTTGACCCAAGCAAAAAGCTTTTCCCAGGATCGGAGGAGCAGCAGCGGCAATCGTCCTGCTGTCCTGCGGTGAACCGAGGCCGGAGCAGCGGCAGCGGCGGGAGCGGGGCCTGCCCCGGTCCGGCCCCAAGCCTCGGGAGCCCCGGCGGGGAGAGAGAGCAGAACGAGAGGCTCCCGCGCGGCTCTCCGCCTGCCCTCACTGCCGTGGGGAGGAGCTGGTCGCCTCAGAATCCTCGGATTCTTGCCTCCTGCTGGAGTTCCTCCGTGGGAGCTCCATTTCCCTCAGGGAGAAGGCCGGCGCCATCTCGCACCACGAGTGAGGAGGGAGGATGTGTTCAACCTTTGCCCCACTCTCCCGGCATTTTTGGGTCTTTGTTCCTCTGTGTGTGAGGCGCGGAGGTGAGTTCTGACGGTTCGGTGTTAAACAATTCTTTATTTTTCTACCTTGCCTTGTAGGGGTTCTGTTGTTAATAAACTGTTGGGTTTGGGGTGGCTTTTTTTCCACTTTCCTCTATTAGTATTCATTTTCTTTTGGTGGAGGGGAATTGTTGAAATTCTTTAGAGGAGACTACTCATTGTGTTGTGTCCTCCCTTAGATTTGTCTCAAAACTGAGACAAAATGTATTTTAATCTTAATGAAATAAAAAGAGAATAAAATCTGGGACATTATCAAATAGAAAAGTAGCAAATCATTCAGAGAGAACTGAATTATCTTCAAAACTAAAATCTGGCAACTATTATAATACTAAAACGAGGCAATATTTTCTTGGTGACAGGTAACAAGAACTTATATCAAGAATTGAATACGTGATCTGGAGGAAATGATAGAGATGGAGAAGGACCACTTATAAATACCAGGAGGTACACACCAAAACAGTGAAGAAAAGGCAGATGTGGCTGTGGAGCCTGTCCAGCAAGGTAATTCCAACAGAAAAATATGTATACTATTGGAAAAGATGGACGGGATCTCACTTGGGAAGTCATACACAGTCTGAGTCCCCCACAAAGGACAGATGGGGCTGGAGAGATGCAGAGGGCCTAGAAGGGAATGGAAAATGAGTAGTAGAAGAGTGCTGGACAGCGAGACAGACAGTACTATATACATGCATTAAAAATGCATCTAGTGCATACTAGAGGCAGAAGAACAAACAAATATGTTTCAACTAGTTAGGTATAAATCGAGTCTGAAAATTAGAAGTGGGTTTCTAATCATTAAATGTGGGAAAGTTTGCAGCAGTCCTCAAAAAAGAGCAGTGAAATAATTGCAGAAATTGTCCAAGTCTGAAGTTCACAGCAACTGAAAGATTTTATATTTTTCTAAGTAATTGTCAATTTCTTGGTTTATCTTCTCTCACTATATATATTTAACCTTTTATGAGTAGTGACTCAAAAATTAAGCTTTTCATCTTCTGAGACTCATTTTCTGGCCCTGCAGTCAGACGTTTATTCATTAAACTGTGTGATGCATTAGAGCTACTTGTCATCTCTTGGATATCATGCATACAAACGTTCACCATCGGGTTGTTTACAGTGCCGGCCCTGAATAAACATGCAGGAATTACCAGGTGGTTACATTGTTTTAGGTACGACAGATCTATGGCTTGGTATTCCTGGTTTATTATCTGTTTATTTTAAAACATTAATTTAGTGCTGGGGGGGTAGACTCCTCCGAAGCAATAAACATCTGTTGCTGTCGTTACTCTGAGCATTTGCAGCCCATAATGTTCTTGTCCCCTCTGGTAAATAAGGGAACATCACACAAGTGTAAGTGTGGGGGGACCTGGGCGAGGAGGGGACGGTGTGTGACTACAGAATTAGGTCAGAATTTTCTTCCTGAAAACATCTTTTCCTTCGAAGTTCACCTATAAATAATATGAAAATTGGAATTTAAACGACAGTATACTATCAAAAAGTGCATTTCAAAAAGCATGTATTAGTTTTGCATAAGTATATTTCTAAAAAAACCCCAAACAACCCTCCCAATACACGAGGAGTGGATATTGCTACCTTTGGGTCAATGCTTTCTCATCTGCAGTCAGATTTTCACTCAGTTTAGGCTATTTCCTTTCAGTTTTTAAGTTTGAAAAGATTGTGGGTGGTTCTATTTACATCCAGTAATTGGTATTCCTTAGATAGGAAAGGTGGAATTGTTAGTGCTCCACATTGTCATGATCCCCCATCACATTTTCCTGTAGGACCTTATTTTCAGGTACCTTTGTACTGTTAAAATGCATGTGACCTTCCCTCCTTCCCCTACCACTTTCTCCTTTTAGATAATTTTTTCCTGCTATTTCAGCTAAAATAGCCATTTGCTGAAACTGAATTACGGAAAAATTCTTATTACCCATGCTAATAAAATCACATAAGCATTTAATCCAAATGATCTCATATCCTCTGTATGATGGAGCAGAGGCTTGAGATCAGAGGAACAATCTTTTGCCTGGGATGAGTTCTTTCCATCTCTCTGAAATTTGCCTATCAAGTCACTAGTCTCTGAAAAATCCCATTTTACAGGCATTTACTGGAAACATGGATTTTGGTAGCTGAAGTCTCTGAAAATGCCCTGGGCCCTAAGCCTTCTCCAGAAATACAGCTTCTGAGTGAACTGTTGCTGTTATCATTCCTCCCCACTGCAAGTGGTTTTCCTGCAGGGATTGGGAGCGTAGAGACCATGACTGACTGTGGCTGTTCATGCTCTCACCAGTTCTGGACTACACATGAAACATTCAGGGTCTAGTTTTGAAAGCATTGGATACCTTTGTTTTTTATTTTGTTTTCCTTCTGCAAAATGTTTTTAGGGAAAGGAAGGAGGAGAACAAAAGAGTATTCTGTCTTCCTCCTGGTTTGTTTTTTTGTTTTTTTTTTTAAGGAAATTAATTTCCTGTACCATTTTAATCATAGTGTTGAACATTATAGAAGAATTTGGAATGACTAGAAAAGCAATGGT
This sequence comes from Erpornis zantholeuca, assembly GCA_013400515.1. Classification (NCBI taxonomy): domain Eukaryota; kingdom Metazoa; phylum Chordata; class Aves; order Passeriformes; family Timaliidae; genus Erpornis; species Erpornis zantholeuca. The sequence continues at coordinate 28,146 of VZTN01000218.1, forward strand.
GCCCTTCCAGAAAATACCAGGCCTTTTATTCAGCCATAGAGTGAGGGTAGGTAATTAAACAGTGAATAGGTGCTCATTTAGCACCACAGGTCATACACTTGAAAATACTCCTGCTTTCAGAGCACTTTCAGTATGCACCTCTTCACATTCCACAGCTATGACATCTTTATATGATGTTGTGCCATAACAAATGGGAAGATAACCTCACTTTTTTGCCCATTCATTTTTCTTGTCTTCACCCAAATTATTAAACAGAAAGTGATAAACGCAGCAATTTTAGCATTCAATGGAACTACCATTTTTTCTTACTCCATCTTTCTTTGAGGCATATATCTCAAGTTCCAGTTTCTTTATACATGTGGAAAGAATGCAAAGCATAAACCCTTCTGAATCATATTTTCTAAACCGTTTTGTCATGTCTGTTGTTCTCATCTGCTTGGTTTTCAATTTGTCTTTTTAAAATGTCATGTCTCAAATGGAATCAAATCAGTCCTGCTGCTGAGGCCTGAGCATTGCTGAGCAGAGCAGAAGGATTATTGTGCTGGTTTGACACATATTGTTATTGTTAATATAATCAAGTGTAGCATTTGTCCTTTTTCAGTGTAAGCATCTTACATGTGAATCTCAAGCAGTTTATGATTTAACTTCTAATAACTGTGTCTATCTTTGTAGGAGTGGTCCTTGGCCCACATTTCTCATAAGTATTTGCTTTGGGTGCAATATTCACTAGCATTGCAATTTTTTGGACTGTAAAAAAAAATATATAAATTTTTTAAAGAGCACATATAAAATGCATTAGGCAGTGGAAGACTAAGACAAAATGACTCTCTGTGGCAGGGAATATGCAGGGAATATCACAGAATCACAGGACTTTTTTGTGGCAGCCCAGCAATCCAAAGATATTTTTTTCATCGTGGTTTAATGAATCTGAAGTAACTTGATTGTCATGGTGAATACAGACAGCCATGAGTGCTGCATTTTAATCATCCTGACATACTGCAGTAAGCTCAGTGCTATTGCTGTTAATTCAGGAGAGATGAACACAGTAATGGTGACATTTGAAGCAGAAGGGACAGTAGGCACTTCATGGTAGAGTGCAAAAATGTGCTACCAAGATGTAACAGCTACAGATACCACCTCCTGAGTGTTGAAATGGATGTGGAAATCAGCAGCTGAAATAAGTTTTAACTACTGCTCTAGATCACTTTACTTTTTCACTGCCAAATATTCTGCCTCTTAATATATAAGTTCTACAGATGCCATAGTCCATTTTCTGTTTTCTCTCCTGTGACCACATTGACCACATCTTCCCAGAGGGAAAAAAAAACTAAAGCTCTTCAAGTCCCTGTTACCTCTCAGAGCAGACACAGATCACAGAAAAAAAAAAAACAAACAATCTTTTCTGAGCTCCTCGGAGTTCAAATTGGTAGATCAAGAGTACATACTTGGCAGGGGTAGATAATAAGACAGGCAGATATTAAAAATATCAGATCATAAATGTGAGATAACCAGACATTGGCTGCTGCCAATGAAACAAAGCCTCCTGTTTACTTGGAGATTAACCACATTAAAGAAACATGTTATCTAGAATGAAATGGAGTTTGTGCATGGGTGCAGCTGGAAAATGCACTGAGCAGCCCCAGTTCCCATTGTGTGGCAAGTGTGCAGTAGCTCTGCTGTAATTTCCACACTAGGAATGTTTTCATATGGGCTAAGTATGGCCACATATGGGAGTAGTGGAGAACAACTACTAGACTTGAAATTCCCTCCCTAATTTATCCCATTATGGCTTCTATCTGCATACAATCTGGTCTCATTCCTTATGCCTCATCTGTGCAATCTTCTTCTGCAAGAGAAGTCAAGAGAAGAATGAGAGCAGGTTAAAATCTCAGAATGTGGATGATTTCTCTGAGAGTTGTGGGCACTTAGCACCTGCGGGAATGAGATTGAGTACTGTATAAAAATGGACTCTTGGGGTTCCTGTTGCTGTAATTCTATTAGAATTATTCTATTGGAATATGAGGGAAGCCAAATGTTACATTAACACATGAACTAGTGCTAGCGCTATCCAGCTTCCCTTACTTTTCATTGCAAACGTAATGCAAAGTACTTCTGTGGTTTTCAGCATTGTGGAATAAAGGGTAAGACATGCACTAAATTCTCCACTGGACCATTTTCTCTGGGTGAAATTCAGGATAATGATTTCAGCAGAGGAAGAGAATTCTTGAGATCAAAAACTCTGCCTAGCAGTGTACTCACCTTGATTTCAGTGGGGAAGGAAGTGCATATGGACTGGGAAAATGGGCAAGGATAAGGGATTTGACTGCTGATTTTGGTTGTATTGTACACAGACATGCAGCACAGTGGGGTTTGACTTCTGCAACCACACGAGAAACCTGGAGAAGTCACGGCAAGTCAGATGAATTATTCTGAAATACATGCAAAAACAATTCTAATTATTTTTTGCAAATGCCCAGCCACTGGATTTCCTGTGCCAGAGATGAGTGGTTGCATGTGGTCAGTGATGAGAGGGTAACACTACTGTGAGAGAAAGAGTAATACATTTCCATCTGAAGTGATTACAGAATTACTGTACACAAAAACACAAATTAAGGTTTTATAATCTTAGGTGTGGTATGTCCAGTCAAAATTCTGCCACATGATTACAGTGACAGATGAAATTTTATGATAAAGGCAAAAAAAAAAAATCTTTGTAAATTGATTTATTTTGATAAGATGCAAATATCCTGATTTTGGTTATGTTAACAATTTAAACCTCCAGTTTTTGATGGAAATCCATGTAATGTCAGTAAACACTCAGTGGCAGTTAGGAGGTTCTGAGCCTGGACGTATGTTTTCAAATGCAGATATAATGAAATACACTATAAAATAGAAATACTTTTTCTGACAGTAAAACTGAAGTGGTTTATAGTGACAATTTGAGTTACAAATTATGAGTTGATTTTTTTTTTAGATTATGATTTAAGTAAATCTCTCACCATTACATTCTGTGTACTTTGCAGAGGGATTATAAAGAAATAGGAGAAAGTTATAAAATAGAAATTGATAAAAGGCTTATTTGGTGTTTGGGAGTCCTGTGCAAGCTGCTAAAAAAGTCTTTGGAACAGAACCAATCTCTGTGAAAGCTTTATTGATTACACAGAGAAAAGTCCATTTCAAACACTTTCATAGCCCTGTGTTGCCTGAGGAAGCAAAATCTATTACACTTAGATTATGAACTTTTTGTTTATGAACTCGGCTGTCTTAGTGGACAGCTGGAAGAAAGCAGCATTATTATTTCTTCTGTCTATAAAGCAGAGTTATTAAAAAGCCCATATTTTTCCCATGTGTCTACTACTGCTGTTGTCAAACCATACATAGTGTGAGGTGGTTTGCCACTTGCTTTAGCTGGAGCTGGAATGGCTGGCTCCTGGAATGGCTTTCCAGGTCAGGGAGCTTCTCAGGTCTCCCCACACCTCTGATGGCTAAGATCTGGGCTGTACTCCCTGATTAGTGTTTGTGTAAAAATGCTCCAGTTCCTCCAGGCATTTTTCAGGCTCTGTGTTGTTGTGTTGTGTTAGGAGAACGACTCAGATCTATCCATGGTTAAATAAGCTGTGAAATAAGCTGCCCAAACAACTATCACTCATCAGGGTGATAATGCTGCTTTACACAAAGAATTTCCACCTCTCTTTGACCTAAGGAAAGGTCTAAGCCAGAAAGATGAGAGAGAAAAGAGCGATTACTTCTCTTTCCCTTTACTTAAGAAGGCTGAATGGTAGTCTGTAGTCCAGGAGAGTGAGGGTTTGGAAGGTGTAAGAAATCTCCACCTCCTGGGGAGAAAAACAGAAGCTGCTGGAAGGGTAGGGAAAAAGAAGGGCACGGTGAGGCTCAGAAAGGCAGCAGGGTCTCTCTCAGTGGAAATCAGCAGTGGCCATGAAACTCGTGGGCTGTGCAGGTCTGTTCTGCCTGTGATGTCTGAGATTGCAGCCAGTGGGACTGAACTAATTCCTGGAGAGCAGGAAAGGTGAATTTTGTGTACGCTATGTGGTCACATATTTCTTTGGCCTCCAGTGATGGGGCTGACATTTGGCATCTCATTGAGGGTGAAATGATGTGACCTGCTTGTTCTGGCACCGTGTTTTTTATCAATTTGGGCTCATACCATCAATCCAGCTGAAATTGGTACCTGTAAGTTCTTTAAGTCTCAGGAACTGTGAAGTTGATTAAATTGACTCTGAACCAGCATCTTCAAACACTTCTGCCTGTCACCTCCATCCCCCAAAGCTCAAAGCGTGTAGAGAAAAGGGTAAAAATGATAAAATGCCTAACTTACTTCAACCTAAATCTTTCCTTGGAGCTTACAGTTCTTTTCCCTCCAACTGACCCTCACTTCTGACGGTGAGAAACAGACTGTGCTGTGCACAGCATGTTTTCTCTCTTCTCTTGTAATACCTTGCCAGCCTGACAAGTTTTAATGACTCCTTGAATTTTTTTTTTAGCAACAAAATAGAAAAGGATGTGAGAAAGATTTCTCGCCTGCAATATCAAAAGTTAGAGCCTGCTCATTTGGACAATAGCACCAGGTAGCTGCACTTTTAGCTTTGATTTATGTCTTGTAGAAGATGTGGATAAACACAGAAATAGTGGGAAAATGCCTCAAAGCACTCACAGTTCTATTCTCTTTTACTCAGCTTCTCTTTTCAATATAATTCTGAATGAAAGCTTTAGCAGATGAGCTCTGGCAGATTGTCAGGCATTCAAGTAGATTAAACTTTCTTAGGATGAGCATTGTAGGAAAGGTTTGCTGGAGAATTAGAAAATAATGCAATGAAATGATGGAATTCTTATAAAATTCACAAACTCCCTACATTTAAGATCTAGGCATACCAGCTTTAATTTCTGTTAGCTGTGATCTTGCAGGGTTTTTATTACAGTTTTACAGAGGTATGTTTAAAATACAAAGCATTTAAAACTTTCCAAAAATAGCGTATTAGGATTCTTCAGCACTTTTCTCTGTACAAGTCATTGTCAAAATTAATCAAAATGTTTGCTCTTGATATGAGCAATAAGGGTTTGCAAAAATTGCTGCAAGTGTAGCAAAATGTATGATTGGATGAGTGGGAACTGGTTTTTCCTCAAAATGGCTTTATTTTGATGAGTTTTTTACCAGCAGAGACTCAGTGATGAATGTGTGCTGGTATCTGAAAGCAGTTTAGAAGGAATTTGAGATCCTCCATAGCAGGCAATATGGGAGTCATTGATTTTTAGGGAAAGATCAGTTCTGATTTCAATGAATTAGACTTTTTAATTATTAAAAAAACAAACCAAAATACCCATATATAAAATTCTGTCCCACCAAATGGGTGTTTGTGTTTGATTTCTGCTACAAGTGTGTTTGGTGAAACTGTTAATTTTATTAAGCCGTGTTTCCTTTAAAGGTGTTTTACCCCAGTTCAGAAGTTACCCAAGTGCTTTATAGCTGCTGAAACAATGCTCTGTGATTAAATGAGGGCCTCTAAATAAATGTTTGTGATCTTTAAACAAATTACCTTAATTCGAGGTATCTGTCTGAGGACACCTGATGTATCAGTGTTGTCTAAAACTGTGCTGTCTGAAGGGAGGGATGGTATTGACAAACTTTAAATTGGTCTGTTTGGTTTTACTGAATTTTAATTAAAAAGGAATTGGAATTCTCTAAAGTCGTCAGTGGGAAGGAAGATTATATTGGTGAAAAATCGTGTGGGTAATTTACAAATATGCTTACCAATACCAGCCAGACATTTTCAGTGCAAACCAGACTTAGCAGGCTAGGTTAGTCAAATTTAATTAATTTGCCTTCATGTATCTTTTGGCATGTTGTTAATCTTCTTCTTCGGTTTACACAGGCTTTAACAACCAGACCAGAAACACAGCTCTGTGAACAGGTGCTGTGGGCTGGAGACAGCTTTGAACATCAGGTGTGTGCTGACAGGGAGTTAGAATGGCTCAAATTCCTTCTCTGAGCCTGTCCTGCTTCCCCTGTGTTTATGGACAGAAAAAGCAGTTTTGGAAAAAAAAATCATCTCCCTTCCTGCAAAAGTGGGAAGGGAGATATTGGCCTGGAATATCAAAAATGGGCAGAAAGGAGTTTCACCCATACCTTCTGCTCCTTGTAACTTAGTCACCTCATTCATGTACCTCATTCATATGCATTAATCACAAGTTTTTGCCCCAGAAGTATGGGAGCAGAACATGGCATTCCCTAGAGCCACTCAGTGCAGCAGAACTGGTTCAGCTGTTCTGTGCAGATATAAATGTGAGACTTTGGTGATTAAAGAACCAGTGTCCTGAACGTTTTCTGTCTTCTTGATAGCCATTTTTTTCTAGAAATGCTCTAAGGTAATTACTCCCAGCTAGTGTTTTTTGTTCTATTTGGAATATTAAGACTTCAGGTTAGAGTTTGGTGTAGTAAGCAAGCAGTGGCATGTGTGCTGTGATTAAAAATTCCCACTACATTCAAGAGATGAAGAGCAGCAATGTAAATAGTATGGTAAAAGGAAAAATTGGTTCTCCGTTTCTCTCTGAAAGTTTTCTTAGCATTTTGTCTGGGCAGAATTTTGATAGGTTGTAGCCATGGAACTGTAAAAATAGGACTTACTTTTACCTGCCTGTAGCTTGCCCTCCTCACCTACCATATCACCTCTCTTAAATTATTATCAACACAGAGCAGTCTAGATCTTCCAACTGAGTATAAAGTTGGAGTAGCCATGCCAATTTATGCAAACTCTTAAAAACTATCGGCAAGAATTTAGTACTTTCCTCGTTAGTCTGATCTGCAGCAAATGGAGAATTATCAATTAAAAATAAAATATTTTAAATACAGCTTAATTGGTTCCAGTTGTGGAGCATTAGCATTGTCAGAATTGACACCCTTGTGCAAAACTTTGGGCAAAGTTATTACAAGGGCTCTTGGTGTGAAGAGGGAAAAAGTGCTCAGAGATTGAGCCTGATGAGGCACCTCAGTGAAAACTGGATGGGGAATGAGATGGGTTCTGCACAGGAAGAGTTAAAAGAACAGCCAAGCCATGGACAGAGTAAGCAAAAGGTGAGATGAGAGAAGTCAGGCTAGCAGAAGAATGAAAAGAAGTATAAATAAGGGAGAAAAATGTTAAGGGTGACTGCCAGGTCAGAGGGTATGGAAGTCTAGTGATGGATCGGAGCCTGGAAAGGAGAAGGTCATTGCAGACTGTCAGGAGGAGTTTCTGTTAACAGCTGGATCTTGGCTGGTGTGGAGGGAGAGGGGCCTCAGGCAGTGTCTGTAAACAATGAGCTTCGAGGTGAGAGGGAGAAGAGTGATATTTAGTGCCTGCTATGTGGGGAGGCTGGGGTATCAGTCTGTGCATCCAGGAAGGGTGGTGATACCACACAGGGGCAGGAGAGGGGTGCAGCTTTGAGGAGAAAAGCTGATTCTGGTGTACCAGTTCATCTTCAGGTTGAATTCCAGCCCATACAGAATGAGGAGTTTACAGCCAGGTTACAAAATATGACTGGAGGAATACAGAGGTGGGGGACATTCACCAGTTTGCTTTGGTGTCCAGGGGACACTGCCATTATCAGCTTCTCTTCCACACTTCAGATAAGACCATGCACAGCATTCGATTATTTTAGAGTTTGAGGCTTTAAATTGTTGGGCCCTGTAATCCATAGACATACATTTTATGTAAGTGTTATGAATATATTAAGTGCATTTAATGATGAAAATCATTTGACTCTGAAGAAATGGTTAGGATGATAGGCCAACATTTCTGTATGAAACAGAAATGTTTTTCTCCTTCCAATTAATACCTGAGGTACTGTAAATATAATGTTTTTTTCTTGTTGCTTCTTAGTGATTTTTTTTTTTTTGTGGTGGTTTCAGATATCAAACTAGATTTATGGAGAACTGTCATTATCCTCCTTCATTATCTGGATTTTTTAATGAAGGTTCTAGGTGGTAAGAACTCAATCGTATCTGCACAACCAGATCACATTAACCTCCAACGGGTTTTTCATATATATTTTAGTAAAATGATTAGAGAAGTAAAATGCCAGAGCTATATTTGTCCTTTTAGAAGACACTAGATACTAAAAGAAAGCCATCTTAGCAAATGAATTTTTATGATGTAAGCTGGGCATGAATTCAGAACACTATTACACTTGGAACATAAATGTGTTGAACTGAAATAACAAAATTAGAGCAAGGCAATAAATAAAACTCGGGGGGTGTACTTTTACTGCCTTAACAAAATGAACTCCTCACAATCATGGAAATTATCACAATATCACTAATGGAAGGATTTTTCTGGGAAACAGACCAGACTATGTGTCTCATTCCAGCACGTTCAGACATTATCCACAGGGCTCCATCAGTGCCGTTCTTTTATCTGTTGCCAATTGCCACAGACAATTGGTTATATTTATATAGTGGTTGTGATGAAAGCATCAGCCAACAGCAGCAAACCCCCAAAAGATGCTTCCAGAGCAAATCCTTCTCAGTTTATTCATGCCACTGAAGAACGGCACTACTCTCCTGAACAGATGGGGAGCCTTTAATATTATAGTACAATAAAAAAATCCTTAATCAAAGAACACTACATTAAAAGAATTAGAGAAGGTTAATTCTGGTGGTTTAATGAAGGGGAACAGCTTTTTTACTAAATTCCGCTGGAACACATTTTGCCTTTCTGCACACTTCACCATGCAGCATTAGCTGAGGAAAATTGTGGTTGAGCACAGAACAAGGACAAGAGAGGCAGAAGGTGAAGCAAGAACTGATGTAAAGAGAGATCCAAGCATCATTTCCTCATCAGGCTAAGACTTGGATGTGTTGTTTGATACTTCATTTTAGGGCTCTTTTAATTAAAAGCATCCTCCCGTACTGTTTGCAAAGGGGATGTTTAAACAGTTTAAACTCATGGGATCCCAGTTGAAACCAGCAGAGCTTCTTGATGCTCTTCTTGTCTGTGGTTACAAAACCAGACTCTATATGGATCCAAATTCTTAGGAAGTCTGTTTGAGAAATGACCAGGCCACTGGAATATGTACTTAGGAATTTTCCATGTGAACAACTGGTTTGTGAAAGCAAGAGGGCAGATGTGAGTGTAGATTTAAGAGGTGCATTTCCCCTCAGTTCCTGACACCTATTCCGAACTTACGTAGTGTTCCTGGCAAATCATGTCAGGTAAAAATATTCCTTACATGGTTTCTCTTATTTCAGCACTTATCTATACCTTTTCAGCTTCCTATTGCAATAAAATGCTTGTCTTATTTTTACATCCTGCTTCCAAGCATCTGCTATTTCTTGTTTTCAGAATTTGGGTGCTAATGGCAAAACACTAGACATAACAGTCCTTAAAATGAATTTATTCTCATTTAAAAAGTTTTCCTAGGATTTTTATGCTGCATTATTTAGGAATTTAAAAGTCCTCTTTTATTGCCTATTTCATTTTGTATTCCATAACAGCTTTTCCTTAGTGTGTGCAGGAAAGTGCTGGAAATTTGAATTTATCTATTAGATATATGAGCCCTATTGATTGTTCCTAATGCTTCTCAAATATACAGGGCAGGACTAAAATCAGGTCGATCTACATCTGCATTATTATTTTCATTAAACCCCGGTTATTGTTCATCATGGTTTTTCTTAAACTTCCCCAGAGAGCACACATAAAAAGATTCATGTAGGATTTACTTTTAATAGCTATATAATCTGAATAATACTGGTCAAGAGAAACATTGTTGAAATTCTTTCTGTAAATTTTTGGTAGTGATTGTAAACATACAACTAATTGCCTGTGATTATTTGAACTGCAGGAATGAGATTGGGATGTATGTTCTGTTTCTCATCTCTTTCACTGATTTCCAGAAATAAGAGGCAAAATAATATTAGTGGTGCCCACTGATATTAAATTGCTATATTTTGCAATGGAAAAAAAAGGAAATTCAAGGAACTAATAGCAATATTATTATAATATATACATATAATATATACAGATAATATTATCTCTAAGGGTCTTTGCATATGTGCTTGGTCCTGAGGACAGCATTTGTCCTGACTGACACTAGTAATGGCTGTGCCATTTCCAGGGTTTCCATTTCTTATTTCTTTCCCCCATGTTGGCACCTCTGAGCTCTCAAATACAGACAGAAAAAGAGCCAAAAACCTAAAAAGCCAAAGAACAATTCCCCACCAACCAAAAATAAAATAAATTATGTTTAGAATCTATAATTCTGTGCATTCCTTTCTGAAGATCATTAATTTTGTGATCTAATCTCTGTAAAATCACTTTAAACTGGGATCAGTTCTGAAGTTCTGTTGAGGTGCTGGCAGCAGAATCTGACTTGTGGCTCAGTTTTGTCTGTAGAGATGCAATCTGGAGCTGAGTTGTGCCTGGTTTCTTGTGTTGCCAGTGGGTTGTGGTTTTTTTTTAATCACCTTCTTTATCCAGGATTGGGATGGTCAGGAGGTGATTAATACCGTACACATCATGTAATTTTTGAGTTTGTGTGAAGCAATCCTTACCAGCTACATTTTTGAGCTGGCATTGCTAGATTCAGTTTGGAATTAAAACCCACCAACTAATCTGCAATCCTATCCAAAATAGATGCCATCTCAAATGAAATCAACTGTATAACAGTGTGGGGAAAACTAACATACCTGTGCTATTCCAAAAATTACAAATCTTACATGCAGCTACTTAAAGCCCATGCAATATGCTGACTTGGACTTTGAAAGGGTATGGAGCTAAGCACATTTTGTGATAAAGAAACAGAAAGAAAAGTGATGAAGGGGAAACTTCCATCTGAAATTTTGGCTGAGGCCGAGATTTAAGATGCTACATAAGAGTGGTATTTCAAATAAGTATGAGATTCAATACATGTGCCTGATTGACACAGGTTCAGGGCTTTTTGCTTCTGTATCAGGAGAGCTTGGAATCTTGGCAGTGCATCTGTTGCTTAAAATAACATTCTGAAAACTAAGTCACTACAGAACAAATTGCTTTACTTGACCTGTGGTAGAAGAGGCCTTTCTCACAATGTGTCAGCCTTAGGAGCTGAACTTGCAGCCTACATTTGTACTTCTGAAATAAAAAATGAATTTGGGCTGCTCGGCACCCAGAAGGCAAAAAACACAACATCCCACAAGCTCACGGAGCTGAACTCTCCTAACCTCCCAAACAGGAAGGCTGCACCGAGGCTGCCTGAGGTCCCTGCTATATCCTGAGAGGCCAAAACCCAGCTGTGGGCACTGCCCCAGGGTAAGAGCAGAGGAAAGTGTGTGCCAGGGTCTCTGCCCAGGTCCCTGCCGTGGCAGGGCTTGGCTGCCAGCACAAGCACAGCAGTACTGGTAAGAGGAAGGGAGAATGTTTCTCCCCGGATCGTAACTCTAAAGCTTTATTTCCCCTTGATCATAATGATGTCTCTCACCATTAAATGAACTACTTTTCATGCATTTTCTCACTCCAGAGTTGCTGGTTGGGGGAATAAAAGAAAATAAGGTGCTTGTGATGTTTATTCTTTCTTCTGTGGAACAGAAAATCATCCCACCCCGCTGCCTTACAGCAGTTCATTAGGCTGTACAGTGATGCACTTCCCATGGGGGAAGGATAAGTCTCCATATTTGTGGGGGTTTTGCATGGTTTCCTATGGAAACTAGGCTATGGAAATCATAATGGGAAATGGCAGAGGAGATGGAGCAAGGGAAGGAGTCTGTCTGTCTCCCTGGCTGTGTGACCCTGTTGTTGTACCACTGGCTGTTCTGTCCCTCTTGGTTGAGAGATCCCTTTTTGTCCTCCAACAGCTGGGAAGATGTTAGCCAGACCTTTTTTGACTCTGACATAAGGAACCAGCAGACTAAACTCATAAGAAACTAGCCTCCATTAATTCACGTGTTAACAGAACTTCTTTCACTCTTTTATGTATTTTTTTCCATTGGAACATCGGTGGAATCTATATGAACATGAAAAATATTTTTTTTTTCTGAAATAACTTTCTCAAATGAAAAGCCTTCACCTGTTAGATGATACACAGACATGTACACATGTGCACACAGACATGCCATCTTTTTTTTGTCAAACATATGCACATACATAGACCCAGCAGATGTTTTTATCTATGAAGAAATGGTCTAAAGTAACATAATAATCCCATTATTTTCTTGCTAGGGTTTTCTTTCTCCATCTGGTAGACTGGCATTCTGCAAAGTGGTTAAAATAGCCTGGCTTTTAAAAACATTTTGAATTGTCTGGTCTGGTAGACTTGAGCTGAAGGTAGAATTATTTTTGTGATAATCAATTATTGTGCTGAGACACAGCTGAAATTCAATCCAAATGTCTGAAAGTCCAGATCTCTTTAGACCATCTTGTTGATTATAAACAAATCACGTTCAGGACAGCTTTTTCCTCCCATAAATCTACAGGATTTTATAAACAAAGGAAGAGAAAAATAGCCACATTTTCAACTGCTAGTGTTGGAAATCGTGGCTTCTCCCCCAGCTAGATCCAAATGCAGTCATATAGATGGCATTTCTTGAAAAAGGATGGAGTCCAGATGCAATACCATATTCCACAGCTACTATGCTGTGTTTTTAAACACTGCACTGTTGTTTAAACTGCAAAGATAATATATAGAAATGAAAAAGAAAGGTAAACTTCCCAGCCTGTGATTCTCTCTGTTCTATCCTTGCTAAGAAGAGAAATAGAATTACAAGTGAATCTCAAATATCAGTAAATCTATTTTTTTAGGTTGTAGTCCAACAGTATATGTTATTTCTGGTAGAAAAAAAAAAGTTAAATTCATATTGTTTACCTTCTGCAGTTACCCATCTAGTAAGAGTAAAAGCAGAAAATAGTTTTGTAAAATTGCTTTGAATAAGCAGTGAACCTCTGATCAAATGAAAAATGACAGACAGTTGTTGCACCAGCTTTGTAGGTGACTGGATGGATGGATCTGCATATGTATAAAAGTTCATAATGCAGCAGAGATACTACAAATGCTTGTCTGGCTTGCTGGTACCATTGAAGCAACATCTCATGTTAGACATAAAATCAGAAGCATTTTAGGTAGAAAAATAACAATATTGAAACCTTTACAAACATCTGCGCAATCTGGTTTGTGATGCAAATGACACCTATTTGTTTGACTGAATTCTTATGTGCTCTGTGTTCTGCCTCTTTACAGAGGGATGGTGGGAAAACACTGAGTCCATGAAGTTTTGAAATTGCAGGATTGTGTAGGGTTTAGGACCCACAAGATTGTTGCCAGGTATTATGCCATTGCACAAATCTCTTATACCAGAGTTACCAATGAAGCCAAAAATGAACAATTTTGAAAAGTCCTTCTTCCACACAAAAGATGGATAACATCCTAAAATAGGAGAAAAGCTCTTGAAGCAACTCAGTTCTCAGAGAGGCTTCCTGTTTTAAAAGTCCTGGGCTAGAATGAGACACTTGTGAGAGATTTTTCCCCAGATGTCGATATGCACCTCCTCGTTTGTTTAAATGGCTGAGTGGCCGTGAATCACACTGACATTCCGGTTCTGCATTCAGGGCAGGAGAGCTGAGGAAAGGGAGCCTGGGGCCGCACATTAAACACAGGGAAGGAAAGTTCTGCATCCAGGGCAGGATAGCTGAGGGAAGGGAGCCTGAGGCCGCACATTAACCATGGGAAGAAAACGAAGTGCTGCCTGCCTGCGCATTTATCTGAGCATTGACCGCCCCCTGTGCAGAGCCCAGCTCAAACTTTCTCAAAGAGTTTTGCCCCGGGCACTTCAATTTGGATTGAGAGTAGCGCCGGCTGCCCTCATCTTGCATTTCCCAGTGTTTGAGCTTGTGTTTGCTGCGTGTTTCATACCTTGATAATGTGTGTTGGAGGGGAAAGGGGTGGGAACTGGGTTGTGGTACTTCTTTGCAGTCTGTTATTAATTCTGTGCTTGAGGGATTTAGGCCTTGAGAGACTTAGACCTTCTGCAAGATAAAGAGGGGTGTGGGGCAGCTCTGTCCTGCAAGAAACCTCCTTGCAAGAGACGTTTAGGTGAAAGACAAATTCACTGGCAAACCAAAAGACTGTGAGCTTCCTCCTGAAACTTCTCAGTTCTTGAAGGAAAAGGCACTTCAGGAAATCTTAACAGGCTGTGTGACTGGCACAGTGAGTTTGCTGACCCTTTGTATAACAGAATTCATGGAATGATGGGGTTATGATGGAATTTTGAGGAAGGTTCAGAATTGGGATGCAGAGTTATCTGGAGTACATCATTCTCTTGTTAAAATAGAGTACATTATATAATCTCTTCCACAGCTAGTGAAATACCACATATATATCACAGTCCAATCACACTTGTAGGCATCTGAGAATGACTCTAACATTACTTTAAGAGCACACCAATGATATTTTTACATTTCTCCTGAGTCATTCCCCTTTCTTATGCATAGTACAGTGTGATTTATAAGAATTGGGATGTCTTCTAGTGATATGTAGTAACACACCATTCAGCAAGGAAAAAGAAGTTTCATCTAGTTAATATTCCATATTTCATTTGCTTGGCTCGGTGAACGCTTACGTATTCAGAGATTGTGCCTGGAGATGAATGTGGAGATGGAATTAGCAACAGAACCAAATGCAGAATGCTAAAATGATCTAGAAAAGGTTTCAAATTCTTCATTTCTGTGACAAAAATTATAACTGGACAGGAGAATGGTAAATGAATTGTAGTGACACTTAACTGTAACAACGGGGAAGAAAGGTAAAATTTCTAGTCATTATTTTTAGAACTTCAAGGTCATCATATTTGAGTTGCTCTCAGATGTTGCAGCATGGAGAATTAGATAATTGTACCAGAACTACATACGCATTAATTAATTTTACACAACTTTTCCATTAAGGTTACAATTCTCAGAATTGAAATTTAAGAATATGTATTTCCTATTAATTTCCCTTTTAAGACCATCTTGCAAATAGTTTACACTGAGTCATAATAATTTATTTTTATTCTTTTGTGCTCAGCCTTCATTTGAATGACAAAAATCATAACCAAAGCAGAAAATAGTGCAGATGTAATCCACTCTTGTGTCACAAATCATAAAAAGAAAAAAGTAAGGCAACAATTTATAGTTTTGACATGCCTAAATTACTCATAGGAGTTAATACCTATTTTTCTCTGTCAAATTCTTGTTTGAATCTCACAGTGGTTTATAAGTAATTTATGTGCAAAACATTGTAGCAGGCATACAAGATGGTATCTAATTATTCCAGTCAGAGACATTTTAAGGCTGCAAATTTTAGGCCTTCAAACATGCCACATATTAAGGTCTGGCTGCAGGGTAGAGCAAAAATTTTAGAGGTACTGATTTTATAAGTTCAGGTTTTCCAAGACAAAAATGTTGCAGGATATGTGGTATAAAAAAGAAAATGCTGTTAAATGTACAGGACTCAACACACAGGGGTGTGGGAGATCTTTTGCTATGTGCCGATCACAGAGAGGAAATTTATCAAGCCTCTACTGAAGCTTGAATTAAAGTGGCATAGAATATGCATTTTAAACAGCCTTATATTAAAATGTTTAAATGCTTCACTTGAAACAGCAGAAAGCATCCATTAGATTGCTCCTGAGCTCTGTCATTGCAGTCAGTTTGACATCTCTCAGTTTTGCATGGTTTAAGTGCTGGCTGCTCTTTAATCCTAATTTCTCCCTAGGTGCTGTTTTTAGTGGAACCTTTTTTTGCATTTTCAGTAACAGGCAGGAGCCATTTTTAGGTCAGTTAAATCCTAAAAATTCTGTCAGACACAGCAGAGAGAGAGAGAGCAGCTGCAGGAAAGCAGGCTTTGGCAGTTCCTGCCGTGTCAGAAATGCCATCAGTGGGCTGGAGAGTACTCTCTAAAGCTCCTCTAAAATACACAGACTATGAGAAGAGACCTTTTTTAAGTTTCAGTGCTCCGTCTCAGTGTGATTCTGCCTTTATACAGCATAAAGATGGTATGTGCTTGCATGTATGTTGTTTACAGTGCCTCTGTTTAAATATATTTTTAATTGATAGAAACAAAAGAGAAGAAACCTTTGGAAGCTTTGTCTGTGGTCTGAAAGCCAAAGCTCTGCCTTTTCTGCTTTCTGCCTCATCAGTCATGAAGGTTTTGCAGGGAGAGCTGAGCTGATGCCAGTGCTGGTAAGCCAAAATTGAAAGCAGCTCTCTTTTCTGGGACTGCATTGGCTTTGCAGCACCAGCAGGGCTAATAATGAACAGCCATTTATTTCAGTTACTGGGGGAACCGAGCATGCCTATGGATTCACACCAGCAGCCTCTCAGTTACATGAAAAGTCAGGGAATGCAGAGTAGAATTGTGCTTGAATGTTGGACGAATGCTTCTCCGGGGCTGTTGCTTCTCACTTCTCTACTCCTGTATGTACATGCATCCATCACTGGGACAAGACAGGCCACGGGGCTCCTTCACCTCGAGTGATGTCAGTGTTTGGCAGTGCTCTGACTGTGCAAAGCTCAGAAATGTGTGCACAGTGCTACCCACCAGCACTATTTACAGGGTTCCCATTGCCAAAATGGATCTTCTCACCCTTACTTAAACTACTTTAAAACATCTGCTTTGGGGAACGCTGAATTAACAACTGTGCTTTTAATAGAAAGTATCTTGCACTGATTCAGCTCCTCCAATGTGTATAGTCTGTTGTTCATATTACAGGCAAATATTTGAGGATGTCCACATTGCAGTCTGTAATATTTAGTCAAGGTTATTAAGAAAGTAATATCAAATTAGAAATGTGTTGCTCCAATATGAAACTATTCTTATTTCATTTAGGTTTTCCAATGATTACTGTACATTCTACCCATTATCTCCCTGTTCCAAATTAGCAGATTGCATTTGAACACAACAGGCCAAGGAATTCCATTCTGAAAGAAATACATGATTCATTCTTTTTGATGTGCATGCCTTAATTTTGGTATCTTCTCAAAAGCTCATCTTATGATCACAATATTCTTAGTCTATAAAGGCCTGATTTCACCAACAGTACAAATCAAGTCAGGATCTGTGAAGAGAACCTAATTTGTGAAAGGATTTTCCTCCCACATTTACACTATAAATGGTCACCTCCTTTCCTCCAGTCTACAAGCTCAGTCAAAGAAGTATGAACTGTATCAATTTATGCAGTTCTGTTAATCTACTGGAAGAAAGAAAAGTGAAGAAGAAGAAATATAAATTGGTGAAGGTACTGTTTGCTATACTAATAAAGTATTTCAGTACTTTTCCATAGTTGTAAGTGAAAACCAATCAGATAACTAATTTCCAGTTTGAAAATCATATAGTTTAAATCCTTATTACTCATCTTCTTGACTAAAAGTTAAATCAGCTAAACTACAGTGCCCAAACAGATATTAAATCAAAGCTACATCTGAAGAGCACAAGTTTCTTGCAGTAAAAAATGTATTTCTTTGTTTGCTGGCATCACATTTACTGTCTGAATTTGGATTATCTATTATACCATTGTACATATAACAGCGGGGCTCAAAATATTTTTATGTCTGAATAAGTCATTTCTTCTATAATAAACACTAAAGACATGCTGCTGTATTTAATTTCTGGAGAAAATGAAAGGCAAGCAAGTAGGGAGGTGGTTGCAATAGGTTGTTTAAAACTGCTCATGCTATGCAGAATTAGACAGGAAACAAATGAAGTTTTATGGAAAATCAGCTAATATGCAGTGACACAAAAGTTGCCTTTACCAAGGACACTTTATGGCTCAAAAATATTCCACCTCATATTGGGCATGCAGAACCCTGTCCCAAAGGTAGGCTCAGATTTCAAATGAGCACTGTAGTTTGGGTCTGGGCAGAGGTGAAGTGGGCTCAGAGCATTTCCTGCAGCCAGCGTGGACTGCCCGACTTCACATCTGGGTGGGAGATCAGGGAGCTGCTTTCAGACTGGGAAATGAGGCACAGAAATCAATGCTGGGATTAATTACCTGCTAAGTCCTGAGACCCTTAGCTCAGTTCTGTGTGTAAAGCATTTTGTGCTTTATTTATTTATTTATTTATGGACATTTTCCATAGCTGCCTGAGATTCAGAACAACTCTGAGGCTGCTCTTGAGTTACACTTGGGTCAGCTCACTCTGCCCAAATAAATTCACTGCCCAGAATTCACTGCCATGTAAAAAGGCTCAGATGCTCTTTCCCCTCTGTTCCACCGAGATCCTCTTCACAGCAGGAAGCCTCACCAGGTGGGTGAGGTATCAGACTGACCTTTTCTCAGGTAGCAGAAGGCAGGTTTAGAGATCACCTACCACTCTGAGAGGCTGAGAACTAAATTCTCTGGGGGGAATATCAAAAAACGGTGTTTGTTAGTAGATTATTAGATTAGATGGGGAAAATCTAGCAGGGTTGGAAGAAGGAACAGAGAGATGAAAGAAGACAGGAGTCCCCTTGCAGGCTTTTGTCACACAAATTTCCTAAAATTATACTCACTTCTGGAAGGGACAGATGGGTTGTAAAGGCTGAAGGCTGAGTGCCCACAGAGACACAGGAGTTTATTAATACTCACAGCTT
Organism: Erpornis zantholeuca; assembly: GCA_013400515.1. Taxonomy (NCBI): domain Eukaryota; kingdom Metazoa; phylum Chordata; class Aves; order Passeriformes; family Timaliidae; genus Erpornis; species Erpornis zantholeuca. The sequence continues at coordinate 46,710 of VZTN01000218.1, forward strand.
CTGCCTTACTGAGTACACCTCCAAGGGAGACTCTCCAACCAGCTGCTATTCTTAAGTGAATTATCTTCTCTGGTTTTCCTACATGGGAATCTAGCCACAGGGAAAGGAAACCCTTCCAGCTGGTCAGGCCCCAAACACTTCCAAAACTCTGTGAATCTGTCTCTATGTGGAGCTGCTGCATTCATCTCCCCTGTTTTAAAGGCAGCAGCTAAGTCCATCCTTCTGTAAGATCAGTACATCAGATGGAGATCAAAACAGACCTTTAAAAGAGGGATGATAAACCACAGGTATGCCTTCAGTTTATGGCAGGGTGCAGTCTGTAGGGGCTGCCTCTCCTGTTGTGATTTTTCTAGGATAGGAAAAGCTCCTCCTTCATAACTCTCTTGTTTCTACATCCTTTTTTGCCACCTCATAGAGCTGGCCGTGGCAACCTGTCCTTAGACTTTGAGACAGGTCAGATTTATTATCAATACTTTGCTGAACGATAATCTGTTTATGATTTCTTTCAAGATTCCACAGTGTGAAGACGAAAAGTAGAACAGGTGTATTTTAAAGAAGTGTCAATGGCTGAGTTTATAAAAGAGCAGTTCTACAGATCGTGCAAAGCTTGAATTTGACAAAGAATTTATTCTGAAAACGTACCTTCACCAATATTGTATCAATTCTTTATTTTGAGGCTCAGGATATCATTAGCTCACTCAGCATAGATTCAGTTCAGATCACCACTTACCCTTCAATTCAATAAACACAGCCATCCTCCAGGACTTAGGGCTTCCAGTGAAACCACAGCTCCAGAAGAGTGTGGAAGTCCAGTTCAGCAAAGAACATCTGCTAAGCCCATTGAACAAAGGGTAAGAAACATGGCTGCCACTGTGGGAAATAGTGTCTTCCTGAATAATTTTTCCTCTCTTTGCAGTTCATTTAATCATTTGCTGTGGTGTTTTTGGTTTTGGGATGACAGACAGAGGTATTTCAGAGGAAGACTCTTTCCCTGTGTCTCTGATGGAAAAATCAGCACTTTTTTTCCCTGCAGGTTATAATGTGACATCATTGGCCAAGCATTATCTATTCTGCCAAGGAGCTTACTATATGGACTGCTTTCTCTGGTGAGTGGAAGCTGGTTGGAGCCTTCCCAAAAGCACTGGTGACTTAGAAGGTGAGGTTTGATGTAAGTCATTAAGAGCCAAACCACTGTGTAATTAGGTTGATCAGTATTTACAGCTGGATCAGTATTTACAACTGGACCTTTCCAAGGTCCCAGCATAGGTTAATTTATCTGAGTGAACATTGTTCAGTCCTCTGCCCATCAATGACCCCACAAAACACAGAGCAGTAGTTATAAAACTAGTTAAAGTCTCCTGAGTAAATGTGTACTAACCTGATGAATTAATATTTCCAATCATACATAGAAATCCAGTTCTAATTTGTACTTTCTGTTTTTCCAAAGTTTCTGACATGGGTGATATTTACTGCAAAAGACTTTATTAAAATATGTGACCACTCATGCATGTAAATGAAATCTGAATTAGTACAAGCTATAGAGATGAGTCAGCAATGTAGATTTATATCTGTTTTAATGTGGTAAGGAAGATCCTCTGAGAAGACAGAAAAAAATTATTCATATTCCCATAATTTAAGAAGTGAAGCCCCTCTCAGCACTTGAATACCTTGAAGGATATACACGAGGACTTTTCATAAATTACCTGGTGCATGTAAAATAAAGGTTATTCAGTGTAATTATGTAGGACAGTCTAATATACTAGGGCTGGAATTTACTTGAGTCCATTAATATCATTTGTGTCCTGTCAGAGAAAAATCAATTAGAGGTATACATCAGGGGATAGCGCTTTGTTCTGAAAAGGTGGAGCATGTACTAAATCCCCTTGGATGTGTGGGTCAGTTCCCCCAGGTCACTGTTGCTTAGTGGATTCATATGAACTGAGCTAACTGGGGATTGTAATTTTGGTGCTGGGTATCTAAATGTCAGCTATAAATCAGTTTATGTGTGTAGGACTTATTGTGGATTTCATCCTGAAAGGACTAATAGCAAAAATCACACTAGAAGTGTGTGGAAAAACAGGGATTACACTTACTAGGAGATACAAAATTTTTTAGGGAGCGAAAAAAAGTCTGTCTGTCTCCCTCCCT
>VZTN01000225.1:0-15740 GCA_013400515.1 Erpornis zantholeuca
AAAAAGAATTTGAAAATGCTGTTCTCAGAAGTGTCTGTTCTTTCATGAGTGGCAGTCAGGTGGTAGAAACACTTTTTAATAAAAAGAAGCATAGTTTATACCCGCATATTGTTTACTTCATTTCTTAATTTTTTGTGTGAAGTACTTGTTAGCATGTATGAGATATTTATTAGTTTTTCAAATCATTGCAGTTCATTTAAACTGGATTTTTCTCTGGAGTATAATGACTTACTACAGACACATTTCAGTGTTCCAGTTCTGCGTAATTTTATACCTTGCTGTAGGCGAAAGCCTTGTGCCTTGGTGGACTATAAAGTCTGGATGCGCAGCCACTTCTGACAGCTTTGGACTTTTTATTGGTAATTACACAGATGGTGAAGTGTGTTTTGCTACGGAGATGTTTTTAGAGAAAAAATAGTTTGCAAAAATAATTTATGCAGTGAATAACATTCAGTGTCTTTTTTTTCCTAAATGCATCTTCACTAAGATGTAGCACTGCATTATTTTAATGTTCTCTGAAATGGTATCTAATGAGTCTCATTTTTGCTAGCCTAAAAGAAAGTGTTATGTGTTGACTTTTCAGAATTTTAAGCCACTTTTTTAATTACTGCCACATTTTACCACTTGGTTTTTTATGTAATATATCCTGCCATTCAAATTCATTATAGAATTGTCCTGTATATATGTAAGGCCTTTTCCTTATGTGTGAAGATGTACAGGATGATCTAACAAGACATGTTAGCATCTGATAAAGAAAGCATTCTGTTCTGTTATGCTAAGCCACCTAGAAAACAGTCTGATAAGGAAACTTTTCAATTCATTATGTGAAATTCCTGGAGTTGCTAGATTAAGTACAAACAAAGTGTGGGTTCCTCTTAGTGTACATGCACCAGAAATCTTTGCTTCATGTCTGCCCTACATCATGTTGCACATGAACATTCTACCTTCTCTTGGCCTCTCAGGCTTAGTGTCTTTTGGTCTTTACTGTAGGTGCAGTTTTAGGGTCTGACTGTGGAATATCTGGTTGTTTAGGCTGACAAAATTGCCTATGGTTGCATTTGGTTAGTACCTCAGTAGTTTTGCTCATACATGACTGTATAGGTGGTGTAGATCAGAGACTTAACATAGCTCATGCTAGAATTTTTGTGGCTGTTACTGCTATAATCACGTGATTAACTGACTGATGAATTGATGAAAATTTTTAGCAGAAGAATGGAAAACAATATAGCAAATTCTGTCCTTTTGGTAAAGCCTAAAGACTTAGAAAGCAAAATAACATTACACTGTTTCTTCTGGTATATACTATTCACTTCTAGTCAAAACTTCTGAATTTTTAAGGAGAATTCACAGGCTTGTGCAAGAAAGCAGGCGAAATATGTTGATTTTATGTCAGACTGTTCTTTTAGTGGTTGAGCTTTAGTATTAGTGACTTGGAATTAAAAAAAAATAAAAGCTTTTGATACATTGACATTAATTTAATTCCCATAAATATCTAAAAATTCTTGTAGAGAATTGCTGATTTTCTTGCTACAGATTTTTATACCTTCTGCAGTTTTCTGCTGCTTCCTCTACCCTCACAGATTTATCTGTTGAAGATTGAATTTGTCTTATACTTGAGAGCAGAGGACAGAAAGTGCTTCTGGCAACTGAAAAATTGAACTTTTGTAAAAGGTCATTATTAGTAGCAAAGTATGGATCTCAGAAGTAACTTTGCAGGCAGGCCAAACAAAAATTGTGATTTTTCTGACATTGCACATTTTAGAAGTGCTATTTTAATGGAAAATGTATTAAATATTTGCTGTATATCATAGGAATGCATCTATTATTGACTGAATTAGACATAAAGCAACTGCTGCTTTTACGTGAAATTTTAAAGAACAAGTGCTCAAAAGAATTGCTCATAATATGAATCTTACTGCCTTTTACTAAATGTAAATATAAGGAATTTTGATTTCTCTTTATTGAGAATTGTGATGAGAAGGTCTCATGGATTTGCATCCTACCCTAGGTTTTTTTGCTATATCTAGTAAAACTGAGATGTGACTGTGCATTGACAAATCTGCTACCCATAGTATTTTTGATTAAACTTCAAACTGTTTACTGCTCATTCTATGCTTTTGTGTGTCTTCAGTTCTAGTTCCTTCCACCTGTCATTTAGAACTCTACCATCTTACCATGTTTTGACATACTTGCCATCTTACACTTGCTGACCAGATACCTGCTGCTTGGAATCATGATAGTATTTTTGTTGAGGAAAGATCTTACTTCCAGGGGGTGTGTTTCCACTCAGCAGGGGATTTAAGTCTGTGTGTGTGTTTACATCCTCAGGGTTTTTTGGGTTTTGGTTGGTTTTAACTTTGAACTTTATTTTGGAGTTGTAGGAGGGATCTGGGACCAGAACTCCTGAATTCTAATGCGATCAACAATAGTATATTTTGGGCAGCAACTTAACCTCTCTGTCTCAGTTTTTAAGTCCATCAAATAAGAATGTTAAAACTTAACAGTCTTACACATATTAATACCATATGGAACATATGAAAATTAAATTGGAAAATGTGCTGTGTATATTCTTGAGTGAGTTGCTCACAGCAGTTACTGAATGGGCAGCTTTAGAGAATGAAAAGCTGCTGTTTCAACTTTTGATACTTTACTTTTCTAGAATTAAATCTTTAGGCATTTCTTTGACTTCAGAGAGATTTACCTTTTTTCTGCTGTAATTGCCAACAGTATCAGACACTGCCAATTACATCAGGAACTTTAGTGGTCAGGCAAAGTTTGATAACTGGGCTGTGAATAGCAACCCATGCATGAGAGAATGCTCCATGACTATAAACATAACAATTCTTGTCAGTCACAGAAGGGCCGTCTAGTAGGTGTGACAGATTCCTTTTTCCAATTTTACAGCTCTGTTAGAGATACCATAGATCAGACTTGAGCATCTCCCATATGTATTTTTTCCTCTAATATTTCTACAATAGTTAACTGGTTACAAAACTGGAATTTTTTTAACCACTGGGTTATTTATTCAAACATATGAAATGTGTTTATAAATGTGTTCAGCAGAGATCTGTTTTGTATTAATTGTAACATTTTCACTGAAACAGTAACATCTATAAATAATATTTCCATTCTGGGATTTATATTCTTGTTATTCTTTATTAATGTCTGCTTAAGTTGATTACATTTCTTCTTTTTTTTTTTTAAGGTAAAGTGCAAGTTAAGAGTTCAGACATACAAGTTGGAGACCTCATCATAGTGGAAAAGGTTGATACTTTTAAAATATATTTTAGAGACTAAAGATTATTAACATGCTAATTATCTTCTGAAGAAAAGTGTATCAAGGTACTTATCTGTGAAGTCCTGACTGGCTAGTATTTTAGTTCAAGTCCTAGTTGAGAATCTTCAAGGAAGTCTATTATAGAATTAATTATATTTTAATTGAAGGTATATATTTATTTTTTATGAATAGGTATATGCCTAAATCNTTCTTTGCTCTATATTAACATTATAACAAAGATTGTTGCTTATTTCAGTTGCCTTTCTGGGCTACTAAGAAATCACTGTGATCTTAGAAGTCAACTTAAATTTGTTGTCAGAGGTAACTATTTTTGCTTAAATTAATTATGGAAAGGTGACTCACTGAATGCCTGCAACTAATTCCCATCACACTTTGTATTAGAGAGCTAATCCATTGAAAATGCTAGAAAGAGGCACCACAAATTGAAGTTTGTATCAGCTTCTGCTTGTTTTGGAAAACTTCTTTTTCCTTCCTTTCTATTTCTTCTGTAGTTAAAAGAAAAAAACAATCACCCAAGTCTCATCTGGCTTGCTACACTCAGCTTAAAATATATATTTTTTCATGTACTTTGCACCATATCTTGCTTTTTTTCCTGTTCTTTTTTTGTCTGCTCTGTGTACCTTATAACTTTTTGGGCCTGTCTGAGCAGCAAGTACTAGGCACTGGTATGTCTGGCCTTTACATTTGTTTTGCCTTGTTACCTTAGTATGGAGGTAGAATTGGCTTGCAGGTGCCTGTTTCTGCCTATTCCAGAATTTCTAGGAGACTGAGGTATTTGCTTTGATTTTTATTAGCAAACCTTTTTGGGTCTTCTTGAACTCTAAGCCTGGAATTAATTATTATAGAGTGAAGGGAAGACTCTAGTGGTTACTTAGGTTACATCTGTCTTCACTGAAATTCACTGAGATCCTTCTGTCTGCTGGATTATACCAGAATTTGGAAAACTGAAGTTACTTTGGGGATCAGTCTGTCATGTATGAAGTTGGTGATTAGCATCTATTTTAGCAGTACTTGCAGTAGCTTGGATCTTATTATGTTGTGAGTACCTGAAGTTTCTAATGAAAAAAAAGTAATGTCTAAGGATTTAGGGGAATAATGAGTAAAGTGCTTTTTGATGAAGATTTTAGTCAGGTATCTCAGTAAGGTGCATATAATGGTTTGAAAGTTGTATTTCAGCTTCAAGCTCCCTACTGCCCCAGCCAAGCTGCCTTTTTTCCTTTTGACCTAGCTGGGGGTGCCTTCAGACTAATGAAATTAAATGTTTTCTGGTTCTGTTGAGGAGTGTGTTTTGTTGGAGAAAGCAGTTTTCAATTTCAGAGTATGGCTCTTAAACCAGAGAACCAGTCAGCAGTGAAATGTTCAATTGCTCACTCTAATGGCAGAGGAGCAAGTTATCATTGTATTTGACTGGTAGATGCATCAGCAGCATTTCTGCAGTGAAATTAATGACTCACTTGAGCCAAAGATCCATATGTTAACTAGTGACTGCATCACTAATACTAACAACTTAAGTGAAAGGGTTTTCTATATTTAAACTTTGAATATCCTGTGATTATTGCCTTTTTTTTTTGATAGTCCTAATTAATTTCAAAGTATTTCTTAAGTGACTGTAATGTGCTTAAAATAGTTTCATTTCAAGTAATACATCTATTGTTTCAACTGAAAATTTCATGTTGCACTATTACTAGGTAGGATGAAGCCTAAACAGTTGAAATATTGCCTAATTTTAAAAGATGAAACACATTCCTATCTGTTAGCTGAAAAAGGGTGCCCTGCCTTGAACAGTCATGCTACTTCTAGATATTCTCCTTGGCTTGTGTTAAGGTACATTTTTAGTTTCCAGTGGAAGCACGGACGTACATAGTGTTCTTAAAAAAGACAATTGAGGGGATGAATTGGTGAGTTCAGATATTGTTATTTAGACACTGTACCTTTTTGACTGTTTGGAATATATTTTGGAGATGTGAGGAGGGCATAAAACTTAATAACATATTTAATTAATGATAATAATGACACATTTGGGCCAACATTTAGCAATAACAATGCATAATAGTTATTTAAAGCATGAGAATTGTAATACTTTTTCTTAAAACCTTGAGAGCTTTTATTGGAGCTGTAAAGGTACACAATTTTTTTCTTAATCTTGGGCGTAAAGTAAAATTAATCCAGTATTTGCAAGGATTGCCGTTAATGCTAACATGTCGTACTGCACAGCATGTACATCCAAGAAGACAACTGGGAAGTGCCTCTTCTATTTGTAACTCAGAAGCAAGCAGTATTTTAGTTAATGAGAAAAGGACATGGTTCATTGTGTGAATGGAGAAGGAGGGACAGCAAATGCAAAATTCCAAGGGTCTGTAGCTATGCACAGTTGAGGGGACTTGGAAGGCTAACTAGGGAACAGGAAAAGTTCATGTAAATAACAATTTCATGAATAAAAGTGATTTGAAAGGTATAAGAAGTAGTATTTTCTAAGTGAATACTGTAGCCTGTGTTGCAGGGAAGTCTTTATGGGTTTTCTTGTTTACCTGTCTGGCTGGTATTCCTGAATGGTGTGGAATTACTCATGGGAACCTTGGTGCTGGGGAAGCACTTCCCTTGTATTGAACATTGTCTGGCTGTAGTTAGATCTCTAGGACTGAATCTGTAAGTCTGCAGTGAGATAAATTGAAGCCCTCCTTTCCTGGAGCTCTGATTCTACCCAGATTTAAGAAAAATTATGTATTCAAGTAATTTTCATGACTTGTGTATTAAAATTTCAGTATATGTCAATAAACACTTCTGGTATCATCTCCATGGTAATTGGGAATATGTAATTTTTTTCATGGGTTTCTAAATGCTTGAAGTTGGATGTGTTGTCATTTTAACTTGTTCTACTTTGATAAATATGACATGAGAGGGCTAACATGATTGACATACTGCTGCTGTTTGACTGTGACAATGTACAACAGAATTTAATTTTCTCCATAATGAGATGTTAAAGATTTTTGTAGCATACTTGCCATCTGTTTCCATGTAGTCACTCTTTTATAGTGACTAGGTATGTATCTGCAGGGCCATCTTTGCTCTCTAGAGTCAGCACTAATAGTGACAATGTTTTTGGTACCTAGTACTCCTGCAGTGTCTTTCTGCCCACTTCCAAAATAGGAAAAACCTGATCATAAAAAAAGACGTCAATTTTAAATACTTTAAAGACAAGTCAGTCTCTAGCCTTCCCTATGTGGTAGGATACGTTCAGATATGTTTATGTAGAAAAGGTTACATTATTTTACAGGAAAGAAAAATGAGCAAGAAAGAACACAAAAGAAGGCAAAATCAATATGCATTTTTTTGTATTAAGATGAGAAAAAAATTCACATGACTAATTTGATCACAGTCTATAAGTTTCTTATTGGGGGTCAGAGGGGGAGGAGTTGTTGATGTCCCTCTGGTGATCAGTGACAGGACATGAGAAAATGGAATCACAAGGGCATGCAGTGACAGTACAAGGAGTAACAGCTTTAAATTGAAAAATGGTAAATATAGATTAGGAAGTAGCCAGATATTCTTCACTGTGAGGGTGGTGAGACACTGGAACAGGTTGCCCAGAGAAGCTGTGGCTTCCTTGTCCCTAGAAGTGTTCAAGGTCAGGCTGGATAGGGCTTTGAGAAACCTGGTCTAGTGAGAGGTGTTCCTGCCCATGGCAGAGGCTTGGACCAAGATGATATATTAAGGTCCCTTCCAACTGAAACCATTCTGTGATTCTATGAATGAAGCTGAGTAGGAGAAGTTCTGGGAGAAGTCTCGTCACTGAGGGGCTGGTCAATCATTGGAACAGGATTCCCAGAGAAGTGGTCATGGCACCAAACCTGTTTGAGTTCAAGGACGGTCTGGATGTTGCTCTTAGTCTAATGGTTTAGTCTTAGGTAGTCCTTAAAGCAGCAGAGAGTTGGCCTCCGTGATCCTTATGGGTCCCTTCCAGCTTCAGATATTCTATGATTCTATCCATTATTGTCAGGCATAAGAGTATCTGAATCTTGGATGTTCTGTGCCAGCTGAATGTTTCGTTTACTCAGTGTGAAACGTGTCCTCTGTGGAAGTTGGTAGTGGCTTGAAGATGCCTCCTTTCTATTATTAGAACTGTTAAATTCGGTATTAGATCATTTGACAGTTATTCTTGCAAAATTTTTGGATGTTGGTGAAGTGTTTTAGCTTGTTTATAAGTAACTGGAAGTTTGTAGGCATGAAGTCAGTAACCCGAAACTTGTGTAATGGATTTATGTCAGAGCTGGCAGGGAAGCTGCAAAAATGTATAGCTAATCTATGTTAAGACTGGATATCTGTTTAATTGTTATTGTCATTTAGGGACAGAATTATTTAATTTTGAAGTTGCCTTTTCCTTTTTCTGTTTTTTCCTTCTAATTGGTACATAATAATATGGTTTAAGGTTAATCTTTTTTCTGCAGTTTTTTCCAATTTTGAAGGAGATATTCCTAGTTGAATCTGGGCTCATGGTGGGCAATAAATTTCACTACATCCTTAATTATTAGCTCTTATAAGGCAAGATTCAAAAAAATGCTGTACTAGTTACAGATGAGCAGCCTCTTCAAGGTGAATACTGTTGGCATACAAGCAAGAGAATTTTATTGGTGAAAGGACAAAGAGATAAAATGGGAAGTGCTGCAAATCAGGAAATATTCATGAATGAAAATGTATCATTTTAAGTTATGCAGAGGGTTTTTTGCTACCTATGTAGAATTTTTTGGTAAACTAAAACATGCATCTATTTTCTAATGTTTCCCAACTTCCTCATTTTCCAAGCTTCATCCTTGCTTATGATAGTAGCCCTCTCTGTAGCCCTTTATGGCTTGTCTATACTGAACTTTCCATAGAGAATACAGTTGCAGTTGCTTCCAGTTCCATTTGTGAACTGGTGTCACTGAGGGTATGTTACAGGGGGTGTTAAGAAGTACTGGTCTCCCATGGGGCTTCCCCTGGGGAGGTGTGGAGTGGGGTACAGTCACCACGTTAATGTCCTCCCTTCCCTGCTAATCTTGGCCATTCGCTTGGGCTTCTCCTATTGGTCTCTGAGGGACTCCAACTCTGCCCCCCTTGTCCCCATAAAACTCCAGATCCTCTGCCTTTCTGGGCCTTTGCTTCTGGGGACCTGCATGCTATCATGTGAATAAAGATCTTCTGTGCTCCCCATACGGAAGACTCTTCTCATCTCCTTTACTGCTGCCTTGTTGCGAAGAGCAAAGATGCCAGAGCTGGCCATGTGGCTCCCTGGCTGGTGAGGGCACCGTGAAGGCCCAACTGGGGCTGGGCAGAAATGCTCTTTGGCACTACTTGCAGCTTTGCCATTCCACTGAAAAGCCAGCAAACCGCAACAGTCTCCCACAGATTTAGAGAGTTTACATCATCTTATTTTGGAAGCTAAGCCCATATGACACATAGTCTGGCAGTTGACTCTGTCAGATCTCTTCAGATCACACTATTCCAAATGGCACTGTTGTGGTTGCATGCTGATCTTGGGAAGGTTTCTTTGCATTAATGGAAAACTTTGCTTTTTTCCTTTCCAGTCCTATGTCTCTCAGATTTTGATATATTGGTTATTTTTGCTTTCTCCAGTGTTTCGTTCTTAAACCCTTTGTTGGCTATGTGGTGCTGGTAGATGCCTTGGGAGCAGGTGGAGAGAGAGCTAAGGATTTGGGTAGTCATGTAGCAGATAGCATGTGTGTGGGAGGCTGGTATCGTTCATTTTGTTTAATCTGTGAAAGCTTAGATTGGCCTTTCTGTGATCAAGAAATCATTGAAAACTTGATACAGACAGTTCTGTGCTGAAAAGGGAAATGACAAAACAGGTGCATCTGATTGTGCATATAGTTCTTATGTCTTAGATAGTGGGGAAGAAATGCTGTTCATTTTACACATGTGGTATAGGAAAATGCTGTTCCCTAATATGCTGTTTCCCCTCTGTCTGTTTGTGTTTGTTGGAAGAGAGAAGAATGCTTGGTATACATATTTGCAACTTGAGTGCCAGGACAGATATTTAAAATTTACCTGTTTTTTTTTCTATTATGTGTGCTAACTGAATGTCAGAGTTTTGCTCAGTGAAATTATGTTTTAAGATATTTCAATTAGATATTTATATACTTGAGGTACTGTTTTCAGTCAAGAAAATGCAAATCTGTTCTTCAGGTATTTATGATTCACTTATAAAGAACGTCTGAAAGGATTAGCTATTGTTTGCTTATGGTATAATTTTTGAAAATATTGATTTCTGTATTGCAAATGCTGAATGTAAAGTACTGTTAGAAATCCTATTTTAATTGAGTTTCAATCCAAGTGTGACCTTTGGTGATAGATCGTACTTGACTTTTGATTGGAATTCACTTTTTTTCCTACTTACAAAAAATATACTTTTTTTTTTCTTCTCCTCTCAGAATCAACGAATCCCATCTGACATGGTGTTTCTTAGAACCTCAGAAAAAACAGGTAGGTTTTAACAATTCACGTTGGTTACATGATAAGTTGATGGTTGTGGTAAAATTTTAGATTGTACATTGTGGCCAATTTGAAATGGTTAAATAGATTGATGGAGCTCTACCTTCATCAGATTAATGGGAGACAAACTTATTATGCTTGAACTGTAAACCAGGAGTAATCTTACTGTGAACATGAGACTTCTATAGATATGTTTCCCTACTTGGATGGTTTTTATGAGCTGTTTTAACAAAAGACTTAAATATTAAAAATAATAGCAAATATATTTATAATACTGTACTTGATTAACATGATTTGACAGTATTTTAAATTATTCACAGCTACTCATTGTCTTGCAACATACATTTAAATGTCATCCGATTGTGTTTCAGTTATTAAATTGAAAGGAACCAAAGTCTGAACCTATTAATATTTGTTTAAAATAATTATTTTTGGAAAAATGTATTACAATGATCTAAACTTCTGAAATAACTTTTTGAGGGTTTTTCACTTCAAAATAATACTAACTTTTTGGTCAGTCAAAAAAACCCCCAAAAATCCAGGAATTTTCTTGACTGCAAGAAAGAAAAGTGCTTCTTGTTAGCTCTATTTCTCTTCACATGGTGATAGGGGAGTACTCTTAATCTTTGAGAAACAAATATCTCCTTTATAGGAACCCTATAAATTATAGCTGTTTTGTAAAGTTTCGAAATTACTACTGGATGCCCCTGTGTATAACTCAAATGAGTTTTCTTCCTTTATATTACCATTTCTCTTCAGATCTTGAAGAACTGTCTGGTATTTGTCAGACAGCACTAAATTTCACAAAGCTAATAGCTGTGATATTGGTAAGCCCTGTATTAGCGGCACATAATATTTCACTGTGGCACTGGAGTTCTATCATATATTTCAGATAAAAGCCTAAATTTGTAGAGATCATTTGAAAGAGAAGACAAAATTATTTCTGATAGCCTACGGAATTCTAGTAGAGCTATATATTTGCTAAAAGAAGAAATTACTGTATAGTTACTGTGTCTTGCTAATGCTGATTAGATGCAGTGATCATCTATAACTGGCCTGGAGTGAAAAAGTTTTCTAGTAGTCTTATATAAGCTCCATCTTTGTTAACCACCCTCTGGTTCAGGATACAGGGGCTTTTCTTTTTATTCTCTCTCAGAACAACAATTTATTAGAAGGCCTAATTTTCTATTAACAAGCAACAGGTTAACTAGTTTTATTGGTGTTGCACATCTTTAAAAACAAAACAAGAAAACAAAACCAAAACAAAACAAAAAAATAATTTCCTAAACCTCAAGCATATGGCAGTAATTGTTTTTTGACTAAGGAGTGAACACTTGCATCTGCAATTGTTTCTTCCTGATGTTGCAGTTTTGACTGATTTATGCTTTAATTTATAGCTGACACTTTTAAGTACTTTATGAAACAGTTTTTGCATGGTTTTATGTTCTATATGTACTTTTATCTTCTGTGTAATAAAGCAGTTTAGCTATAGCTTCTTACTATAAATCTATAAAGTGGACAGTTTGAAGAAATCTCAAAATCCAAACCTCCCTGTAAGCTTCTTTTGGGGTAAAGTGCTATTTTCCAGCTTCAATATTTACATTACACATTAAGGTAGTCTGCAGTGCTGCAATATCCTACATCTTCACTCAAAAAAAGAAGCAGTTTGCGTTATAAATGGGCAGTTTACAAAGTTCATCCTGAAACTCACCCTTGCAATGACTTTTACAGTTTTCTAGATACTTTTAACTCTGCATAGCAGAAGCTGTATTCTGGTGTATCAAGCTTATTTCGATAAAACTAATTTCTTATTAGACGTATTTTTCCTTTTCTTTATCAAGTGTATTGTCTTTTAGCTAGAATGATATCTTCAAAGATCTGATCTGATAGCTTGATGTTAATTGTGTGCCTCTAATTTCTGAGATTCCTATGTTTTTTAATCAGAATTTTACAGAAGTTGTAGTCTAAAGGCTCATATTGGTGGGACTTTCTTTTGTATTCATGTGACAGTCTGCAACATTGGTATTCCTCTCTTTCATGAATGGAGGCGGCTAGATGGCAGTTCGTATGTTGAGTTAGGATTACTTCCCAGGGGGGTGGAGCAGGTGGAAATCTTTCCTCAAATGTGAATTCTTTGCTGCTGTCAGGCTTCCTGTATAACAGAGGTTTCCAAAAGATTTTCATTGACTCCCAAAGTAAATAAAAATAATTTTAAAAAATTAAGCATGAAAAACTTATGGAATAATATATTGGAGTTTTATGTATTTGAAAAGGTAGGAGGGGATTATTTATGGCTGAATCTTGGTTTTACTCATTTTATATGGCAGAAGTGACAAGCGATTTGGGTGATTTGTCCCATTTTTCAGCCTTCCACCAAATGAAAGGAAATGTTCTTGCTGAGCTGGCTGCAAATGTGGTGTAAAGGCTATTTTCATTTTCTGTATAAGCAGGCAGCATGCCAAAAACAAATGACTGCCCTAGTATAAAGCTGTTAGGCAAATGTAGGCAAGATCTCTGTTATACCAACACAAAGCTCCCTTGCTGAAATTAAACTAGATCTTAAGTGGCCCTTAACAAAACTTTCAGGATCATTTTTAATTTTTTGGTATATTCTGTGCATTTCACTTGTCTATATGCCATCTCAATCAAAAATCAAAAGCTAGACATTGCATTCCAGAGATCATCATATAATTGTCCACAGAAACTGCCAGCTGAGTATCAAAGATACTGTGTGTGTAAAACACAAAAAAAGTTTCAAAAATAAACTCTTTCCTTCTCTAAGCTGCAATCCTTGCACTCCACATTGTCTGTGCCTTGGTGCAGTGACCGGCTTCTGATCCAGTCAGGTCCTATGCTAACACATGCTCTGACATGAACTGGGTTTGGTCCTTCCTGAAAATCTGGTGAATGTGTTTGTAAGACTTGGTGTTTCTGGAATACTTTACTCTTTTTACTTTCAAATGTGAAATTCTGAGAGGCATACAAACGTTGTAGGGTGACTACAAGGTTTCAAAAAAGAATGAATGAAGCTTAATTTTTTTCCAGACAAACTTTTTATTTACATGCTTCTAGTAACCTCAGATTCTTATTATGGATGGTGAAAAGTTGGCATATGCAGTGGCTGGTTCCGAGCTAAACAAATGTTGATTTTAGCTGTCAATTTTTGCTATGTCCTGGAACAGATGACCGTTGGAGCTAGCAGCTTGGCTTTTCTTTTGTTCTTATGGCTCTTGCATCCTCTCTTGTTACACAAAAACTCAAGGAACTTCCTAACTTTGAGATCCTTGGTTGAAATTGGCCACAAGTCAAAAGTTACTGGGAGAAATATAGCATGGCAGAATAGCATTGTACATGGAATTAGGGCTAAAGAGACTAAATGCCTAAGTCTGCAGCTGGAATAGCCAAGGGATAAAAAGTTTTGGGGCTTGTGATGTGCTCCATAGCACTAGGACTGCAAAGAATTGTTTCTGTTCTGTACTACTACTACTTAGGCCTATGACAGACTACTAGCTCCATAGCTCCATAGACACTAGGACTGCAAAGAATTGTTTCTGTTCTGTACTACTACTACTTAGGCCTATGACAGACTAATCACAGTGCTGGTAGGATACTGACTTTCCTTAGTAGCTTTTTTGGGGGTTAAGAATTTCTTAATCTTAGTCCAACCCTTCTTATTTTTCCCACGATCCTCTTTGTCACACATAATGCTTTATGATGGTATGAAAAGTAGAGCTGGATTTTCTCTTCAGTCTTTTCTGGTGAAACTGAACTTCCAAAGGGTGAACAGGAAGTGGTTTTACTGGTTTGCTTCAGCTTTCCTGACCATAGTATTTGAACCTAGCACATGTCCTCTGCATGGAGTTAAATTTTTTGGTAGACACTTGATTCCATGTAGAGTAACAGCTACTACTTCTGTAAAAGTTGGTTGTTTCAGTTTTTTTTTTTCCAGTGAAAGAGTACTGCATTAAAATATTTCTCTTTTAACAAACTTGTAAAAGTTTGTTTAAAAAAAAGCGCATGTAGAAGTTAGGTAAAATAAAGTCACAAATGTATTTTAACACGTCAGCTGCCATAGACTTCTCAACAGCTATCAAATTGACAAAAGAGGTTTTTGTTTTGTTTTGTTTTGTTTTTTATTGTAGAGGTGATACTCTAGAGAGAGCAACTCCCAGTGGGTGATCAAATGTCAAGCATGCTCTCACGCAAAGGCTTTTATCACAAACCTATTTTGTTACTGTTTGTCCTTAAATTCAGTACATGATAATTTACTGGTGTGGACATTGCAAAACTCTGTCTACTACAACAGCTGTGCAATGCCAGCAATAGAGAAATGGAAAATAATTTAAAAATTCTCACAATCTTTTGTGGGGAACCCTTAATTCTTTGCAAAGTAATGCGGGTTGCACAGTTGCTTCATCCGGTATTTTTCAGGCCAGTGTTACATTGTTCTGCTCTGTGCTCACCAGCCCATTTCTCCAGCCTGTCAAGGTCCCCCTGGACATTTCCTATTGCATGAATCAATGTTTTGAATTCCACTTATGAAACTATTCAAAAATGGTGTATTTTCTCAGGCATAAAATACTAGTTGCAAACATGTTTCTACTTTTCAGAATTGTAGCAAAAAGAGTAATCTCACTTGCATTAAAATTTGTAGTCAAGAGTTTTCAGGATTCTTGTAATTACTTTAACAACAGTGGTATAAGTAAAAAGTGGGAATAAAACAGGAAAATAATTTTTATTTTGAGGCTTTGTAGCAGTTCATTTCTGTAGCAATATAACTCTCAGATGTGATTTTTATTTTAAATGCTAACCATTTAACTGGCATAAACTCTGCAATGCAAGTACAAGCTTAAGTAATCATTCATACAACTTGATTTTCTGTTGGAATGAGCTGTGAGTTAACTAGTAAAGATGTACTCCAGAATCTACCATCTAAAACAAAGTCTACTAATTAAAGTAGTTTTTTTAAAAAATGATGAATTCTTAAGCATTTCTATACAAAAAGAGAGCATTATGCCACCAAATACATTTTACTTGTTTAAAAGATCTAGTTTTGTAGATCTTAAAAAGCAAGTATTAGTAGAACATTTATGTCAAAGAATGAAACTCCAAACTCACTGCAAGGAAAAATATAATAAAGGTGATACTAGTACTATCTATTTATTCTGGCCAGTTAGGAATAAATGTTCTACAAATAACTTAAATGTCTGGGCCCCAGCCTGTTCTGAAACTTCAGATATTTGAAAATCAAACCAGAGGAGAAAATGTCAGTTTGGAATTCTGTTGTGCGGCTGATGTCACTTTTTATTTCTTCATAAAACCAGCTACTGCAGAATAGTAAGGCTACTGCAGAATAGTGAAGGAGTCGCATTTATCATACATTCTGGAATTTTCTATTATGTTTAGAAAACAAGCATTCTAAAACCTACCTGTCTGGAAACTCAAATGCTTTGAAAATCTATTGCTATAGAGAATGATAAATGACTAGAGTTAAGTTTTGCACATACGGCCGGATAAAAGTTTATCTTCAGGGCATGAGTAGCTGCCAACAATCTGTCCAAAGTACTTTAATCTGTTTCTCTACTTCAGTTCCTATTCTGTTTTTAGCATTTGATTTAATTCAGGCTTGAAATGTTTTGGTATCTGCTTTTAGCCACTGAGTAATAGTGATTTGATGTGACTGGCTACTTGTTTAAGGTATAGTCAGATAGTATGAATGTTATGTGGTGGAAGGAGGTGGTCTCAGCAGGCAGTAGGCTCCCAATAGTATTATACTCTCTCTATTAAAACTGTAAAATTACACAGTAAAATATTATTAAAAAACATGATAATACATATAATCCCCTAATTATTTTATTTTATTTTCTGTGCATACTTGTCTGACTAGTGCAATACATGTGTTTCATTAGATTTGCAGCAAAATAAGCATTAACAAAGAAATATTTTTTTTTCTGTA
>VZTN01000227.1:857-18737 GCA_013400515.1 Erpornis zantholeuca
TAGACAATTATTTCTCTTCCTTTTCAGATTTTGATCAGATGAAAACCTATTTTACCAGACAATTGATTTTAGGCCTTGTTTTTAAAATGCAGGCAAAATACAGTTTCTCATATCAAAATGGACCTTGGGATTTCTTATAGCTTGGAAGCCATAACTAATCTTTTTTTTCCTTTCTGCTCCAAGTACTTTTGAATTAGTAGACCAAATCAAATGATGTTTTAGTCAGACTGTCTGAATACAGTGGCAACAAAAGACTAATGCACATCTTCATATTTTAATGACTTTGTCTGATTTTTAAGCAGCCCAAGTGACCATGGTGGTAAGAAATTACTGTGATTTATGCGACCAGAACTAAAAGTCAAGAAGAGATGAAAATGAACCTAATGTAATTTACCAGACTCTTAAAAACGAGACCCACATCAGAAAAAACACTTTAATAGCAACAAGACCACTTGCTTATGTAAGTGTAATTTTAAAATACTATAACTATTCTTTTCTAAAGAAGTATAAAAATAAGTATCTGAAAATTATTTGTCCACATTCAGTTGTACACACTGTACAGATCATGAAGTGGATGGTCATGTGGAATGGGTCAGGAAAAATGGCAAAGGGTTTTCTTACACTTGATTAATACATTTTAAGATGACTTTTAAATTAATTAACAATCTGTGAAATTTGAGGAGTTGAAAACCTGAGTTAAATTTTAAGACTTAAATTTCCAACTAAAGCAATAAAAAAATAATGCATGTTTAAGTTAGTTTAAAAAATTTCTTACTGAAAGAAGTCAAGTAATAGAATAGTAGAATGATGCATGTACTGGCTGAATAGTTAACGATACCAATTCAATGCATTGTCCTTGTACTCCCAGTAGATGGCAGGTATAGTACTCCAAACTTTTTAAGAGTCATAAAACTCTTACACTTTTTTGAACAATAATATGCTATTATCGGGAAACTTTACTTGTAATACAGCCCTTTCTGTATGCATATATTTTTACATTTAATTTCGTTATGGAACATATGCCAAAATGAAAATAAATGTTTAATGCAAACACCCTGTTTTGTACTGAAAGTACTGAAAAGTACTGAAAACAAATGATAAATTACAAAAAATAGAAAGAACACACTAAACAACTTGCACAGAGAACTAGAATGCACAGTGAATAATATTCACAATAAAATAAAAGCCAAAACTGGCAAACTTAAAATATGAACTTAAAATAAAAAAAACCTTCATATTTATTTCTCTTTTTCTTAAATTTGCCTCTTTTTAAAGCAATGGTTGTATCTTTTTCCATAAAGGAATTTTCAATTTTCTGTTTTGTGTCACTGAAAAATTAAGAACCATGTTATGACAGTCAAGCATTTATAAATTCAGCGATTCAAGCAGTAATGTTTTTGGTTAAACCGAGATAACATACACAAGAAATGACAATTTTTTTTACTGCAAGATTGAGTTTTAAAATCCTACTTGAAGCAGAGAGGTTCTACTCTCTCAGAGCACAGAACAGCTAATATTCAGTTACAGATTAGGGACAAAACCTTTAATTTTCTTTCCATTGTTCAGTATGTGACTCCATGCCTTGCTCATTGCACACTGCTACAATTTCAAACCACTCTGAATGTTTTATGTGCTATTTGCTTTAATAGTGTCACAAATGCCACTTTTTCTTGACCAGGTTTTGGTTAGTTGACTTTCTGACATCATCTCTGTTTTAGAAAAGGGGAAACAGATGCTCTGGAATTAAGGTCAAAAATATTTGCAAATGTTCACTGTATTGTCTAATGGATTTTGCTAGTTGTGGTACATGTCAAGCATTATAATAGTACAAATAGATTATAACGATTTTTTTTTTTTTTTCAGTTATGAGTGCAAGTTGAGTGCAAACAAAGATAATTGCACACATAGTGAGAATTTCTGAGATGGATGGTTTAAAGGAAAAGACTAACATCACACACTAACTGCCATTAAAATCATCATCTAAATACTATTTTTCAGGCAGGTTTCCCCATTATCACAACGAAACTATACCTTGTGTTCTTTCTATTCCATGCCTCATTCCATCCCATTCTCCAAAAGAGAACAGCACCTACTTTCTTGTTGTTTTTCGTAGTTTTCCACTGTTTGGTCACGCAGAACTGAAAGGAGGAGTGGAGTAATCCCAGCAATAGGTTTACTGTCATTGGTTTCTCATCTCAAACTCACTATGTGAATATTAATTATGCTGCCTATTTCCTGTCTTGGACTTGATGTCCCCCAGCCACCTCTCCTTAAATTTCAGTCCGTTTATCTTTGTACTTAGTTCTGTCCTCTTCTGTCCTCTAACCAATACTGCTTTTCCTTTATGTTTTCTTTCCATCCAACCTTCTCCTTGACTCCTACATCCAACTATCTGCCAGACTATTTCACTTCTTCTTCCTCCACATTCCATGTCAGGCCAAATCATCTTTAGTCCTTATCCCTCCTCCAAAATCCCCTGAAACCAATATACTGGTATCTTGTTTCAATCTTTCTATGTAATCAATTTTGGCTTTGATTTTGAGTTTGTTTTCATTTTGGCAATTCATTGCCCATCTTCAACATTCTACAGTTTAGACACCTGAGTCCTTTCTCCTGCCTTTACTGTTTCTTCTGGACTTAGGAGCTCTGAGTCCCTTCGCTCCAGTTCTAAGACGACAGACTTGAATGACATGCTTTGCTTGTTTCTGTTGCCTGAAAATCACAAAACAAGGCATTACACCATATCATGAAATAAACCAGTAAGAGATGATCATGAACACATCAGCTCCTGTTATGCTCTTCAGTAAACTGCCTAATATTGACTCTCTCCCTAAATGAAGAAGTTCATGCAAGGAAACCTGGCTTTTGTTATGTACTCTAAAGTTTGCCTACTCAGACCCATGGTGAAGATGGCAAAACTCCAATCTTGTCAGTAATAAGAGGTGTGAGAGACATAAGCAGTGATGGAATCAACATTGAACATTATGAAACATCTAGTGAGCATGTACAAAGTGACATTCCCTAAAAGCCTGTTACTTGAACAATTTTCCTATTTAAAAGGAATTGGAAGATTTTTTTATGAATAAAATGCTGCCAAATCTCCTTTTCTGCTTATAAATATGTGAGTTGCAAAGTCTTTCATGGAAAAGATCAGGAAAGGTTTTTCCTTGGCTTCATTCTTGGAAACCATGCAATTAATCTTGGCTAATTACAAAATAAAACAAAATAAATTCTCACACAGGTGCCAACCAGGAAAGACTTCAGTGAAATGAATAAATTAAATAAAGTTCTATGACACAGATAATAGAAAAGTAACCTTAGTAAAAAGTAGAAAACTAACAACAGGTTAGTTGAAAACTGTCAACCAGGTCTGCATTTAATATGTGTTCATAGAAAGCACAAGGTAGCAAAAACTTACAGAAAAAACACTTCTCATACCTCTCCCAGTGTTTCACCTGCACTCTGCCTATTTCCTGCCTTGGCCATTGCACTGAGGTCATAACTTGGATCACAAGAGTTGTTTTGATTTGAGTAGGAGAGTGATTTCTAGTGAAGACAGTTATGACTTTAATGCAACCTTATTTATTTATCAAGAGAACAAAACTTTTTCTTTTGCACTAGGGACTTACAATCTTTGTCTAGGCTGCCTTGCCCCAGTTAACAATCAGAACAAAAAGCTGCTTCCAAGCTTGGGATCCTGTAGGATTTCATTTTTTGCGATACATTTTGCTTTCCCCTCACACACATAGACATGCAATATAATCACTTAATTAATCCACCTTCAGATACCTTTTTAAAAAAATGAGAGCTTTCCTCTAACTATAAATACAATAAAAAATATAGATACCAATTATACATCCACTGCAACTGCTTAAGTCCTCACACAGTAGCCACTTCTACAAGAATGTGAAACCAATACTAGCTTGTTAAAAGTGGAACTTCCTTAGCCAAAAAAAATTGAGTTTGCAAATAGATTGAAAAATTCTAGCTAATCAGTTTTTATTTAAATGGGTTACTGTATATTTGTGTTACATACATACAGGCTATGCAACCAACAAAAGGACACCACTCAAATGTGAAACGGACAATTTTATTTTTTGATAATAAAAATGCTCAGTGATGAGGAAAGGACATGATTTTTCATTAGAATTAAGTAGCAGTTAATTAACCTCAGCCATCTTCCATATTTTTGATCACTTGACTTCACTTGGGAAAAATAATCTCTACCTGAAAATACAGAAAAAAAGGTGAGCAATGAAAGAACAAAAGACTTCAGAAAGTAGGCCAAAACAAACAATGTTCACTACCTAATAATATTGCAAGACTTTGTCAGCCTGATTCAGTCCAGAGCCTTGAATCTATTCCCTGTGAACATATTACTGTTAAAAAAAGAGAGAATGGAGCTTTAACATGGCACTCCGTAGTCAGTTTATTTCACAAGTGTTGAAGGCTAGTTGAGAAAGTGGAAAATTTTTGAAGATCTTGTCACATGCTCTAAATATGTCAAACAGATCTAGAACTAAAGCTTTGAATGCGTATTTAGGGATAACACTATACAACAATAACTTTTTTTTTTTTACACTCATCTTGCAGCATGGTAGCAGTGAATGTACCCTGAATGCTTTCCTTTGTCTGATTATGAACTGCAAAGTATTTCTGAGGAACTAATTTCCATCACGTTTTTATTCTTTTTCATATCGCCACACAGCAGGACCACAACACGGAAAATGGAAAAATTCTCCTGTAATGGAAATCTTTAATATGGCACTAGTATATAAAGCAGTAAGCCCCAAAGAAGATGCAGAGTACCACATGACAAAGACTAACACAAAAGAAAACAGGAATATCTGAAATCAAATCAATTTATAAAATATCCAGCGCACTTCAATATAAATATACTGCTATGTAAATTTTCAGTAAATATCATGAGATTTTAAAATTCCTGAAAATTGAAAAAAAACCCTCACTCAACAATGAAAGAAACCAGAAATTACCTTGTTTGTGTAGTTTCAATAAACTGCAATGGGATACTGCTCAGTGTTACTAGCAATCTAGGGATAAAAAACCCCCAAATAACAACAACCTCCACAAAAACAGATGCAAAAGCCAAAAACTCAAATAACCCACAAATCATGGTTGTCAGTATTTTGAGTCCTTTTACTGAAAAACTGCACTAAGAGTTGTACTACCTTCTTTCCCCTGAAATATTGAGTTCAGTCTTTTGTCACCTGTTCTGTCAGCAGAGCATAATAAAGCTGTTTTTTTCCTCACTAAACAAGATCTTTAACTGAAACACTACAAGCTGCTACACACGTGTAGGGGAAATGGGCCTGGCCTAATCATTTTCCCTCCTTGTTCAGTGACAAATGCAGCAGAGTATCACTACCTCTAGAAGCTCTGCCCAGACAGAGCTGTAAAGCAGCCCAGGGTTTCTTGTTTACATGTAGATGTCAAAAACAAGTTTCCTGTTCTCCAGAGGTTTAGGCCAAAAATCTAATCACAAACACATGCGTGGAAGTGGTAGCCATCAGTATTAGGAAATTAGGTCATTGAATTATGAGGAAAAAAGGTTCTGAAGTAGACATTTACTGGAATTTTCAAAATCTTTATTTGAAAAACAGCAGTGAGCTCTCTCTCAAAATGAGAGTGTGACCAGACTAACAAGGCCATTTTGAAAAATTTAAAAAGTTTTTTAAAAAGCATGTATGCTGGCACAAATTCCCCACACAATGACAGCAGAATACAGGACTGGAGAACATATTTTTTCAGTGTTCCTGTATAGACAACGGAGAGAGACAAGAAGCCCCAGAGGGTGAATCAGTTTGTAAAAAAAGTGTCCCTCTCACCACTGACTATATAAGGCACCTAAAATAATTCACTTGTAGGAGCCTTTGCTAAGTGCATTGAGAAACATGGTATTAATCTGAACTACTGGACAAATGGATCTCTAATTAGATGAGTTAAAGAAGTTAAAGGGGAAGGACATAAAATTCTTCAGTAGTAGTGTAGACCAGATACAGGATTTTGGATAACTTCTCAATAGCACTGGAACAGAGAAGGACCACTGAAGGAAAAAAACCAAATACAAACTAACTTAATGTGCACGACCTTAGAGATCTGTTCTTATTAATTCAGTAGTCTCTGAAGTCACTGTTAAACTTTTCCAGAACAGAGATGCTTTTAAGAGGGAGTAATGAGAAATAATAATTTTCTTGATATTACAAAGATTGAAATTTTATACATGAGCAACAAATGAGGACAAATACTCTCACTGCTGAAAGGTTTCAATGTTTTTATCATATGAGAGAAAGACAACAGAATGAAAACAACAGTTATTTGAAGGGTGGGGTGAGCTGACTCTAGCTAGACACCAGGTGCCCACCAAAGCTTCTCTATCAATTCCCTCCTCAGCTGCACAGGAGGAGAGAATATAATGGGAGGCTTGAGAATCAAGGTAAGGACCGTGAGACACAGTTACCATCACAGGCAAAACAGAGTTGACTTGGGGAAATTAGTGCCTATTTTGGCCACATCCACCTGTTTCAGTGTGGGGTCCTCCATGATCAACAGATAGATTTCTACTCACTGTGGACCCCCATGGCCTGCAGGGGCACAGCGTGACTCACCATGGTCTTCACCATGGGCTGCAGGGGAGTCTCTGGAGCACCTTCTCCCTCTCCTGCACTCATCTGGGTGTCTGCAGAGTTCCTCTCATATATTCTCACTCCTCTTATAATTTCTGCTGATGGTGTGTGGGTGTTGCCTCCCCTTCTTAACTGTATTACCCCAGAGGTGCTTCCACATTCCCTGCTGGGCTTGGCCTTGGCCAGCTCCGGCTCTGTCTTGGAGCTGGCTGGCATCTGCTCCTCTACGAGCTTCCCACACAAGCAACACCTGTAGACCCCTCAGTACTAAAACCTTGCCACACAAACCCAATACGAAGGGATGAGGTTACAATCACCACAGATGATCCTGGCCATGCGTTTATTCTTTGACAATAGAAAGCCTATTTTCCTTAATCATCTCATCACCATGGATTTCGCTATGAAACACAGATTGGCTTAACTGTTTCTTCAGTACTGAGTAGCACTCCTCTAACTTAGGGAAGGGATCCTCTTAAGAAGTCTTGGAGCTAGTGAAAGAGAAAATAATAGTCTTAATTTTGACTTAATTGCTTGCAAACTAGACTCAATGAAATTATTTCTCTTCTTATATTAAAGTGCAGTAAATTGTCTGTAGGTCATAGTATTCTGACATAAATGTGGAATATGCATGTTTTGCACATAAACCAACCTATTAAATTTGTCTTCACCTCGTTGTTACTAATTAAATTTTCAAAATTCCAGGATAACTATATCCAGCTGCCATGCCTTGTCTTACATTAAGGCAATTCTTGCCATGAAGCATGTTAACAAATTTTCCTGTGTCTATTATAGAATCTCAAGTGTCACAGGTTGGCATGTGATATAGTTGAATAGGTGCTTCAGTCCACATGTTTCAATGCTGGTTTTTCTATTATGCTTCAGAACTGGGCCACATCACAATTTGTATCTTCTGTTTTGATCAGGGTATAATCAAAAAGAATTAAAAATATCTCTGCTCTTTTAGTTAAAAATGGAATGTAAAAATGATATGAGTGAGTGTTGCAAAACAGATGATTGATATGCCTTCATTAGAATATTTTTTTGTTTCTTACCACCATTTCCCCCAAGGCAGAATAATACCAGTATTACGGAGATTTTTGATGCAAAGCAACAAATGTACTAACCTTTGATCAGAAAATATGGTGGTTCCTAATTTTATTCACTACATCTACAGTTCAATTCCCTGCAAACAAAGTGGTGAATTTACAGAACTGCCAGACAAATGCTACCCTGAGTAGGCTTTTCTTTGCAATATGTAGATTTGAATTAGAAAGGTCACCTGCATTCAGAAAGAATGCTTAGAACTTTTGAAATCTTTAGTATCAAAAGTAAAAGTTTACAATATACATAAACACAGACTCTCATATGAGAAGAAACATGTTGGTATAAAAGCTACAGTTTTCAAGTGTATAATGTTTACAAGATCTCAAAGAACTATGAAATTATTTTCTTTTCCTTCGCAGAAAGATATTTGTCTGTGGAAATATCTTTAAGTAGACTACAGTTAAGTCTAGTCTATTCTTCAGCCAAGATCACCTAATGATTCTTTTCAAACTACTTTTTAAACATCTGTTTATCATGAACAGACATTAAAATTTGCTACATATACTTCTAGTGTAAGTGTGATACCTAAGATAATAACTGGGTGAATTTATTCTAAGTTATATTACATGCAACTGTGATTATTGAAGTTTATTTATCCTCTATGAATATTTTTGTCATTAAAAACACATTACTGCGGAAAAAGAACAGAATAGATATGCATATCAATGAAAATTTAAAGTTTAAAATAAATTTAAGAAATATTTTTGAAATCCCTGTCTAATATTTATGTAGAGCTTTCAGCACAGTGATACTTAAAAAGACAATACAGTTCTACAGACCCAGCTAAAACTTTGAAACTACATTTTCAAAATGGCAATAAAACCCTGTCTCTCTTCTGCAAATAACAGTCTGTTGGATAATATTCATGAACATCATGTGATCTCTATCCCTCCAAACATTTGTTATTGTATTCCTGAAAGGAATAAGGGAAGTGGTCTCAGACTTTTGCAATGAAACACTTCTGTGACAACAGCTGAACTTTATCCTGGACAGAATAAACTTTTGACAAAGAGCTCTGGCGGAAATGTTGAACATCTATCTTCATGAACAGTATACAGGATAAATAATCCAAGTGATACTATTACAAGAAGCACTTTGTGAGTGTTAACTAGAGAATTCAGAGCTTAATCCAGTTTCTCAGCATACATTCAACATAAAGATTTAATTTAATCTAGTGTTATAGATGAAAATTTAAATATGTCAGACTCAGGAAATAAAAAATTGAGGTTCTCACTGCCATTGGCATTGAGCCTCTTTGCAGAGGCATTGAATTTTATTAGATTAATGCTGTAAGGATATACTGCTGGCTACAATGCAGTTAAGTGACAGGTGCTGTGAAAAACATAAAATTCAAGTTCCCAGCTTCCCCACACTTTTCATATCCTCTTGAATTAACATAAATATTTGTAATTGATATAATATATGGCATTCCACACTGAATTATTTTGGCTTTTGGAAAAACAGATAATTTTTCATTGGAAAGTACCTATGTAATCTACCAACTACTGACTCAGTTTAATGAGGTGCTGTATATTAAATGTACTTCATATCTTTATATTAATAGCTGATATTTTCAGTTCCTGTTTTGTATGGTTTGTCTATTGCAAAATGCCTAAAAAGGTAAAGTATTCTAAACTTTAATTGAAACCCCTGAAGAGGGGGCATTTGTGTTGATTGAAACAAGAAAAAAGTGTTTTCTGATAATTTGCTTCTCTCTTTTTCCTTCAAGGTCCCTCGAGTTTCCATGAGAGCTTTATACCTGTATGCTTTATATTTGCTTACTTTGAGATACCATGTTGCTGGTTGAGGGCTCACAATTTATGAAACTTAACTGAATGTATTTAAGTATTGTGGTGAAGGAACCTGATGATGAGATGAGATGAGATGTTTCTCATCTGATGATGAGAAACAGCTGCAAGGGTCTACAGTGCACAAAGATCCATCACCCTAATATTAAAGATGTGAGTCACTGAAAAAATACAATTAACTATTTCCTAAACCACATCACCTGAGATTAGGTCAAAGTAATACAGGCCAGCTGTTTCGTGATCCCCTGACCCCAAATGTCATTACTGCAATTGATATGGACCAGCCAAACCGGACCACCTAGAATCTTAATGAACCAAGCTTTAGACAAATGCCTGTTCTTTGCTACGTCTGTGAGGACTTTCACATCTCATTGTCTTAAAGAAGGAAGATACAGAGTTACCTAAAACTATTACTACATCAGGTTTATTATAAAGCTCCAACTTGTGACACGTTTATGCAGACATTTATAAAGAACTCTCTGCAGTGCTGTGTGCTCGAGTCTGAACGGAAAGCAGCAGCTGAATTTTTGCCCCAACACACACACATGTATGGACAGTCTCCTCAGAGGAGAGCATTTTCTTTCTTTCTAGGCAGGTGGGGGGCAAGTGGTTATTGAGTTAATTTGGTATTGGTCATATCTAAGTTCAATTCCCTGCTCTATTACTGAACAATGCGGTCCATAATTTATGAGAAATTGTCTCAGCTGTAAAGCACAGTGCACTAGTATGAAATTCAGCTTTAAATATATTAATTTGTGTCTCTGTAGCTGGCTAACTGCAAAAGTATAACTCTTACATGTATACTATGTTTAAAACAAGACTGCATAGCTTTGTTTTCACAAAGTATTGTGAATTAAAAATCTGCTTCTTTCCATGGCACTCAATATGGAAATAATAGTCTTGCTCTGTTTTGCAAAGCTGGAGTAAAAATATACTTCAAAACCGGTGGTGCATTCACATGGCATAGGATGAACACATAGAGCTCATATTTGAAAGATATCCACATACAAATCTGTTGACTTTCTTTGTGGAACTCCATGGGGAAAAAAGAAAAAATGTGACTTATTTCTATGTTTGATTTCCACGTGCAGTGGTTTTTTAATGTTATTTTTTTCCCTAAAAAATCCTTTATTCTGGATAATATAAACCATGATCAAGATCAGATTAATTATGTATTTTTTAATATTCTTCTATACTTCTGTTAAATTTCACGTGGCTACGTTCTTTTATATCCCCCCAGAACATTCTAATCAAGTTACTTTTATGACTCTCTTCACATGCATCATCATGTCAAGATCCATTAAATTTAAGCATAATCAAACACAGTCAGAAATCTGTTTGAAATGTCTTTCTACTCCATTTTATGATTTCCTTGTTTATATAACCCAGGGTGACAATGCTGCAGCATTGTGTAGAGCTTCATGTTGAGACGTTTGTCTATTATGACAGGGAAAAACACGCTTTTTTCTCCCTGTCATTAAGCCTAAACTATGGTTTAAATGAAAGAGCCTTTTATCACTTGAAGAGGTTCACCAACTAACTCTTCTCTACATGTAGTTGTTATTTTTATGTTGGAGTAAGATACAAGAACAGAGGTTTTGCTTCCTGCACATATTTAGTTCTATGAGGTTATCCTAAATAAACATGTGATGCAATTGGTGTAGGAGTGAACTTACAAGGCTTGTATGGACCAACTTTTAGCATTCATACATACGTAGTGTCTTTACCAGTCTTTTATTAGTTGAAAATCAAAATGAAATGAAATGTTTCTTAGTTTGAACCCCAAACTGAATAGCCACGATAAGGTAAAGTTAACAATGCAAGGCAGTGGCTGTAAATAAAGGGAAAATATAGTTTTATTTATCTTAGAACAGAGTCTGCTCAACTGTTAGGTCAAATTTTTAAATCTGAACATTCTCAAGTAAGAAAGTATGATGTACAACTGTAGTATTCTTTGCAATAAATTTCTATTCTGTGAATCTTCTCTCTTTCCATTTTTACTTTCGTCTCTTCTATAGGTTCCTTGTGATCCCCCACATCATTCCATTCCTTCATCCTCTCTCCTCCTGTGTAAAATACTAGGTTCCCCCCTAATGCTATTTTTGGCTCTGGCTTTTCAGTGTCACGCAGTGCAACCAAAGCAGCAGCAGTAACTAACATCAATAAATATTAAAAGATCAATGATAATTTAGGTAAGAAATCTATTGATTCCTTGCTCCTATAGGCAGTCTCTCTTAACTCATTAAATCATTACAAGTCAGGAAACTTGCACTTAAGAATACAGGAGCAGTGTTTATTGATTGTCTTATAACTTGTCTCAACAATCCCACCTGTTTTACCTGGACCTGTGTGTGGTCTTACTATTCATGCAACAATCATTAAATAATTTTGGTTAACCACAATTTAATTTATTCAAATTACATTGGATAAAAAATGATGTTGTAAATATATAACTATCAAATAAAAATATCAAACCACATAAAAGTAGGTTAAAACCAGTCATAGAGGGACTAATAGACCTGGCAAGCTCAGTTAGCACATTTTTAAATATCAGAGCAGAAAGGCAATAATCACTTCAGACATATATATCAGTTAGATAAATTTCTAGCTCAATTTTAAAACTGCTTGTAAACCTGTGTCCTTTCTGTACTATCAGACATTGCTTAGCTCACAAACAAGACACTGTTACCCTTACTTTCTCTTGGCCACTCTGCTTGTTCTCTGGCTCCATAAGCTTTGGACACAACTGGATGGATTGTTGATGGATAGTTAACAGACTCTTTCTTCAGGCTGTATCCACTCACAGAAATACTATAACAATGACACCTATTCCTACAGGTCAAAATCATGGATCAATTACCACAATTACCACACATATCTGATTCTGCAGCAGCAGTACTTTCATTCCCAGGACCTGATGAAGGTCCCTTTTGAACTGATGAAGAAATTCAATGATAATGACAAGGAGACCTGGTCAGTAGCCACAAAAATATTAGTGTTAAGTAACAGTATAATACCCTCCTGATGTGTAAAAAACAAAGTTTGTAAGTTGGTTATGTTCATATGTATTAATTAGTGAATAACACCTCAAGAAATTTGCTATAATAATAAAAACCCCCTAAAATAACTGTATAATTAATTTTCAGTAGCACACATATTTTACTAATGGGATTATCAATCTAGTTTTAAGAAAATTACCAAAATGCAGCAAACACACTAGCTGCTTATTGAAAAACATGCCCAGCTAAAAAGTGAAAATCATGCAATAATTTCTGAAGAGGAAATATACTATTAGAAAGTATATAGCTCTTGGACCCATAAATTTCAGGTCACTGTAGAATTAAGACAGTGCCATTCAGGACTGTCTAGTGAAATGGGAGTATATAAGGGATAAAAAAACCCTGTCATTCACACAGGATACTCTATTCAGAAATCACCTAAGAAGTAGCATTAAGAAATTGCTGAATTAAATCTGTGCTGTGTCTTCCTTTAGGCATGATGACTACCTCACTTCAGTACCCCCAGAAAGGGAAGAGTGTCTCAGCAGGTTTTAGCAGCAATGACCATCTTGTTGCAGGCATACTGTGCTCCTAAGAACCAGAGAGCCAGTGAGGATGATTTGTGCAAATACGCACAAACAGTGCCAAGATACTCACGCTTATCTGAATGTATCAGTTATTCTATCATCAAGCCATAACAAACATCCTCAGTGCATACTTTGGGATAAACAGAGCCTGCCCTGTTCCTGAATTTTTCAAGTATAGTGAGGTCAGTTTGGTCCACAGAGAATAAAGAAAAACAAAAAACCTTTTCCCTCTCAAAGCAGCACACTTTTTGTTCAAAGAAACAGAGTATGCAGATATTGGGCATAAAAATGTTTTATCCTGCAATATTTCAGATTCTGTTTTAATGTTATCTATCTTGTATGTCCATGATCAGTTTGCCCGGTGATAGGCTTCCATTATCAGCAAACAGTTTTGCCAGCCTGAACTTAACTTCCATCTCCAAGATATAAAGAGTCAAAAAAGTCAGACTTTTTTTGTGGTCCATTTATAAAAAATACTACATTGACTTGTATCAGATTTTTAAACTTGAATTTTAAATTATTAAGCTTACTGGTTTTAGATGTTTTGTCCTAATTATCTACATTTAGTAGAAAGTCATGGAAGATAATACTCCTTTCCTTTTAGAAATGACGAAGCATTTTCAACAACTGGAAACATTCTTTTTAAAAAACCAACAAAACCAAAACAACAAACAAAAAATTTGGGAGATTTACTGACAATATTCACAACAACCATTTAGATCTTGAAATATCATCATTTTCTCACGGACATAAGTAGCTTATTGGGAAATCCCTAATCAGTTGTACAGCTAACATCTGCTTCTTCTCTCCAAATAAATACCCAGGAGCTTATCTGTGAAACTATGCTGTCAGTATTTCAGATATCAGCTTCATTTAACTTATCAGTTCAGCCCTAACACAATACCAGTCCCAGATTCAGTGATATTTGCATTTCCCACTCTAATATCGTTTTACTTCTATCACAATCTACACATTTCTTCCCAAATTTCATTCCATTGTTTTACCAGTCAGTTTTACTTTTTTTTCCTTAACTAACTAGTTTTCAATGCTTTTCTTGTGTTTCAGGAGAGAAATTACAGGAGCAGGCAGTCTACTTTTTCAGCATCTGAAAACTGCAGAAAGAAAAAAGGTTTTCGCTTTTGTAGACCTGTCTTTAATAAAGCACATTTTGCTGCTTAGTAAAAATGCAAAAAACACTGTAGTCAGTTGACTAGAAAGAGTAGTAAGAGGATAGTAGAAAGAGGATATGTTAACTTATTCTTGACATAAACAGATGTGGCTGAATGTTCAAGGTTAAAATCTAAGTCTATATAAAGAATTTGTAAACCACCTCTAGACATGAGAGCTACTCCTTGTAAAATTTGAGGTTTCTGCTCTAGCATAGAGGTGTATGAGTATATTGAGAATGTGTAAGATGGGGGAAACTGAAAAATTTTAGTGTCAGAATGCAAAAATGGGTATTGGCCTGATTCAGCAACAAAGTGTCTTTGCTGACTTTAACATTTGATCTGTTGCATGTTGAAGAGATAATTTTTCAAGAATAAAAAATTGTTATCTTCAGCAGTGGCTTGGAAAGTAAACTCTTCCACAGGCTTCTGCTCTGTGTTGAACTGCTTATGGAGTCCAACAGAAGTGCACATGTGAAAGTGACTTAAGGCAAAAAGGATTTATGCCAAATCACTTTCTTCCTAGATAGATAATGCTTTCCTTCTGAGGAAAGATATATTACTTACAAGGGAGAAAGAAAAAATTCTGTCTTTACATCTTTGAATTCCTGTGGTCTGTCTTTTCGGGATCTCATTAGGAACACAACAAACAGCTGAAGGCAGATATCTTCCACTCTTACCTTGGGAAACCAAACAAGTTACCACAGTACTGAGCCCAAAAAGCTTGCGAGTAAACACTCACTCTAAACTTGCAAACATCAGAAAAGGTTACCTGTCACTTTCACGGCTTATTCATTCTAATGACTACTTATTTTCACAGTTAAAATTTGAACTTTATTTTCAGTCTCGCTTTCAATCCAGTTTCCAGTGACTACTACTTCTTACTCTTTATTTGCTTTTCTTCTATTATTTTCTCCTTGCCAAGATACATTATACTATTGAGCATATTGCCAAGCAACCTATTTTTCAAAATAGTGATCACAGAATGAGATACAATATTCTACTGTCTGCCTCACAAAACCAAGAGTAAACATCTTTTAGTAATCACCTGAGTTCTACTCTCTCTTTGTAAACATACAGGAGCTAAATTTTAGGTCAACAACTTTAACCTAGAAACTACCACCATCTAGGTCAAAGAAACTGACTTACAGAATATTCTCCATTAATTAGGCATATTCTGCATTAGTCTTTGCTTGCTGTTTGTTTGTTTGTTTTTTAATTAAAACATGTGCCATAAAATTGCTTCTGTTGAAAAGATTAAAGGACCAGTTACATCACAGATAGAGAAAAGCAGAAAGGAATAAAAACTTTATGCAGGGGATGTTACTCACTCCTGATGAATTCCATCTGTACATTGTACAGAATTCCTTCTGTATGATGCAGAAAGCTGAAAGAACAGAAGATCAGAGGTTCAGAAACACAACAAAGTGGAGGGTCAACTATAAAATGCATGAGAACATAAAAGGACCACTATTCACCCTTCGTAGTCTGGCAATGTAGAGCAATTAGAAGTAACATTACAGCAACTGTACCTTGAGGGCAGCTTGGAGATGCTTTCATAATGTGATGTTACAGTGACATCCTCTGCTGACTGCCCTCTTCCTGTACATAGCTAGATGCATAAACTGTGTAGCTGTGTGTAACAAACTCATTTTCCCCCTGCAAGTTCGAGGTGGCAGTTCATGTACTGCTAAATTGATCTGTACAGGTGCAGTGAAACCTAAACTTCCAGTGGTTTTTCCACCCATGCATGTACAGATTAGCAAAGAGACATGCACACTGTATGAAGTCAGATACTGCTGCGAACGATTTTTTCCTTTCCCTGGCATCAGCACAACAATTCCCCAATCTGGAAGGATCATGAAATAGATGACATTTCAGTAAGTACAACAGGCCAGGTTGTACTCAGCATCACATCATGTGGTTCCACTGAATCCTTTTATAAATGGTATTTGTATAAGACTGGCTGACACACCGCAGAAGAAATCCTGGCCTCATCTATTCTGATTAGAAAGGTGTATTCAACACAGCTGTCACACTTAACAAACAACTCAGCAACCTACAACTCTAAAAAGATACTGTAACCTTTCTTTCTGAAGAAAAAGTTGTGTCTGTACTGAGGAGGTGGAGCTGCAGGTAAGTGATGTCATATGAGATCTATCACTTGATTTCACATACATGAGAAAATGAAGGACATGTAATTCTCAATATTACTGCTACCTCTGCTCTGGTTATCTGATGAATTGCAAAAGAGCTGTGTCATGAATGAATAGTTTAGGCTGCTTGAAGAATTGCCATCAAACACATCAGCAAAAGTAGGTTTGATATGAATCCGAAAAACTTTAAGTTTAGTCTTTACAGCTTTAAGTCTGATGGCAAAGTTCACTCTATTACTTACTATATGAATTAAACATACAAAGGAAAATCGATTTAGACTTGAGCTAATACAAAGACACAAAAGTGTAAGGGTGATCCTCCTGTTGAGTGCTTTAGGTATTCTTTTATATCCTTTAAGATATGAGCCATTGACCATGTCTGAATCAAATATTAGAACTAGCCATGCCTAAGTGCTCAACGGGAGTCTAGGAAGAGGGTCCACTCTGAACCTCAGATTCAACAATTAAGCAGGGCTGCAGGATTTTCTAGTATGTTTCTCTAGTATGTTTCTTCTAGTATGTTTATGTTGACTCCTAGTATGGAAAAGCTGGCTAGGCCACGGGATCATGGGAAGCTTGCAGTACTTCCCAGATCGGAAATTAGCTGACAACCGTAAAATGGGTCCTACTAAGACAGGATCAAAATAAAACAACGTTGCAGGTGTAAATTTCGGTCAAAAAACCCAATTTGCAATGAAACAAGTTGTAAATCAGATCAACTACAGAATTTTCAAACACACATGTAGTAGTTATCCCCACAGGTGCCATGTATACCTAGTTTAAGAGTTTTTTCCATTGGTATTTAAAACATTTACAGTTCGCATTTCCACTGCCTCTGCACATCTTCATGAGAAGGTTCTTTAGACTAAATGTTGCCTTGCCATGAGTGCTGCTTGTGCAAACGGGTGGGGCTTGTACTGATCTCAAGAGTTGGGAAGAGTAACTCATCCTGGTTTTGGGTGGCAGAGTGCTCCTCCTTAACACAGATTGTGCCTGAAACTGGAATCTGGTTTAGAGAAGAGATGGGTGCGACCTGTCCCTTGCTTCTTCCCCAAACCCGCGGGGACTGCTGGATGCGGCGGCACGATGATGACCGGAGCGGGCAGAAGAGCCGGAGCCAGACGGGAGCTCCCGCTTCCCTGTCCTCGGGGGCATCTGCCGCCTTGCCAGCAAGGGAAATCCCCGACTTTCCGCAGGCTCTGCCTCCACCTGCCCAACGGGGATCACGGGGGACAAGGAGGCTCTCACCCCTGCCAGCACCGCAACCCGCTGACTGGGCCAGGTGGGGAGACCAGAGCAGGCTCAGCCCAGGTCCGCCACGGGGAAGCAGCCGACCCCGCTACGCTGACTGCTGCCCGGGCCTCCCGTCCGGGCGCGGCCGCCGTTTGGTGGCGGAGCGGCGCGGCGCGGCCCAGC
>VZTN01000242.1:652-16836 GCA_013400515.1 Erpornis zantholeuca
CAGGAGTCTGTGTGTATGTGTGTATGCCCTCTTATCCAGTAAAGCAAACTACTTGTTAAGTCAGGATTTTTTCTGTCTTTGCGTTCAGGTTTCACTTCAACAAAAAATGACTGTTATTTCCGTAAAAAGTCCCTTTTGGGAGAATGGCTACTGCAGAGTTTGGGTTTAACCAGTGAGCCAGAGCACAGACAATAACTCTCTGGGTTCCTCTCTGTTATTCTATCCAACTCATTGGTGTTTCTGCTTTCATCTTACAGCACTGCACTTCACCTCATCCTCCTATCTGAGGTGAAGTAGTTCACCACTACTGTCTTATTTTAATCACTAGCATTGTTTTTATTTTGTTCTGTTTTGCTGTTGATAGTTTTCTTGGTGGACCTCCTGCAATAGTCTTGTTACACTACCAAAAGTTATTTTCTCAGTTAAAGTAATTTAGTCCATGTCTTAGCTGTTTATTCACATTGTTTTGTAAGAAAAGGAAAGTAAATTGATGGTCTTGATTCTCAGTCCGGAAAAGCTCAAATGGAGCTCCAAGCTTGCAGGTAGCTACTTTGAAAATAAATAACAAAAGAAGACAACAATAGAACTCTATAAAAGCTCAGAGTTTTGTTCACATGGATCTAATTATGGGATTGGGATCCAAAAATTATGTGGTCTGAAATGGCCTGAAAAACTTCTTTTCGTCCAGGTAGTTCTTTTTTATTTCGGTTACTTGTGAGAGTCACAGCACTATCACAATGTGTGTGGGAGCTCCAAAGGCTAAATTACATTTTACAAGTGGGCTCACTTGTATAAAGTGCTAAAATGACTTGCCAAAGACCACAGAGGAAGTTTGGGGCAGAAAAAGAACAGAATGTTCATTTCCTACAACCTTGCTCAGTCCTTGAACCACCAGTTCAGCCTTCTGCTTCTCATGTCACCACCGTGATTCACAAGTTGTCCAATCTGCAGTCAAGCTTGAACGTTTTAGTAATTAGAACTGTCCAAGTTTTCTTTGTAAAAGAATAAGTTGAAGTATTGAAACAGACTTGCAAAAAAGGGGCTTTGGTCAACTTTGAACACCACTTGTATTCGCTAATTATTACTAATTATGCAACTGAACCTCCTTAAAATGATTTTTCTGAGAAAGATATTTGGTGAATATCAATACATGTATTTTGGTGGTGGATATTCATAATACATAAATTTTCTGTAACATACTGCAATGTGTGCTCTGCTATAGAAAACTGGGCTTAGAAAAGAAGCAAAATTCCCCATCTAGGATAAACATAAAATCAGTGGGAAAAAAACCACTGCTGATATTGGGGAATGGTATCCTCTCACTTGAAAATTTTTAAATCTGAGTGGATCATTTCACCCATTCTCAGTAAAAACTGAGAAACTCTTTTAGATATTAAGAAATATAAAAATACTGTGATCCTATGTAAGAAATTCTGAGAAAAAAACCAAAATTACAACATTTAATAAATAATTACATAAGACTAATTTGCACTTCTCAAGGATTTAACTTCTTTCTTGTCTTTTAGTTAGATCAAAACAAATTAAACCATTCCATTCAGTTTATGCTGAAGAAATCTCTTCTAAAAGTCATGAGTTAGGAACTTCTGTTGTGAACAGAAGCATTTTTGTCATGTATTTGAAACATCTAACATTGTTTTCTTAAAATAATATTTTTATGTGTTTTAGGATTGCTGTATTTTAAGGGTTTTTATGCTTATCATTAAAGCTTACCTCACTTGTTGGCACTTTTCTTCCCAGTGGAAAACTTTGACATACATATTTATTGCAGTTCACAGTTTTTTATGTTTCATCTGTCACTAAGGTCTCCTTACACAAGTGCAGAAGTATGCAACAATGAAAAATAATGGCAAGAAAACACTTAGACAAACATTTCTAAGGCTGCAAGAGAGTTTGATCTGGCATGAGAGATCTGGCATAAAGGTTCATGTCGTGGGGTTAAAATGGGTTTCTTTTTTTTTTCCCTAAACTCCTTTCCCTTTCTCTCAGTGACAGCATGAAACAACATCTACTAGCAACATAAAATATTATGCCACTGTATCAATGAAATGATGTACACCTGTATTCCAGGAACTGCTTCAACTAAGAAAGAAGCTGCTCTTTCTTTGTGAGACCAAATTTCATCAATACTTTAAAGAATGATACAAATAAGGTAACTAATTATAAAAATAATTGTGCATTTTTTGGTTTACTAAAATGCATCTCTGGCTGAGACAGATCTGTCAAATATGGCTTATGAAATGTCTACAAATTACAGCAATTCTTCACATCCTCACTGAAAGCACTGGTCTAGGGGAAAAAATGGTGCCACTCTACTGAGTGGGAAGACAGATAAGACTGCCTTTGCAGTTTTTCTTTGGGGGAAAAATCAAGGTCACTCACTTTAATGAGCTGTGACAAATAGAGTTTGGGCATGGATTTTAGCTGCACACTGCCTCCTTGCAGCTAGTATAGAGGCTGCCTGGCACCAAGTGAAATGACTTTCTATCTGCTCTTATCTCTTCTTCCACTTTCTAGCACAAAGCCAAGCAAAGTATCTTAAAGCTGCTTAATTTCATCTGCCTGACTAGAAAGAACCAGAAGTATTAAAAGTTAGAAATATTTGAAAGAGCGAGTTAGGAGCAATTATCCTATGCTTTTCATATACTGTCCCTTATTTCATCCCAGACACTACAAGTATTTCTGTGAATAGGCAGATGTTAGCAAGTCAGAATAGCATCAATAGGAAATTTATGAAGAAATCTGAATTGAAAATTGTTGCAATATCTCTGTTGCAATATCTCATGGGAAAGCACTGCAGCAGTGCAAAAATCTTATCTCTGAGACACAGCTCTGCATAGGGGTCTGCTACCATCAATGCTCCCCTCATTCACCATAAAGATCATATCTATTGCCTTACATTCCTTCCTCTTCAAGGAGAAGATAATGAACTTCCCCACAGTAAAATATATAGATGTGAAGGACCAGAAAAAATGGTAGATGGATGAGTGAAGACCTGAAGACTAAGACGAAGCATCCTTTTAATTTTTTTAAAAAAATATATGTATATTTGCAAATTAGTGATTTTTTTTTTGTGATTTTACCACTGTATTATGCTTGATTCCTCTTTTGTGCAAAACCTATTCTAAAAAGAAATTCTTGTCCAAAAATTGGCACAAGCATCTAGGCAGCTAGAAACTCAGAGAGGTACAGTACTGACTTCAGCAGGACTTGTGTGCATAATCACTGTTGTAGAGCTGAGATTAATATTTAGCACTGGAATGGTTAAGAATATACTAGGAATGTATTGCAGTTGAATCTGCCTAAATATGTTTGAATTATTACTGGGTTAGCACAGAAAGCAGGAGGGGTTACTAAAGCATTTCTTACCCTGTTCAAGTTGTTTATCAAGTTCAGCCAAAGTTAAATGTTATGCTCAATGCACTTCAAGTTTTATAGGTGGTATGGGGATACATACACGTAGAGTTCTGCTACTTTCTGCTCATATTCAGCAATTGCTAACCTTCTTTTGCTCATTATCTAAAGCTGGTCTCCATGGGTTGCAACTATTTGGGACACATACATTTAGCAACACCCCTATGTTAATATGGTTCTCCAGAGATCACAGCTGGGACACAGCGTTTCTGTAGCTGCTTATGATTAGATTAAGACTGTTCTCTTTCCAGCCTTTACTTCTTATGTCACTGTAGAACCATGAAGCCTGCTTTTGCAATTAGTGCCCACTTCAATTATGGAAACATCTCAAGGAGATTACGGTTTCTTTTTCTGTGTTGTTTGTTTGTTTTAATTTGTTTTTTTAACATTTATTTGTAATTACTTCTGCTGTCATTAAAAGAATTTTACTGTAAAGATTTTTAAACCACTTATTCCTGGAGGAATTACAAAACAATATGTTCACATCCCCCTTCCCTTGTTCTCTTACTGTGAAGAAGGGAAGTATATTCATCACTGCATTTATACTAGAGGGTACCATTTGCTTAAAGCTGCCATCCAAATTCCTTGCATAACATATTTAATGCACTTCAGATGAAATCTGCTCTGCAACTGTAAACTTACTAAGTACTGCATGTGCCCTGAATCCACTTATTTTAACTGATAAAAAGGGTAAGGAATACCAGATGAACGTCTTTACCCCTGGATACAAAAGGATGTGCTGCCTGAGGAGTCTGCAGTGGAAGACTTTAATTTCCTGCACTGACATTGCTAGATTTCAAAAGGCATGCCCAGTGCCTGAAAGTGGGCTTCCAGGTCAGTACAGATACAGATTGGGAGTCCAGAAAAACTCAGATTCCCTTCACAGGAAACACCCTCTTGTCGGTTTTGGTGCTTGAGTTGCTGTGTCTAGATTTGACCCTCCTCTCCAATGTGCACGATTGTGCATGTATGCACAGTCTTTCCAACTGATCATATTCTTCTGCTTCTGTCAGCGGTACACTGTTTTCTCTCTGTTCATCTGTTCCTGGTTTCTCTTTGCAGTATTCCTCATGGCTGCCTCCAAAAGGCAAAGCCCTTGCCTTGTGATTGGTGTAGTGCAACCAGTTTTCTGTCTCCCAGTCTCGCAGGGTACACCTAAACATCTGCAAGGTGTGCATGTTGTGTCCTGAGTGAAGAAATATACTGAGTGCTTTCGCATGGGGGTCATCTATGCATCCTGGTAGAGGACAAATCAGGTGTAAGGCTATCAGAAACTTCTCTGGTACTAAGTGAATTTATTATTTAGTAAAGAAAACAATCTTGAATTAATATTGCTTAAATGCATTTAGTACTAATGAGGATTCTTCTTAGGTGAAGCTTTTAGTTTCATTCTACTTACTGATGTCCTTGCTAAGATTCTTCAGAAATTAGTTGAGTAGTTGTTTCGCTTTTCTGGAAAAACCTGGAGAAATGCAGTGAAGTTTTGCAGCCTGTCACATTGTGAAAGACTATCAGAATATCAAATGTGAAAAACTAGCTGTGGTTTAACGACTCCACATTCATTAACTATATAGCACAATAACTACCTTGTGCAAGTGTTGGTATCATCTCTTTTGTCCCTGAGATGCAGCTCTGTGGGAGGGAGACCCTGAAATGGAGTCAATGAAGCCCATGAGCATGATAGCAAAGCCAGCTGCTCGGGGTGCAGTGCTCCTGGCAGAGAGAGCAGCCTGACATCCCTCACCCACGCCGCACATACCAGATCAATGGCCCCCAGCTGCTCCACGAGGTCCATAAACAACTGAAGAAAGGCTGAGCTGCTCTCCAGCTCTTCTCGTCTTCCCTTTTTATCACCCAGCTGTGAGTATTCATGCAGACAGTTTTATTGATGTAGAGTTAGTACTGTTTGTGCAGGACAAAGCTCTTCGCATGTCACAGCCTCCTAATGGGTGATACTTTGCATTTAGGGATTTTGGTCAAATTCCTTTCTGTGTTCCTCCCTTCTTTCCTTCCCCCTACTACAGCTTTATGTTTATAACATCCACATTTGAAGAAAAAATAAATTATGACATAATTGCTGAAAACTTGCTTACCTTTAAGGTTTGGTACAGTCATTGCAAGAAATTACATGTAATGTATATAAGGATCTAATTTTTAGTAACATGCCTTTATTTTATAACTTTTGCATGATGTTGACATTTCCTGTGTAATGGATGGATAGAGACATATGGTGCATATAGTGTATATGGTGTATGGCACTGTGCTGAGGGCTTTTTGACACTCTAGCTGACAGCTGATTCTTTAAGTAATAAAACAAAAAGAAACTCTTCATCCCGTCTGTTCTTCTATATACTGGCACTACAAGTGTGCAAATAGTCGTAAGTATTAAATCACTAAAATGGTGCGGGGTGTATTTCTTTGAAGAAGAAATGCACTCCAAAAATTATTGTCAAAAAGTAATTAAAATTTTATCCAATGTAAGACAGGGCTAGTCTCACAGCTGAACTTTGGAGGTGTCGAATTTGTGAATTATATTTATTGGTTTTCCACTGATTTGTCAATGATTTTTATTGGTTTTTTGGTCTTCTCTTTTGATGTAATTTTCATTTTTTATTTAATTCTTCAGTACTGCTGAGCACTTTCTCCGCTGGATTATATCTGAGTAGAGCTCTAAGGAGGGGGCTTGACATAGCAGAAAGGGCTCATAGCTGCTCCTTACACTTCACATGGTGGCCACAGCCTTCAGGATAGGATTTAAGACGTAATGAAAGCTCTGTATTTGCAGTAGATTAAAAACAAATCTTGACCACCCATCAGAGCTACCAGCTCACATGATCCTTACATTGCAGCATTTGTCTGTTTGTGTTTCCTAAAATCCTAACTAATGAACACCTGTGATTGAATGAAAATTTAAAGTCAGAATATAAATTTCTAAACTCCATTTTACCACTACCCATCTATATCTTCTCTGCAACCTCCTAAAATTCACTCCAAGGTTGGAAACTCTGTAATGTGTGAAATGAAAATAGTAATTTAAGAGCAATTTTTCAAAACCCTGCATTAGCTGATAGCAAAAAATTAACATTCTTATAGTTCACATGTTTAGACCTTTCTTATGAACATTTTTATAATCTTAGATTTTAAATATATTATAAAACTGAAAAAAATATGTTCACATTGCACATGGTAATCTAATCCAGTTGATGGTTATCCCATGAAAGAATGAAAGGGTCAATTCAGAGAGGGGTGTAAATGATACTGTTTGTGTCAGTACTGTCAGCTCAGCATTTTAGAACTGGCAGAAGACTAGGTTAACAAGTCATCATAATGATGTTTTATATCATTAACTAAGAAAGCTGATAATTTTAACAAGTGCTATTTTATTCAATTTAATTTATGTTTAATAAATGTTTTTAATATTGTCATAAGTATTGATTTGATATGGACTGGGAAAAAAATTGGAGTTCCTTCAGACTCTGAATTTGCATAGTAGTTGCACTCCATACAGTACTTCACTCCATAGCTACTTTCACTAAAATCACGGAACTTTAGAGGAACTTTTTCCTATCAGTCTCCTAAGTCCTTCACTATTGCAGCTGCAGGTGCAGAACTTCAGAACTTCAAAGGGTAGAGTGACATTAAATCTGCAAAGAAATGTAGAGGCTTCAGGACAATCTAGAACACCAAGGCCATCTTTCATAATTTAAAAATGCCTTGGTATGAGTCTGGCTTTAGACTCCAAATTTCAAAGGAATTATTTCCATTGGACATAGTAGGGTTTTTTCTCCCCCTATCCATTCTCACTTTTAATTTGTGCACTGTTTCTTTGTGATTCTCTATCAGATCAAGAGAAACTCTTTGATCTCTAGGATTTACAGACTATGCACCTGGTGTTTGCTGAGCAAATTTTGGAAGTGGTAATAAACTGGAAAACATAAGGCTTAATTTTGTTTCTGTATCCTTTCTTTGGTGAGAGGGGAGGAAGGGATGAAGGTGTTTTTCCAAGTTTAGAACAAATGGTTGATTTTGTTGAATACTAAGTTGCTGTAGGACTTGTCTGACTTGCCACATCCTAGAATGATTATTGAACGTTCAGTAGAATGAAAATTTTCAGTCTTATGGGTTGTTAGTTTAAAGTTTGTTGCATTTGTTGGCTACATTTTTTTTTCTTTCTTTCTGGAAGAACTCATCTGGACTTTTTGTTTTCTCTCCCCTTATATATAATAATAAAAATATTTTGGAAGAGAGAACACTGAACTTCTTTACCCATCCAAAGTCTTGCAAAGTTGCTAACAAGTTTGATATTTCCTTTCAGCTCTTCAGTTGACTGTAATTTAGTCATAACCTGAAAATCTCTGTGAAATGAGTGGTCAGTTCCTAGAAAAGGATAGAAATCAGCTGCCACTTCTTACATGACCCTGTAAGCTTCAGAACAGGGCTCTGCTATTCCCCCAATAGCAGAGTTAAGTTAGACTAAGTGGTTAAGCGTGAGGCTAGGGAAAATGAAAACAGTAAAATGCTATGAAAGAGAGAAAGAATACACCCAATTACTTTCCTTTACTTTCTTTCATTGCATATTGTCCTTTCTCTCTGTCTTTCGCTGTCCCATTTTCTAGTCAGAAATGTAGTACTGTGATCAGAAAACCTAAGTAAATAGTATTTGAAAAATATTTTAGTTCTAGGGTTAAGTTTTAGTAAACTTAAGTAAACTTTAGTAAACTTCAGTAAACTTTAGGCTCTGATACTTGGTGTTATGAATTTCCCTCGCTAGCATCATGTAAAACTGTGGAATCTGCTAGAAACCAGCATTCTAATCCCTAAGATAAATATTTTTTAATTCTGTAAGCAATATTGTGAATGAGAACATATGGCTGAAACAAATGGTAATAATACTCTTTTTTTCACCAGGTCATATCAGCATGAAATACGTGTTCTGTCATTTATAACAATAAAGGGATTTGTTTTATTAAAGAGTTGTTTATTCATACACGCTATGCAGCTGCTAATGTCAGTTTATCATTGTGATCTTGTTTTGTTCATTATGTGGCAGCTGGAGGTTTGCTCTCCATGGGCTTTGCAGCGGTCAAAAGAAGACTTTCTTGTAATTTGAAAGGCTCTATTCCTTGAAACAAGCTTGACAGCTTTCAGAACATAGTCTACTTTGCTAATGCCAGACTATTCTACACAGACATGTATTTCAGATATGTTTTCTGATGAGGTATTCTATATACATATATGAATCTTTATGCACAGTGCTAAAGATGGAGATTCTTAACTGTTTTCTGTACTTATTTTCTTGTGGGCTCTTAAAAATCTGTCTCCCTTATCAAACGCAGTTTTATAGTTCGGGCTGTATTTTAATGACTTATTAGAGTGGTAAAGTGAAGCAGTAGGATCAATTAAATATGTGACTAAGCAAATTCATTTGTATTTTTCATCCTCATTTTTTCCTTATAGATTTATACTGTAACTGACTGAAACTTACAAAAAAATTAAAATGTTTCAATTTCTTTCAGAAAAGATCCACTCTGGAGGAATGACTATGTGTGATATCAGTTCCTTC
This sequence comes from Erpornis zantholeuca, assembly GCA_013400515.1. NCBI lineage: Eukaryota > Metazoa > Chordata > Aves > Passeriformes > Timaliidae > Erpornis > Erpornis zantholeuca. The sequence goes on from VZTN01000242.1 coordinate 9,648, forward strand.
CAAAACTGGAGACATAATAAAGTGGTGAAGGATTTATCTATCTAAAATAGGAAGTGAAAATGAATCAATTTTATTATCCAGAGTTCTTTGGTAAGAGTCTGTAAATGCTTGTGTGTAAATGCAAACACTATTATTTTTAGAGGTTGCTTGCAAATGGGACTTTGGGTTTTGTTTTGGAAGCAGACAGAACTCCTTTAATTTTTTTTTACTCCTCACATATAGGAAGAACAGGGTTTGACATGTTTCCTTTTTATTTTGCCTCAAGGGTAGGAAGAAGTGGAGTGAGATGTATCATACTTTAGTGTTGTCCAGACGGAAGAAAACGTGTAGGCTGAAGGTGCTCATTTAAATGTAGCCTATAATTTCAGTGGAGAAAAGAGTGAATTTCCCATTCAATTATTAAGAAATGGCTATTTTAGTCCAGAGGGATTTAGAAGCTGATAGGATCTGTTGTTTGCATAAAAGTAAAATTTATACTTCTTTGAAAACCTCACAGTGAGCAAGTTTAAGTCTGCATGAACTGTTTTGAGATTAATTTTGGTATACTTTTCACAGAAAAGAATTTTCACAGAATTAAAGCAACACAGGGGAAAGAAGAAGCTTTTCTCCTGTGTGAACCTCTATCATCTTCTCTGTCTTCTTGAACTTTGTTCATTCAGCCCATTGGGGCCAAACTCTTACATACTATAACAATTTTCAGCATTTTCCATCTCTTCTATTTTGAGTTGTTTGATTCTGCTGAGTTCAGTTGTAAGTCCTGGCGAGAGTTTTAAAGATGACCTTTATATTTAAAATGTTATGAGGAACATATCCTCAAGGAATTAAGCACATACATTTCAGTGTAACACTGTTGACTGAGACACTCCTCAACATCTCCTAAAATCTCTGTCTTTACCCCTAATTTAACTTCTTGAGAGTGAATTAACTTGGTGACCTAATGACTTAGTTTTTTAATAAACATTTGGATACAATGACATAAACCAGCAAGACAGGCTCATAGCCAATAAAAAGGTTTCTTGAGATAAAGTTTATATATCAAAAGCAGCTGGTTTTCCAAGACATACTTCTTTCTAATTATCCCTGTTACTGGAAATCTAGACAATAAAATAATAGATATGCTATCCTATATAGTAGAATGAAAACAGACCTAAAATGTTAATGTCCTTTAACTTTGAAGAGTAGAGAGTAGAAAATTGATATGTTAAACTTAATTAATATTTTAAAAACTTCTTTAATTTAGTTTAGATTTAAACAAATCAAGCTTATTTCCCTTCCAGTTTTAACAGTGTGAGAACACTAGCTTATATTTTCCTGATTGTTATTATTACTTTTAAAGAAATCATCTATTTTTCTACTTGAGACACAAAGTTTGCATGAGGACAAGCATAATTTTTGTTCCAGGTCCACATTTATTCCAAGTATGTGACTATAATGATGTAAAACACAAAGCAATACATAACTTGGATTAACATTTATGGATCCTTCTTAACAATAAACATATCTTATACTTCCATTATGCACATTTTTTGGATTTTTATATGCATCATTCATTATTCCTTCAATAAAGCAGTGGAGGGAACAACTAGTTTATTTGTTGAACACCATTTCATCTGGAATTCTGAGGATATATTTTTTTTAACATTGTGTTAAATTGTTTTGTAACAGATGGCTCTATCTCTAGTTGAAGAACATGTATTTGGAGGAAAATTGTTCTTCCAAGAATCCACAAATGTTATATTATTCGGACAAATTAATTTACTATTTTAAAAACACGTACATACTAACATTTGTGACAATGATTAATCAAGTTTACATAAGAGTTTTAGTGTAACTGTAGAAGATCAGTCATGTTTATCAATCTCATGCTAATAGCATTCCTTAGTATTCCAGCTCTTTTATGTCCCTGTCTTAAGTCTTTATTCTTGTAAACTTCTCACTCATATGGCTTTGTACTCATGAGTGAAAGATTAGCAATGAACCAGACTAAAATACACTCAAGTTCTGTCCCCCTTTTTCTGACTTTTTTTCCTAGTAGCTATTAAGTTTTAGTTCTTCTTGAGACTCTGACAAACTGCAAAATTGCTAAGATTACTTTTCTGTTTTTTTATGAAGAAGGGACTTAGCAACTTATACTTCTGTTTGTGAATCGCTATTTTGACTGCATACCTGTTTCTATATCATATATTGTCTTTACAGTCAAGAAGTCACCCATTACATTGAGAGATGTCTGTGTGCTCTTAAAAGTCCAAGTTCTGTACATGCTTGAATCTGTGTCCATAATGATGTTCTTAGTGACATAACAGTGTTTGTGCACATTTTAAAATTTTGTGATACTGAAATGTAATGCTGGAAAAAAAGAATCCTACCTTATTATTCTATTTGCTTGTTGATAGTGTCACATCAACTGAATAGGCAAAAAAAGCCAGTAAGCTATTTTCACTTTCTTTCATGAAACATCTAATCAATCTCATATTTATCCATGCAAACTGTAATTTTTAAATCAGTCTTTTATCAGGTCTGAAAAAGTCTTCATCAGTTGTATACTGCCCTCCCTGAATTTAATAGGTTGATGTTAAAAAAAGATCTCACTATCAAAGGCACTGTGCCCACAACAACAGGGGATTTCAAAGGAAATCTGTGTCTTCCATCTCTGACTCAGTGAAGTACATTATACAGTACTGCTGGTTTATAACTAACAGTTTTTAGATCTTTTAACTAGATTCATTGTGACTTGGATAATTGCCAGTATCACTGAGATACAGCAAAGGGTATTAGTAAGAACTCAGTATTGTTCTTAGAAAATGTCCTCAGGAAATGACTATAATAATATTTTTATGCTACCAGTCTGAACTATTACTATGTGTTATCAAATAATTTCTATGAATTAAAAATCTTAAATGTAAACGAAGTTGCTTTTTACCTGCGTCCTACTGCTAGTATCTCACAACCTACTTGAGAAAAATCCCCACTTTGTTGTGAAAGGAACTGTAAATTGTAGTATCATTAATACATCTAAAAATTAGATGAAATTTGCTGTCTTCAGAAATAGTTCTTTGTCAAGGAAAAATTATTTTGTAAATAATTAGGTAAATCCTAAACTGGTAGTCGTAACAAACAAACGTTAATAAAAATGTTTCTAATAGTCATATCTTCTCAGCACAATTAAAGCAAGAGACTAAATATTGTAAACAACCTTTTATCAGCAAAAACATGAGTTCAGAGCAATTATCTTCTTTTATTACAGATGACACCACTAACAACCAAAGCAGCAGAATAACTTTGGTCTTTACATTTGCTTTGCATGTTAGAGCTGCCGTCAACATCAAACAACAAAAAAACCAAGCAATAACCAACAGAAAAGAAAACAGCCAACAGCTTTTTAGATTTTGATACTAAAAATGAAGAAGGAGATACTTTCAAATGGTTTGGCTTAATAATGTATTTTAAAACACTCATTAGTATTCAACTAAAACTCAAAGATATTTTAGAACAAAAATAATTAATTTGCTTTAAAATTATACTTAATAGAAGGTTGAATACCTGAAGATAAAAATAGAAAAAATACTTTAGAAGCATAGAAATATGAAACTTTATGGACCTTTCCAGGTAGCTAAGGCAGCAGTTAACCCTGGCAATACTGAGGCAGGGTGGGATGTTCAAAGTTATGAAGATACTAATCAGTACCTTCAGTATATGCCTCTGCTCTCACCATCTTTTGCCAGTTTTCAGTTGTACTTTGACAGCAAGTGTTTTGCTATTTAAAAGAGAGCTGTAAAATTAAACCCACTCAAGCTGCTCCTTTTTACCCCTGCCCCTTCCGATAATGGAGGAACTTTCGTAGAGATTATAACTTGGAATCACAATTTACTGAAAATCACAATAATCACAACAATATTAATAACAAAGAGCATACAACAGAGAGATGGTGTTTTAGTACCACAAAAGGATATTCAACAAACTGAACACATGAGAGTTTTCATGGCTTAATGCCTGCATCCCCCTCCGCACTCCTTCAGTCCAAGAAAACATGGAGAAGCTGCAACAAACAGACTCCCTTGGAAGCTAGATCATCCCTGTTGCTCTCCTCACATGTCTCCACTTCATCGGTTCGACTCCACGCAGCTGCCTCCAGCACCAGCACCGCTCCACTCAGCTCTGCTGGGATGGGGCTCCACACAGCTTGGCCCTGCGCCACTGCCACTCTCTTTTCTTTTTCTCAGAGTGGCATCTTGGGCTTGCCGTCGCTGTCTTTCAGCACTAAACCACAAAAGCTGTGGTTTAGAGGAACAGGAAAAGGAACTACCAGTGGTGAAGAGGGTTTAGGCCTGACGGGATGACCCAATGCCTTTTTCCTGTGGAGATCCAGGAAAAAATGGCCAACTTCCTATTTCTGGGCCCATATTTTTTTGTCCCATGGAAAGCTTGCTTTCCCAGCAGTGACATGTGTGGTATTGAACAGACAGCACTAAAACCTCCACCCCCTTTTCTCTGTGCTCAGGACAGGTCCGTATTTGCATTACAGGTTCTTGACACTCTACGTCTGGAGAGTAAGTGCCATACAAAGAAAAAGACTATTCTTCTCACCCAGGCTTGTTAATTTGTATTCCATGTTCAAGATAGAGGAGCCTTGTCTTCAATTAGGAGGAACATAGGATGTGATCTGAAAGTCATGAGCAAAACTCACAAAATATCAGACCACGTAAACAATGAGTGCTGTACAGATATTTTTGCAGAAATGGAAGGCATCCATAAATATTTCTGGATGAGAACAAAAACACAGCATGCGACAGAGAATGGGACAACATTCTGAGCAGCTCTAATAAAATTAACCTTGCTTCAACAAGAGACATGCTATTGCCACAGACTAGTTTGTAAGCATTTATCATGAATAGCCATTTACAATTGTTGTAGTTATTGGTGCTGATTTCATTTAAGTGTAAATTGTGGAAGGCAAAGGCACTCCTTTTCAGTACAAAATCTGGTTTATACAGCACCAAATGGATTTTTACTCTTCTCATTTTGCACATTGAAATCTTTCTCCAACTAATATATAGTGTAGGTATTTCTTTTCCTCATCTTGAGGACTGCTTAACAGTTTGTGACATTAAAAATATCTCTAGGCACATTTTTAGCCTGGTTTCCTGAGGAAACAAGGCTTAGGCAGTCATGCTGTCTGTGTGTCTATGTTTCTCTCACTGGTACTCTGGAGTGCCTTGGACAGTTTCAGCAAAATTTGACAGACATCGAGTTTTCAAAGATATTAAGCTCTTTCAACTGGCCTGCACAAAATATTGCCCTGGGGCCTCATTCAGGCTCCAGAGCTGTTTGTTTGATCCATCAGAGTTGAGTTGTTCTGTTTAAGCTCACCCAGCAGCCAAGAAATAGTAACTAGCCAGGCATTAAGCTCACAGAGAGCTGCTGGTCAGTTGGCACAGCTGCATTTTCACAAAGCCACAGTGCGTGATACTTCTTGCTGAGCTATCAGCAAGAACAAATTGATAGTGACCTGACAGGTTGTGGGTAGACTCCATGCAGGAGTACAGACATGGCTGCGTAGAACCACAAAGCACTGGGTTTTGAACCATTCTATAAAATAAATACCAAGAAAAACCCCAAAAAACCAAATAAACCCAATAAAAAAACTCTGTAATTTTATTTGTCACAGAACTACATAAGTGATGAAACACGACACAGGGTTCAACGCTCACCACCATCCAAATATGTGCATAACACATCTGTCAGGAAGCACTCAGTATCTGAAAGCGACGAAAACAGGCTCACATATCCAGAACGTATGTGAGCATGTGTGTACATGTGGATACATATGCATACTTGCATAGGAACGCACTAATCCTTTCATCTTCATAAGCTGAGGGACGTAGTCCAAATAAAAACCCTCGAATTCTGTGCCCTTGGTATTTCCAGCACATTCTGGCCTCAGGACACCTAGTCACTACTCTACTAGATGGTGGAGCACAGCGTTTGGCCCGTAACATTAGGGTCAACTCTACCAATTTTAATCAAGCTTACTGATTTGTCTGCTCTAAATGAAAGTTCTGGATAAACTATGTCATTTTTCACTACCAGGGCTCATATTACATAATTACAATGTGAGCTGCAAATAAGCTTCACAAGGGCAATGGTATCACAGAAACTTTCTAGTAGTTCTAGAAAGCAGCCTTGTTTCAGAAAAAAAGTCAGCAACTATTTCACAAATTTCTTTTATTGCCAAAAATCTATTTCAAAATGTGTTAACCATTTGCTTTTGCTCTTTACCATGAATTTCTGTCTGTCTTCAGTTAAGTACAAAGTGATTGGAGCCAAATGATTAAAGCAACAATTTAAATTTTTTTTATTTTTTAATGAAAAATGTGTACTAAAAATTAATAACAAAATTAAAGGAAAAAACCCAAAAACAACATTTGAAGGGCATAACAGAGTGGACAGCAAATGTCCTGTAAGTAACGCCAGCAGGCAGGAAATAACATAGATTAAATTCAAAGCAGCCATTCGTGTCTTCAGTCTCTCCAAGAATGCTAGTATAAATCCAGCTGGCACCTCAGGTAGCTTCTCCAGCCACATCTGCCTGACGCATTTGGCTGTGTCTCTGATACTTCTTTTTTTCTTTTTTTTTTTCTTTTTTTTTCTTTCTTTTCTTAAGGAATGGTCTAACTGCTAGGAAAAGTATAATTCATTTATTTCAGAATTTCACAGAACAGATAATTCACCACGTGGCAACTTCTCTCCTCATCAGGTTTTTCCTGCTGTTGAATGCTGAGCAGGAACAACTGAACAGCTATGACTGCCAGGCTTCATATTATTTAGAGAGGCATGGCTGTATTTCCATCACATGTTTGTGGTTTTCCTTTTTCAGCAAGATGCCCAGTCATGAGCTTGAAGAAATGCTAACTTCTTGCTGTTGCACCTAGAAAGCCCTGAAACAAAGACAGCAGTATATCAGCAGGCAAATAGGTGTTCAGTCTGATTACATAAACCACTAGCTGGTCAGCATGGTGCTAGTCCAAAATGTTTTCACAAGAATCTAGAAATAATTTTACACCAAAAGTTATCTGGCCAGATCTCACCTTCATTTAGTTCTGTTGAATTTTGGCTTAAAATCAGGAAGGATTTGGATAACTGGCTAGAAATGGATCATAGCCTCAAAATGTGAATCAAGACTTTCAAAAGC
>VZTN01000254.1:1084-11486 GCA_013400515.1 Erpornis zantholeuca
GGGATGATAACATGTTATCAGTCATGAAGCCAGGCTCAATGGCCCATTAACAGAAGATAATCTCTCTGGGCGAAGATGGGTGTGGGAGAGATAAAGGAACTGCCCCCTCCCAGGTTTAACAGATGGTGATAGAATAGTTACACCCTACATTCTCACGAGACTCATGTTAGCAGCTATCTCAGCATGCTACAACTCAACCCCAAAATAGCACTAAGATTTGAAATTTCAACTTCATAAAATTATTAAATAAGTTTATTTCTCATATAGGATAGATGGTTGTCTATCTATCCTAGCAATAGGATAATTGATTGTCCATTAGCTTTCTTAAACCATGATCTGTTAACTGTTGCTTTAACAAAAAGGTTGCTTTAAAAATACCGTAAAAAAAACATGAGCAAGAGGAACATGTGGAAAGTATAATGCTTATGTCAACATTTAACACCTTGTCACTGTTTACAACTACCTTAAAGGAGGTTGTAGCAAGGTAGGGAGCAGTCACAAGTGCCAGGGAAGGTTTAGATCAGATATCAGGAAATATTTCTTCACTTAAGATCTGGTCAGACAATGGAATAAGTTGCCCATCCCTGGAAGTGTTCAAAAGATGTGTGTAGCACTTGTGGATATGGTTAGTGGTGAATGAAGTGGTGCTGGGTTAATGGTTGGACTCAATAATCTTAGAGGTCTTTTCCAGTCTTAAAGGTTCTATGAGTCTATGTTTGATCCCCCAAAGGGGAAGCAAAGACTTATAGATGGGTTATGTCCCTTTTGCACTGACAGATAGCATATCCAACACAAACTGCATTCCTTCATTGCCTCTCCACAGTGCCTGACAAACTCAATGCAGAGATTTGTGGAGCCCTCCCCTACCCATGTCCAGGACTGAAAATAGTTTTTCTGTATCGACTCCACATAAAATAATGTATCTTACAAGCTGAATCATCCTATTTTTGTCTTTAGCTACTTTCTTTTCACAGCCCAATGCTCCGCTGAGGGACATAGAGTCCATTCAGGATTAACTCTGCATACTTATTTCTGAAAATGTAACCATCTGTTAAATTGACATGAGGTCCATCTGCATTTTAGCCTCTACTCAAGGTTTTAAAAAAAGGGAAAAACATTTGCCCAAGACCTTCAGGAAGAGACTAGCAAGAAAGAAGACCAATCAGTGGGCTGTGATCCCTGAACCTCACTGGTAAAATTCAGGCTGAAAAACCTCTTTGTCAAAATCAAGACATTTCCCATGTTTCACAAAAGTTCTTAATCATGCTGATTAACCATCTATTCTTAAGCATCCAAATTCTGCATAAAAATGTTAAGCTATTGCTGACAGCTATGGAATCCATTTATCTCCATGCATAGTAACTGCAGCTGGGACATTCTTAATGTGAACAAAATGAAAAGCTTGAACTGAGATCTTCCAGGAACTATTTCTGAAGATTGATTCAAGTTAAAAGAAGATGCTGAGGCAAATATATACTTGTGGCTCAAAAATAACAGCAAATCCCAGTCTTCAGGGAAGAGTATGCACAGAATATTTACCTATACTGTTTTCACATCATGAAAGAAAATTCGTTCGCTTAAAACCTAAGCATGTAAAGTCTTTACTAATGACATTGTTTGACCAATTTAAGTGTTTCCTGATATATATTTTAGAAATTAGAGATTTTCCTGTGTGTTAACTGCATGAATCCTTCTGAGTGGGAAAGATTACAAAATATATTAGAATTTTTAACATAGTGTCTCTTCAAGTTCAGTCTGCTGTCTAAAGAAACCATCCAGGTGAAAAGAAGCTCTCCTCATTGATATCACATAGCTTGCTTAGAAAGAAATCTTAGTGGCTCTGATATTCAATGGACATAATTTTTCAAATGCATTTATCTGGAAAAATCCTCATATTTATGTTAATAGAATTCTGTTATTTTATTCCATTATTCAGCATACTGCAAAGAAGAAGAATAAAAAATCTCCATTGATAATGTAAGAGGAATAAATGTGAGCCAGTAAACATTAAAATTAATTATGCCTTTGTATCTTAGAAAAGTCAAATTAGCATCTTAACAATAATGGTAATTGCATGTTTTCTACTGCACATGAGTTTATCACTTTTTCTACAAACCACAATGCAATCAAATACAAAAATTGCTGATTCTAGTGGTTCTTAGGTGTAGGGAATTGTGTTGCAAGCAACCTCACCCCTGATGGGTTACAGCTGTGTTAATTATCAAAAAGCTGGAACAGCTGTGCCCAAAGAAGATCGGTGGTATAAAAGGGTGTGAGTTAGCTAGCTGGGAGAATCCTGGTAAGAACAATCATGGGAGAAGTAGACTAAGAGGAATGAAAGCTCTCATGGAGTAGCCTTTTGGCATGGTGCAAGGGAGAAGCCCAGAGGGAAAGATACAGAGAAGAGAGTTGCTGCAGTAAAAGATCTGCTGTGAGTGTTAAATGAGACTCTGTGTCTTGGCTCATTCCTACCCCGAATGAAAAGATGGTTGCAACATCTAGTGAATGTACTGTGACACTTAGGAGAGAATTGTGATCAGAAGTTTCATTTTCAAGAAAACACTGGAGTGTCAATGATAATTATTCACAAAGTTGTCAAAGCAGTCCTTCAAGGACATTGCACAGCTGAAACTACGATAAAGTAAAATTCTAGACACTGCAAGTCCAATTGAGTAGATAGGTTAATTCTACTTTGCAGCCAGAACAAAGTTCTTGGCCCATATTTAGTTTTTATCTTTCCTTTCTGTGATGAAATCAGAGGAAGAAAAGCACCCAACAGAGTTTTAGGTACAAGACAGTTACATTTAAAAAGGATAGATACATGTACAGTGTAGCTAAGTGTGTACCAAGTGGAACCCACATTTACCTGGTGTTGGTGGATATATCACTTTCTGAACTAGATTACTCACTGAAAACCTGTTTAGATTTTTTGGGAGGATGGTATTTTTTCTTTTAGTTCCAATGAAATTCAAAGATTTCCTCTGTCGTTTCACCTTCTGTCTGATGCTAAGTCTGATATAGCAAAGAACTCAAAGACTTATTACAATATCTTTGGTTTTTTTCATATCTGTTTTCATAATAATAGTCTTATTACTTTAATTGTCACAACAGTGCCCAAAGAATAGGCTAATGCCTAAAGAATGGCTGAAATGAAATAAATTTAAATAAGTTTTCTCAATGTATGATTTTTCTGTCATTCTACAAATTGGGAAGAAATACATCTGTAATCAGAACTTTCTAAGTCTAGGTATCCAAGGGTAAGTGCTGACTAATACTGCTGTTTAAGGTGAGGTTAATTGTGATAAAAATTAATTAATCTTTTCCATACTCTCCTTGAAAATAATTTTTGTGATAACACCATGACAGCTATTAACCCATATCAGACTTATAAATGTAGAAATAGTGAAGGGGGAAAGGTAGAGGAGGACAATGATCAGTTGATTTATCTGGAACTTTTAGAATAAAAGTGCCAGATATTGTGCTTGGAAACATGACTAATGGCAATAATAGCATATAAATCTACATGCTGTGATCCAGACTTACAAGACTCTGTTTAGAAAAGTCTTATTGCTATCAATAGTGACTCACTTTAAAAAAAGAAGGTACTAGCCATTTAAGTATTTAAGTGGAGGCTTCTTGCCTAAACTCAGATGACTGAGGGAGAGCTTCCCCTCCACTGTTTAAGCTCTTTGCAATTTATGTATCCTAGAAGACAGACAAAGAGCATGGCTAATAGAATGAATAACTGCACCAGTAGTACTGTTAATTACAGAATCAAAGTGTCTTGGAAATAATGTATTGGATGGCAGGAAGACAGACAGAATTGGCTCAGAGAGATTACAGAAAGAAGAAAATGCAAAATCAAAACCAGAATTAAAAGACAAAAACCCCCACAAAAACAATAACACAACAAAGTCACAAAATCCCACAAAACAAACACACAAACACCCCAGACATAAAAGTGCTCTCTGTCATGCCTTAAATGGAGTTGTTCCCATATATACACTTGAAACCTGACCACCTATGGTATGGCTTGTCATTAGAATAAAATGATATCTGGAAAAAGTAGTGCAACTCCATGCACTTGAATATTTAGACCAGTGAAAAGTGGGGTTTTTTTTCCTATGTGTAGCAATTACTACTATATATTTTTCACATATACTTATATAACACTGAAAATCTTCCCTGCTCAAAAGCTGCAAGAAAAAAACCCAAATCCACAGTCTCACCACTTTCCCTCCAAAAAAAGCCCAGAACAGACCTCAAAACCCAAAATTTTGGGAATAAAATGTGAAAATTAATGTCAAGTAATTATTATTTTACATCTTTTAATTTTAATCCATTATTTAATGTAATAAATAGTGGTCAAGAATCACTTGAATGTTTTTGAAAGTATGTTGTAATTACATAGTTTGAACAACCTGTATTTTCTCAAACTCTAATACTTGCTGCTACTTAGAGCTATCTGAATCAGCCTATGACACTTCAAGCTTGAGAAGAAAGTGAAAACCTTAACCAACAGCAATTCAGATATGTTCTTAGTGAAAAATGAATCATTCAGTTTAGAATATGGTACACATTTTTGAGCCTATGTTAGATAGTACTGGTATCTCTTTAATATCAAATAAACAGCAATGAAAATTCTGTATAAAAAAATAATACTCAAAACATGAAATTCCAGGAATTTATATTCTAAAATAATACATTCAAAGATGAATATGTTTTAAACTGTTCTTTTAAGTGGAGTTAAAAACATAATTAGAACCTATGATAATAATTTAAATTTCCTTAAGCAGCTCAGTAATATCTTTGGAATTTTATTTTTATGTCCTCTGTGCAGCTGAGCAGCAGGTTGCCAGGGCTCAGTGAGGATGGATGCCTCCAGGGAAACACACAGTGGGACCTCAGGGTCTGTCCCACCATCCCAGCCAGGAGCAGGCAGCTGGGGGCACAGGGCTAACCCCAGCCCCAGGATTCAGGCACCTCCCTGGAGATGCAGATGTGCTGAGCTCAGGTAAGGATGTAGGCTTGGCAGGGGCTGAGGGCCCTGGGGGACTGAAGGGGGGAGGGTTTAACCTCAGGCCATGTGAGGGGAGTCTTGGGCTGGCAGGGACAGGTAGACCAGGCAATACCTTCAGTACTTGGGCAGGGAATTCACAAAGCCATCACGCAGCAAATTAATTCATATATTTCATACTTTTTAGAACTTTGATTATAGAAATTTTTACCCTTCTTTAAAACAAAGAGTATGCACATTAAGAAATAATGGATATTCTAGGCAGACATTTGTCCAAAGCCACCAAGAAACTTTGTACAAAAGTGGGACGCAGTTGTGCTGCCAGATGCCGTAAAACTTTTTTGTTTGTCAAAAGGAGAAAATCTCCATGTTTAGCATGCTCACATTTTTTGCATAACCAGCAGGTGAACTAGAGAAAAATATCAGGAACTGTAAGAAGTTTTTCTAATTTACATGTATTGTGTTTGATTAAGAAGAAATGTAATTAATTATATATATATATACATACATACATACATACATGGACACACCTATATGTATATATTCCAATCCTTATTTCTAGTTGTTATAAAGAGAAGAATGGGAAGTTCTTCTCTAGAGCCAACATCCAGCGGGGCAGAGTGGGTTTAAAGTATCTGCTGAGTTATTGACACTTATAAACTCTCCAGGCATATATAAAAACAGTGTTTAAAAATGTTAGTTTTGTATACATGGGAGATAAGTAGACTGCACTCCCCTGGTCTCTGGTCTCTTAATGACATCAACAGATCAAAAAGCTCATGCCATTAATCCATCTAGAGCCTATGATCTTTCCCCACCATCACATTTCTATTTTTATTAATTCTTATTAAAAGAATTAAACAGATTTGCTGTGTATTTTGCAAACATATAAATGTTATTACTGATATACAAACTTTCTTAACTCTTCATATCATGTTGATGTACCTTCTTGGTGGAAAGCCTATTTGCACTTTAATCTTTTAGTGGTGAATTCCACTTTTTGCTCGCTCAAGAAATGTTTTTGATTTCACATTCAGTTACTGAACTTCCTGGTAAAAATGTCTCAGGATGAAATCTTTTGTCATGTACACTGTAACATAAGAATACTTCTTTATTAAAGATTGTAGGAAAGAAGGCTTTGTTACTTTGTTATTTGTTTGTGCACAAAGCAATACTTATGTCATGCATTCACAAAAAAAAGATAATAATCTGCTATTGATTAACAATAGATTTTTTTTAGGAGTTATAAAGCAGAAATAGCTCTTTAAACCCAATTAAATAATTTTAACTGATATAATTATATTCTATGCATCTCATTCAAGTTGTAGTGGTTCTGCACTACAAAACATTAGCATTTGACTGTGTGGAGGATGACATTTAAAATTAACTTTTTATTCTCTTAATTTGCTTCATTTTTCTTTTGCTAAGATGAATTCCTATCACTTAATTACTTCAAGTGCACCAGCTGCAAAAACACTTGACTTTACCAGAGGGCCCAAAAAAGTAATCCAGACAGATATGCTATTTAGGAAAGAAAGGAAAACCTTTTCACATATAATTTTGGTAATTTTTTTCAATAGAAAATGACTCAAAAAGGAAAAACATTTTACTTAAAGCACTACAATACAATTAAGTTCTCAAATTCAGTATACAGAATATACAGAATGTTGCTTCAATCTAATGAAATTTGGCTTTTAGAATTTAAATAATAACTTATTGGTCATAAACTGGAGTAAAGTTACATAGATCTACTCCTCATCTACTCCCAAATGCTTGGTCACAGACTGGAAAACAAACCAACCATCATACATTCAACTTTGTTTTCTGGAGCTACACAGTTCCAATTGTGTAAATTGTTTCCTAAAAATGTCTTATTTGGCTACCGTTTACTAATTTTAAACAAAATGTCTTTACAATTTTTCTCTTTACTGTTGCTCTGACTAGTTCTTTTATGAAACCGTGCCTGTCTGAATTTGACAAAGTACTCAAAAAGGGGACAAAAAGCTGTAGCCAAGATCATGGGAAGCAAGTGTTCTGTGCAAAAAAGACATAGCATTTTCAATCAGTAGAAACTGGTAAATTAATTGTTAGAAATGTAAGGTTATTAAAACTTCATATTTAACTTAGAAGGCAAAAACTTTTTTGTTTTTACAGATTTCATGTCAGATAAGAAATTTTAACCATCTGACAGAAACAGCATTTACCAGACTGTGTAATTAACCATAATTAAATTATCAGATGGATCACTATCCTACAGCTCTGCTTGCAGAATGGGTGCTTGGACTACAGACCAACTGCAGTGGCAGTATATATTCCACACATCCTGATGTCCTTGTATCTTGATCATTCCTACTGAGATGTGCAATTATACTTTTTCTTTCTACCAATGATACATGAAAATTCCAAGTATATAATTTCACATCTTTCAGAGAAATTATACTAAATCTAGGAGTGGTGAGAGGGGAAAGCATCTTTGAGAATAGGACAATTTGTGTAGTCTATTGGAGAGTCAGGAGTTATATTTTGATTCCAAACTGGTATGGCAGGTGTGCAAAAAAAATACCACAGTTCCAAAAATATTGCATGCATGGCACAAGGTGACAGAGGACTGCTAGCAGTATCTTATTTCAAATGAACCATGCAGACATCCACCTGACATGATTATCTGATCTGTGTTTAGGACAAAGAGGCAAGCTGGGTATGATGTTATGCCTACTTATACGGGCACAAATGCTATAATAAATTATATCCTGTCAGTGAAAATGGAAGTGTGAATACTTATGGCAAATCATCCTGAAGTAATTACTAAGTGGTATTTTACAACTCTTACTCTAAATGGTCTGTTTTTCCTCTGAGTGCAGTATGTCTATGCTGAGTAAGTGATTACTGTAGGGTATTATGCTGGTAGTACTCTATTTGTTTATAAAGCACTTTGTTATCCACTAGCATAAAGCACAAAATGCTATCAAATGTCTAGATGTTTCTTATGAAATGAAAATAAGGGCATGAATTACATATTGCACAATTTCTGTCAGTTTATGAGAAAGGTTTAGGACAAAAATCCTTCTGAGACAGCAGTAGATGACTTTATAGGGCACAACAAAATAAACACAATGCTACCATGTGTAATGGAAGATTTCCCTTGAGTGAAATACATTCAGGAAAAAAGACAAAAACAACCAGCCAGCTAACCAAAAAAACTCAACAAGTTTTCTTTTGGAAAAAAAAATCACTTGAAAAGAGAACTTGAGGGTAAATGAAAATTCAAATTTATCTTAAGCAGTCTAACAGAAGTCTGGAGCCTAAAAATGTAATTGTATGGCAGAGGAGACTTACTTTTAGCTATGCCTAAACATGGAAAACAAAGACACTCCCCAAACTCTTTCAAGTAGCAGAGAATTCTAAACACTGTTTAGAACTGACAGCACTTTGGTCTGAATTAAGGAAGAAGTCTATACTGCAGGCAGTACTTCATAATCCTCTGCTCATTTAGAGAAGTATAGAGACAGCTGTGAGAATCATAGACACTCATTATTTAGTTTCTCTTATAGTTAGCTGTTGCCAGGGAATTCAGTTCCATCCTTGAAGTCAGTGAGAGTTACCCTTGACTACCACTGTAACACAACCAGGAGTGCAGATCACAGAATCGCTGAATTATTTAGGTTGGAAAAGACCTCTGGGATGATTAAATCCAACCTTGGACTGATCACCAGTTTGCCAACTAGATGATGGTACTAAGTGCCACATTCAGTCATTTCTTGTGCACCTTCAGGGATGGTGACTCCACCACCTCCCTGGGCTGTTCATTTCAATGTTTAGCAATCCTTTCCATGAAGAATTCCTCCTCATGTCCAACCTGAACCTTCCCTGGTGTGGCTTGAGGCCATTTCCTCTTGTCCTGTCAGTGGCTGCCTGGGAGAAGAGACTGACCCCCACCTGGCTACAGCCTCAGTCAGTTGTAGAGGATAATAACCTCCCTGAGCCTTCTTTTCTCCAGGCTAAACAATCTCAGTTTCCTTGGCTTCTCCTTATAGGAGAAGCTTCCTGTTGCTGAGATATACATCTGATCCTGCTGTAATGGGTGAGTAATGAAGTGGTTTCAGCAAAATTTGAATATGATTAAGGCTGCATTACCTCTTTGATGTCTTATTTTGCTGTTTCCCAGTGGCAAAATAAAATTGGATTGTAGAGTGAATCTTAATCTTTTTACAAATTTCTGATATCATTCCTTGCTCTCCTAATATATAGCTAATTCTAAAAAAAACCAGGGTTAGCTAAAGTCATGTGAGGTGTTTTCATAGAAATAAGAATATCTGAACATTTTCTAAGTAAGAAAGTAATTTACATTACAATAAAAATCCATGATCATTCACACTAATAATAACTATAAAATCACAAATCTCCTTATTCTTTTGCTTATTACTTACATATACAATCTTATAAATACACAGATAAAATTTTAATACACATGTATTTAGTTTGGAGCCACAGCCACTGCTTTTCACAACACTAAGAATGCTCTAGGGTTATTATGTCTCTAAAAGACTTTTGTTTGCCTATTTTAACTATTTTATTTTTCTCCCACATGCTGTAGTAATCTCCTCTAAATCAAAAATGTGTCCTCCTGAGCCAAGCTCATGCTTTTCTCATCTTCATGCTTTAAGGAAAATTCTCTGAGAACAGCTGCTCCCACAGTACTTCAGTAACAGGACTCTGAAACAAGCTACTACTTTTTTGTACTCAGTGTAGTCAGGGAGGAAGCCTAAAATGGGGAGGGGGATGGGGGAAAGCAATAATCCTGTCAGTTCTGAAATTGCCTTTTCGATGTTATATAGCTATTTTGATATATATGCTGGAGCATGCAAAATGGAACAGAGGAAGGAAATCTTGTACTTTAAAAAGTAATATTTAAAGACTAGTATGACCAAGCTATTGATCATTTAGAAGACATATGAAGTATACCTCTCTGCCTTTCAGATTGTCTACCTGTGAAGGGCACATTTAACATTCAGGTCTTGCATTTCCTACACCATTGTTGAGAATGAGTGAGAAGTGAGTGTCTAAGGAAGATGACATCCCATATGCATTCTACTTACAGCTGCAGCTGACATGAAAAGACATGGAATCTGAAGCCTGTTTGTATAGCTCTCTTGCTTAACTGAGTGAAGTTTCAGGCAAAATGAGTGTTGTAACAGTGTTCAGAGATCTCAAATCATAATGATTTTTGTAAAAATGAAAATCAGAAAAATTAGACAAGTAACTATATCTGGTTTTTCCTTCACTAGTATGCTGAAACAATACATCTTACCATGTTGATAGGACTAGCTATCCTAGTCCTAACATTATTTTGAAGGAAGTTAGCTATAGCAGTGTTTGGACCAGAGA